>CAMZMU010000033.1:20909684-21392395 GCA_947311845.1 Poa pratensis | reverse complement strand
TCATCCGCATATACCGACACTCTTTGTAGGGGAGTGAGACCGGCCAAGTTGCTGAACAAGTTCTCCTCCACCGCCCTGATGATCATAGCCGTAAACACTTCCATCCCCAACACGAACAGGATTGGAGATGTGGGATCGCCCTGACGAAGTCCCCGCACGAACTGAGTGTACCTGTTTTCAGCGTGCAGTCTCGGGGTTTCGCTTTCGCCGCGTGCCAGTGGCGAACTATCCCACAAGCAAACACTGAAACACCCAGCAAACGCCTGTTTTAGGAGACGTTTTTTCCACTGTATTTCGAATTTGGTTTTACAAAATTTATAAAGTGTAAACACATATCCAATATGAACTCCGCAAATTTTAAGAAAATACAATTGGATTTCTGGCCATGAATATCTCATACGATGTCTCTTCAACAGATTTAGATGACGCTGAATGTAAAAGCTCTATTCTCTAAATCATAGCCTCAAAACGACAATCAGTTCGGTTTATACCATCGTCGATCTTACCATATCCAACAAGGTTCGATTACCTCTCTCGGACACTCTCTTTCTTTACGGTGTCTCAAGAGGCGTAAGTTGTGAAACGATTCCGCAACTCTTCAGATGTTTGCCAAACCCATAACAAACATAGGCTTCTCCGTGATGCGGTCGTAGAAATTTGATTTAGTTGTTACGATGATTTTTTAATCTCATTCTTAAATTGTTTAAACTTTTCAAATGTTTCAGATTTATATTTCATTAAATAGATATATCCATATCTTTCGAATCATCGGTGGATATTATAAAATAGTTGAATCCACCGCGCGTGGTTACACTCATTGGACCGCACACATACTTATGTATGATTTGCAATAAACCAGTCGCCTGTTCCACATGACTTCTGAATGGTGTTTTAGTCATATTTTTTTCAAATGATTCATAATCAAGTGATTTCAAAGTCCATCACTATGGGTTTTTTCACGCGTTACTTTCCGATATGATCTAAACGGTAGTGTCACAAAATGTGGATACGAACCGTGTGTCTTTCGGCATTTACCGTCAGCATTATAGATGAATGTATCATCATCGAGATTAAGTATAAATAACCCAATCATAATAGACGCATGGCCATAAAAGACATTATTCATAAAAAATGAGATCATCATTGTTTTGATACTTAAACGAATTGCAAAAATGAGCATAAACCCAAGAATTACATTTTTGACCAGCAAGAGAAATATAATAACATTTATATCAAATATACTTAAGTTTGACTTTCGGGATTTCATTCATAACATTTAGCACCACAATGTGCATTTTGAAGGAATTGAGACTCGGTCAATATTTTGGCGAAATAATTAGAACCGCACCTACATAATTCGAAGGAAAATCCAGGGCAGGGATAACGGCAAAAACCCGTTCTTTCACACCGCCGCTAATCCTACGCCCATCGCGCGGTTCCGCGGCAACCCCAGGCCGGAGGCGCAACTCCACTGCCCGCCTCCCTCCCTGACCCCGGCGACCCGCGACTCCACGGCCAGCCTACATCCCCGGTCCGACGAGCGCGAGCACTTCCTCGTCGCCCGGTTGTCCTCCTCCCCGCACAGAGGCTCGACTCCGCCGCGGGCGGCTAAGACCTCCCTCCCTAGCGAACGCACTCTCCCGTGACCCTCCACCACCCCTATCCGGCCCAGAGACACACGCGAGCTTCCGGGGACAGTCCTCCTGATTTCCTGAAGATCTTGACCACCCAAGTAATATATTTTGTAAATTTAGATTTCTGCAACTTCAGTTCAGTTCTACACTTCTACTAATCCTGGTAATGTCGACTAATGTAATGTAAATGGAATCTCTATATTAATAACTGGTACTAATCCTCAACACTGCTTCATACTAAATCGAGTACCAGTTATCAACATTATATTATTGCAGTTCCGATTTGGTATGCACGTCAGTTAAGCATGCTCTTCCAGATATTGGTGTTTATACTACTACTGTGATTCAGAAACCTAGTGGCACAAATAAGATTCAGTAACAAGAACCGAAATATTGGTTTACCTTTACATCAACATACTCAAATGACCTTCCATCCAAATGCCTTCATTATTTGCAGTTCCTGAACTTTTCTGTCAGTATTGGTGTTTTTCTGTTTTTTCAGCTGACAGGTGTGTTCTAAGTTTCTAACTTGATGCGCATTGCTTGTTCAGTGTCCATGGCGAGAATAAACGTTGGTGTAAAGCAAATCATGCGGTTTTCTGCTCGAGTACTTGAAGGATGCTCAGGTGGATCAGTTGTTGTTGCTCGGCAAGATGACTGGTTCGTACCTCTGCCACCACTTCTCGTTCCCATTGCCACCAGTCACTTGCTCCCTTTCTTTGACCATATTGGGTAGTATTATGGGATATCTTTACCATGGGGAAGAGTTAGGAAATAAGAGATGTATGGCTGTAGCTACTGGGTACCTTTTTCTTTGATTCTAGTTTTCTAGTGTAATTTCATTGTCTGTCATCAGTGCTTGAGGTGCTATAATTGAAGGAATGCCACTTGGTTCGACAAGAGTTTCAGAAAATTTGCTCATAACTACATACAAATGGAAGTAGATCCACATCGAAATGAATGTATCTTCTAGCATAAAGTGTAAGTGAAGGTATCTTCTACCATAAAGAGTAAGCAAACTTGCATGCATGTGTATGCAAAGCATCTTGATACAAGCTTGAGAATCACTCAGAAAATGATGAGGATGGCACTGGGTTTATAATAGGAACTCTTCTGAAGGTCCGTGGTATCTTTCTCTGTCATTTTCCATTTGGAACATTTATTTAAAAACCAAACAAGTCAAAAACTGATGTGTTGTTATTCGGAAGAGAGTAGACACCATGCTGATTCTGTCTAGTGGAAAAACATCAAATGAACAATCTATGATAGTGGAACATCACATACATTCCACCATGACAGGCAATAAAATAGATAACTGCTCTAGTAGTTGTTATCACAGAAGGTCGATGTTTTGTGACGCATTAACCCTGCGTCTTTTCTGCTTCCTTTATTTTATTCAGTAGACAATTCAGATAAAAACACTTGCCGACTATAAAGCCAGGAACCCCTTTATCCTTGCCATCCCACAGACTTTGGGTTGCGGCCAACAACCTCAACAGGAAAGTAAGCACAACTCGGCCTCAACGTGAACTAGCACGCTTCTGGCACCATACAAACATGCACATGCAGCATTGCTTATTTGTGTAAGAAAATAGTAAGTAGTGAAGAAACATATACGACAAAGAACAATACCATAACACTGATCAGATGGAGATGCTGTTGGGGATGCCCTTGGCTGTGATCCCGGTGGCGCTCTCGCCATCGGCGTCAGAGGTGTTGGGGTAGAGCAGCATGTAGGGGAATTGTGCAGGGCCATTCCTGTTCTTGAGATTCTCATCCCTGTTCCGATTCATGATACTCCTTTCAATGTCGATCAGTCTCTTGCTGAATTTATCGAACACCTTCTTTGCCTTGTCATCTGATGTCCACTGTGGTTCTTCGCGCTGCCCTAGGTACACCTCGTCGGAGGAGTGGTTGGACAGAACCTCGATCACAGACACTCCAATGATGCTCTGGAGCTGGCTCGTGATGGTGTGGATGAAGGCCATGTTAGGATTGGTCTCCACCTCCTCGTACTCCTTGGTGCCTGGCTCTGGCATTGGCCGCCGGCTCACTGTCGGGCGGTTCGGGAGGTAGCCAGCGTAAGAGTACTGGCCAAAGTTGACGGCCGCGTGCAGCGCGGAGGCAATCCAGATGATGGTGGCGCAGGACCTGATGAGCTCCTGCACTGTTGTCATCTTGGGCCACCAGGGCTGGTCCTTGATGTCGCCATGGCCGACCTCACGCACCTCCTTCCACCAGGCCTGCAGCTCGACGTCGCCTTGAACCACGTTGTCGCTGGGGTAGTAGATCTTGACGTACTCATCGACCCAGTTCTCGATGGCCGACCAGACGGCCAGCCCATCCACCGCATACGGGTAGTCCTTGATGAGCAGCGACAGACCGTAGGGACTGGCCGAGTCATCCTTCGCAATGCCCCTCTTGATCAGGTCTACTGGAAGCGCCTGTTCGGTGAAGTTCCAGTTCTTGTAGACGTCGGAGGAGATTCTGAGCGCGTACTCGCCGGGACAGACGGTCATCTCGAAGAAGCCGCCAGCGCTGATGAGGACTTGGCGTGCCAGGGCGTTGATGTTCATGGTGTCGCGGTAGTGCGGCTGCAGGAGCTTGTAGATGGGGTGCGTGACGCTGAGCTGCCGGTTGGTGGCGATGATGAACGGCTCGATCACCGCATGGGTGTGGAGCCAGTGGCTGATGAGCCCGTGCCAGGCAGAATCGTTCACGGCGGCGTAGGCCTTGGCCAGCTGCCAGATGGTGTCCTGCACCTTGTTGTCCGACTCCGAGCCAGAGGAGGGGGGCGTGTAGACTTTGCTGTCGGCGCCGACCACTTTGGTGCCGAGTTCGTCAAGGTTGGGCGTGCTGAGCTCGATGGCGATTGGCTTGAGGGTGTCGTCGTCCTGGAGTAGGAGCAGTGTCCTGGTTGCATAGACGAATGTGTTCTGGAGGCTGTTAATCCTTAGCAGCTGAGGTATGAATCTGTCGTGGTGGTCCAGGATGAAGAGCCTGCCGTCGGTGACCGCCTTGTCGACGGTGAGCTTGCCGAGGTGGTGCCGGATGTGGTCCACCGTGATGGTGCTTGTCTGGTCGCCGTACCCGTCAAGCTTGCTCCTCGGAGGAAACTCCTCGAGGCGCGTGATGATGTGCGGGTTGAGTCCGGCGAGCATCTCCCGGGCAAACTCCTCATCCGTGCGCCACGCGAGCTTGTCATTCCCGATGACATGTGGCATGGGCATCTTTAAGAAGTAGGAGCCGCCGGATGGGCAGATGCTCTTGAGCGGCGGGAACACTTTGAACATGAGGTCCATGACGGGGATGTCGGGGATCTTAAGCCCGCCTTCGTAGAGCTTGTACATGTCGTCGAAGTCGTCGAACTCGCGCGGCGTGGCGGTGTCGAACAGCGCCCTGGCGAGGGGGAGGATGCCGGCGGAGATAGCCTTGAGGAGGTAGGTCGTGAAGTCGGCCTTCTTGACGTGGTTGAAGCACTCGTCGCGGGGCACGTAGAACTGCTGAAGCACGGGCACCACGTTGCGGCTCTCGCACGTGGGGTCGCTCTTCATGGGCTTCCTGCCGGTGCGGCCACGGCGCGGGTAAGGGTAGGGGCTGTCGGGGCCGCCGAGGGTGGGGCGAGGGCTCTTGTTGTCGGGATCGCCGAGGTCGTTGTAGAGGTCGTAGCGGTAGACGCGGTCGTGGTCCTCGTAGGCGCGGTCGTTCTTCTGCTTGGGGTGGTCCCCTCGCAGGACCTGGAGCTCGTCCTCCCGGTACGGCAGCAGCAACTCCGGCATCTTGCTGGGCAGGCACGTCTGCATCCCGGGCGCCATTGCATGATGCATGCTCGTGAATTACTACTACTGTTGGTATAACTGAATTAATTCAAGAAGGAAAGCCATAGCTTGCCAAGGAAGAGATGCATACGTCGTTGGTGAAGAAGACTCGGTCGTAGTGGTACTTGTCGGTGTTGTAGACCCATGAGTTTCCGAGGAAGACGATGGGCCCGTCGTGGCCGGGGACGTGGTCGATGGTGATGGTCTTGAGGAGGAACTGGGTGGCGTGGTAGTTCCTGACGATGACGGCGCCGGGGATGCCCTGCTTCTTGACGTCCCAGTCGAAGGTGATGTCGTAGGTGGTATCGCTGTGGGTGACTGGGGGCAGGTGCATCACCCAGTGTTCAACGCGCTCCTCCTCACCCACCAGGCCCCGTTTGCCGTCATCTGCATATCCATCCATGATGCATCGTTAGCTTGCTTGTTATAATTACCTAGCTAATAGTACGTACAATCTTATTTAAAGTTTTTTTTGTTTTGCTAATTCGCAGGTGGCGTCTGAGAAATTCTATATGAAGACGATTGCTTACTGGGATCGGCGACGGTGGAGCTGATGAGCTGGCAGGTGACCCCTTTGGTGGTGAACTCGTCCCAGGTGTCGTGGCTGAGGGGGGCGCCGCTGGAGTGGTTGAGGTCGAGGACGTTCCTACGCTGGAGCAACACCTTCCCCTTGAGCTGCGGCGGAGCAAACAGTCCGAACATCTTCGCTTGATCGAGATCAACTCTCACTCCCAAGATCTCCCAAGTTTAACTGGCTACCTCAGTGGCTACTTGGTTGTGCTTGGGATGAGCTGCTGCGTGCTCCTATTTATAGGAGCAACCGGAGAACTCCTCCTGGCTTCGTATAATTCGCAGCGCGCGACGTGTGGCCGCCCGGCGTCGAATTATCACATAGGAGTATTATCGCCTCCATCGCATGCATGCAGCCGATTCAGTCGCTACCATGCATGCAGCTGGGAAGAAGAAACCACGTGAACAACGCATGTGTGTGTACATCCTAGACCCATATATATATGACGGAATTGCACAAAATATATGCAAGTAATAACGATCCCTTCGATTATTGCTACGGGAATCTGAAAACGGAGGACCAGAAATCCGAGCGCACGTAAATACAACCAGGCTCTCGATCGGGATGCATATATACTCGCTCAACCCGACGTACTCGTCCTCACTATCTAGTCGTTGATGCATTTGTCCTAGTACCTAGCTCTCGTGATACACGCTTTTTCATTTCTTTCCTAATATGACACTCCCGTTTGTGGCGTTATGTTTTACTGTCAGTTATTGTTTTGTTGGACAGAAATACCTCTCTTTTCTCTCTACTACCGATCGAACGAGCCAACCGGATACGATCGAACCTTTCCTCAGGGATAACTCACCCACCAACCCGCTTGCGCGCGCACCCGCAATCCTGGACCGTCGGTTTCAGCCATCCGACGGCCAGGATTGAGCGTTGACCCAGCGCATATTCAACGCTCAATCCTGGCCGTCGGATGGCTGAAACCGACGGTCCAGGATTGCGGGTGCGCGCGCAAGCGGTTTGGCAAAATCCGTGTCCTTTCCTCAGTCAGACATTACCGTTTGACTAAGACTGATACATGTTGCCATGTCATTGGATGAGCTGACTGCTACGGTTTTTATTTGGGTAAATGTGTCATAGACATTTAGAGAGTAATTTTTTGTCACATAATTTATTAGGGGCAAAAAGAGTCTTTTTACATTCCTATTTAACACCGTTAGTGCTCAGAATGCACTAGAGTGTGTTATATAAGGAAAGAAATAAAATTTAGTTGTCAAATTGGGAAGAATTTTATTATTAGGGCCAAATAAGGAAGAAAAATTTAAGAAAGGGCCAAATAAGGAATTCTCTCCTATATATGCGCCCTTTACCCCTTCTCCAAACAGAGACATAAGTTTTGCCTCAATTTATTGATTGGTTTAGACAATCACAACAAGACACACACACAACAAAACGTCTACTCCCGTGCCATAATTAAACTCAAATGCTTCATCCCAGCGATACTCCACAGGATGGCTTCTCTCTTAATCTTAGCTAAGGTTGTTGGCTATGTGGACGAGACGTTTCTAACCACTACCATTTTTCGTCGGACAGAAATCGTACAGAATTCGTCAGACGTATAGCACGGTTCTTTTTGTTTTGTTCCAAAGCTACCAAGCGATAAGATTGACTGAGGAGGTGATTTATTTCTTATGAAACCTCGGGAGATGGAAGGCCATCAAGTATGGACATTGGAAATTGATTCAAGAACTAACAACACAATTACTCAATCCCAGCCAATTATGAACCAAACCCCATATACGGAGAGAAAGGTGGGACCGAAAGTGAGCAACAATTTCTAGCCCCTTATTGAAGCATCCAACAGTCTACACTATGTTCTAGAAAATAAGCCAAAAATAATATCACACTTCAAAGATGACAGGTTGCTCCAAATAGTTGGCTTCTTGACCGTCTTGATGGCACCCTCGAAATGCACGCGGTAGGCCGACATCATGGAGTACAAACCAGAAGAAGAGCGGTTCGAAGAGCTACAGTCACCATCCACGATGTCGTGCTCACATCTTGGAACATCGTACAACGGGAGAAGAATTCTTCAAACTACATCAATGCCCGCGAAAGTGTCAATTTTTAAGGATGCAACCGCTTGCCTTAAGAGACTTTGACATTTCCGTTTGTCATCCTAGATATGCAATACATCGAAGGAGGCACATCCTTCGGTTTACGACCATTGAACCAAAGGGCATGACAAAATTTCGTGAACTAACCATTGTTGATGGTTGTTGGCATGGAGTAAAGAGATCCATGTCGATGCCATGCATTCTCATCATAGGGATTGTAAGTACCAACCCAAGATCTTTGTGGGGGGGTGGGGGGGGGGGGGGGGGGTTCCGTTCCATCCAAGGACAATCTACACCGAGCACGAACGAGAACTTCTCGAGGTAAAGTACACATTATTTTATTCCACATTTTTTGTATATACTCACACTAAATTTCTTCATACCATTGTTCCGTTGAGATAATTTCACCTCTCGCTTGCATTATTGTCATTTTCTATTTTTAGTATGTGAATTGCAGGCTCCATAGTTTTTGTATGTTTTTTCTTGTGTGTATGTGTTTAGGAACTCTGATGACTTAGAATGGTGATGCCAATGGCTACAACCAGAACATTGTTAGAGGAAGTAAGATCTACCAATTTGTTTGGACTCCAAGTGTTGGGTGTTGCAGTAAGCGATCTTCTTACCCCTAAGATAAGTCAGGGTTTATATCGACGATAAGCAGATGATGTGTGTGTTCTACTTCATCAAACCTCTGTAAAAAGTCTAACAATTATCTTGGTGTCCCCAACTCAGTTTCTTTATCTGTCTCAACATGTTGCATCAATTACGATGTGATGTTTATAAACTCCTATTCGTCCCTCCCCCCTCTCTAGTCGTTACACCTCGATCTTTCAGAGTTATTTATTGATTTACTCCATTGCTCTTCTTCTCATATTTCTCCACAAAGTTTTTACTTTTGTTGGATTAGGGATAGAAGGACTTAAGAAACTCTTGTGTTCTTGCCATTGCATTAAATGTATCAGTTTGAATCCTCCACGAGGATTTATGTGTGTGAAATCTTGTGAGCTTGTTTCTCTTGGGTTATTGGAACTCTAGATGATTGGGTTTGTTGCGGAGCTCAACCATTGTGTTGAAAAGTTCCGGGCAAGTTTGGAAGGCTCCAATTAAGTTGTGGAGATTCCACCCAAATTGTTTGTAAGGGTTTGGTGGACACTCTCAAGTGTCCCATAGTGGATTGAGACTCTTCTATTTATAGAAAGGCTCGAGGAGAATAAATAAAGTGCTCCTATGTGGTGAGAACCCCCCCGCGCGCGCATGTTGAGCTGAAATCTTTGTGGTGTAACCACACGTCAAGGTGATACCATTGTGCCACTTGGGGAGCATTATGCCTCCGCACCTCTCTAACAGTGATTAGCTTCATTTGGGTGTGAACTTCGGGATACGTCTTTGTCTCCATGTGTCTCGGTTATCTTTTATCCTAGATACACTATTTGTGCGTTTACATTGTGATAACCATCGAGCTTGAAGTTATCTATCCTTTATATATTGCTATCAAATATTTTTTTACATCTTATCTATCACAAACTGTTAATCACATAGTTGAGCCTAGTATATATAGATTTTGTACATGATAAATTAGACGTCTAGTTTATTTCCGTATTTTTAAGCCAAAACTGTAACGCTGTGTTTGGATGTAGGAAAGGTTGCATGGAATTGAATTGGACTAGCAATTCCATTTCCAAGATGGAAAGGAAATGAGCTCCAATTCGAATTCTGTTGTTTGGTTGTGAATGGAATTGACAGTTGGAATTAGAGGGTAGCACATAATTCCAATTCCTGTTTGGATGTATAAACCATGGAATTAGGTGGTTTGTTGAGTTTGGACAATATAAACTTGTGTATGCACACATAAAAACATTAAAATATTCCAAATCAAATCACAACAATATCCACGGCTAATTTAACATCTCTTTCATACATCAACTCTTCAAAGAATCCCCTCAGCTTACCTGTTGCTCTGTTATAGCGTACTGATGCACAATAATATAGATAGTAGATTGAATTTCCCAAGTTTTATTTTCAAAATAGTGTACTGATACACTTGCCTGCACAATGGAGCAACGAAAATTTTAACTGAAAAACATGTACAGATGTACACAATATCTTAATTTTTTTCACATAAACAACAACTGTACTACAAAGAAATCAAAACTCCTCACGAAAGGAAAAACAAAAGTTGTATACACAGCATCTAAACTACAAGGACTGAAATCCATGAGCCACACCAAGAATCCTCTCGGGAAGGAAGAAACGGCCTGGAATGGCTCATCTGACATCTCGGGAGCGTGCTGTAGCCGTAGGTGCTCCCCGTGGGTGAGCGCGCTGATGAGCACGGTGGCGGCCGAGAGGACGGCGAGCACGACGCGGCCGTCAACCTCGCAGCCCAGGCATTCGAGCGGGCCCCCGCCGCGGCCAAAGTAGAGCGCGAGCCAGGCGACAAAGAGGGCAGGAGAACGCCGTCTTGCCGCACATCTCCGGGCAGCACCTCCTGTGAAGCACCTCCCGCCGCTGCTAATCCCCCGCCGCCCTTCCCATCCCCGCCATCCCGGTCGATCTAGGGTTACGTCGCCGGAGGGGCCACGGCGGGAGACGAGCGGAGCCGACATCAGCGAGAGGACGGGGGGAAGAGGATAGAGAGAGGCGGGCGGGAAGGAGGGAGGTCGAGAGGAGGCAGGATTCACCAGGGATGGCCGCCGCCGTTTCGCGAGCGAGGGAGAGCTCTCGCGTTTCGCGAGCGAGACGAACCGGTACGCGATGCGGGCGAGCGATTCCGAGCCTTTCCGAGCTCCTACGCTCGAAACTTTGGTCGAGCGGGGACATGCGCGCGGAGCTAGCGTGGAATTGCTGCGACTTTCCACAGCCCAATTCCCAGAACATCCTAAATGGTGGATTTCGGGACTGCAATTCCAAATTGCCAATTCCAAGCCGTCTTTCCAACATCCAAACACAGTGTAATAGTTTTTAGTTGTCTATTCACCCCCCCCCCCCCCCCCCCCCCTAAGTGACATATAGGTCCTTCCAAAAATCGCAATTGAGTAAAAATAGATCCAGACAAAAACAAGAGTAGGGTTTTACCGGACAAGTGTTTCCTAGGGTCCGAATTTTTCTAAATATTTGTCAGTGTGCTACCATCGTGACCATCTAGGATCATCAGCCCATTGTCGCTAAAATACCTCGACATTGCACCCCTCCCCCACCAACAACAACCATGGCGATCATGAAGCCAACTATTTGGAACAACTAGGCATCTTCGAAGTGCACTTTCTTTGTCTGACTTACTTTCTAGAACATAGTGAGGACTTTGGCACATATAGGACAGTAAATAGAAACGTCAAAAAGGCACTTGAGGGTAGCGCGAGCATCATTCCGCATCAGCGTCGGGAATTTTATCCCTTTTGATGATGATCCAAGATGTGCAGCTCGACGTCGGATTGTTGCCTCTATCTCTTGGAACCACTCTGCTTCTGATTCCTACTTCGCGGTGTCTGCCTACCACATGCAGTTCAGGGGTGGCATGAAGATAGTTATGAAACCAACTATTTGGACCAAGCGGTGGAATTCAAAGTGCAAATCCTTTACTTGGCTAATCTTGTGAGATATCATTCTTCAGACAGGGTTGGCCCAAATGCGCCCTTTGTCAGCTTTGGAAGAGGGAGCCGGAAAGGTCTCACTATCACTGTCTCTTTCAGTGTTGTATATCTATTTCCGTCTGTGTTGGTTCATGACTGGCTCAGCCTGATTGATTGGGTTGTTGGCTTTGTATCGATTTTCTGTCCGCGATTGATGCTCTGCCATGATCCATTTCCTCGGGGTTCGTAGGAAATTTATCACGAGCCCGGTCATTCTTGTGTGTTGGGAGCTTTGGAAATTTATCACCATTCCGGTCATCTCTTCCACGTAGACAACAATCTTAGCTAAGATTAAGCGAGAAGTCTTCACGTGGGGCATTGCCGGGGTGAAGCATTTGAGTTCCGTTATGGCGCAAGATGAGATGTTTCGTGCGTGCGGCCTGTTCTACTTGTCTAAACCTTCTTTCTTAATGAATAAAACGAGGCAAAGCTTTTGTCTGTGTTTAGAGAAAAGGTAACATTGAGGTCGAACAGTCCTGAGGTCGAAGCGTGTATCACGAGCACCGTGTACCAGCCAAGGTAGTAGGACAAATGCATCAACGACTAGATAGTGAGGACGAATATGTGGTTGAGCGAGTAAGTATGCATGTATGGCCCTCCTCCTTCTATTCTGGTCCTCCGTTTCATATTCCCGAGCCTTGAGTCGTCTCCTCTGAGGCGGCTCGGCGGAACCCTAGCCGCCCCAGCCGCCACCACCTCCCTCCCTCCTCCTCCCCTCGCCGCCGGCCGGATGAAGCTAGCCGGGCACAACCCTGGGCGGGACGGCGGCGGGGTGCTGCCCTCATGGCGGTCCTTTTGCAAGCAGATCGACGGCGTTGCGGGCAGCGCGGCGGCGCGGCTCGACGGGCGAGAGTGCGGCGCTGCTGGGTGCGCTGCGGGGCGCAGAGGCGCGGCGGCGCCCTGCAGGCGGGGCTGCTGGCGGCGGCCCGGGCCCGATCTGGGCCAGGCGGGCCGAGCGGGCCATGTGCGGCTCCCGATTCGTGCGGGGCGGAGCACAGTGAAGAGGGCGCGGCGCCGGCGACGCAGGGCGGCGCGACAGGAGGGCGTGGTGCAGGGTGGAGGTTCCGGCGCGGCAGGTGGCCTACGGCTGCCGTGCTCCGGCACCCGGGCGAGGTGAGCCGGGCGGCGGCCCCGGACAGTGGCTACTCCGGCGGAGCGGCTGAAGTGGGCATGGCCATGGCAGCGGCCGTGGAAGGTGGTGTGCGGCTGCTGCGGCATGCAGTGGAGCTCGGTGGTTGACGACATGGCCGGGATGCCATCCTGCTGCTCCTGAAGCTTTGCGGTCGGGTGGAACTCCGGGCGAAAGCTCGCATGGACATCGGTCAGTGCCGACGAAGGCGGCGCCCTCGGGCGTCGTTCCCTTTCTTGATTGCGTCGTCGTGGAGCTTTTCGACCTCGTCTAACGCGTGGTGGTTCCAAGTTCTCCGGGTGAAAACCTTTGCTCCTTCGTGAGCGGGCGGGTGACGGTCTCGTCACTACCTTGTTGGAGGCGCCGCTTTGGAGCCCTTGACCAGCGCGGTTGTCGGGGGAATAATTAACCCGCGACTTATTCAAAGCCAAAGCGGCGACTTCATCTTCATGATCACGCTATTATTGGGCATGTAAAGATGGGCCGATCAAGGATCGCGGCCTGCCAAAGGAAGGCTCCAGAAGGTCGGTGGTAAAACTTGCCTTGGAAGACAAGAAGACGATCGGCTTCGTGTAGAACTCTTGTAACCTAGCGAGCCTCTGTGTATATAAAGAGGACTCGCAGGACTTAGACAGGGTCAAGCTATCAAGCCCTAAACCCTAGTCTTACGGCGAGTTCCAGATCGGATCGCCTCCATTGTAACACCACATATATCATATCAATACCAATCTAGGGTAGGCAGGAAGTAGGTCTTTACCTCACATTGAGGGGCCGAACCTGGGTAAATCTGTGTTCGTCCTTGTTCCTGCGATCCCAAGCTCGGAGACGATTGACTCGCGCAAATCCCACACCTACGAAGTCATCCATGACATCTGACGTGACAAACCCACGACAGTTGGCGCCCACCGTGGGGCCTGCGGTCAAGAGCGTCACGTTCCGCGCAGGATCGATGAAAGGAGCTGAAGATCTCGCCATTGGCCACATCATCATGGTCGATGGCACGCCTCTCATTGACGATTCAAGCTGGGGACCAGAAGCTGATTACCTGGAGACCGGTCGCATCATCCCGTTTGGATCTATCAACGTCTTCGTCGGTTTCATTGGCGGCGGATCTGTTAGCTCAGCCCAAGAAGGCGACTCAGCAGAAGAAGTCGCCAGTGACGAAGAAGAGTCTGGAGAGCATGGACTCGCAAGAATTTGGGTCCATCATACCAGCTCTTGAAGAAAGTTACTGGGATTACGCACCAGTGCAGAACAAGAGGCGGCACAAGTTGGAGTCTACATGGCCGGAGGTGCAAGTACGTCAGGAACTGCGGAGAAGCCGAAAGATCGGCACCCCCGGCAACCCGCTACTTATCCCGGTGTCAGCCGCAAACGCCGCTGTCCGCGCAACAGAAATTGAGGCCGCCAGGGCCGAGCTCCTGTACGAGGTTCGGAGGATGGAAGCAGAGCGCTACAGGCTCGAACAGGTGAACCAAGGAATCCAACAGGAACGGCAAAGGATAGCCGCGCTCGCCGCGACTCAAGACAAGTTGACTCGCAGGCGCAAGCGCGCGCGACTCAACCAAATAGAACTTCCACCCACTCCAGCTGCTGGAGTCCAACCAGTCGCAAGGATTTTGGAACCATCAATTGTCCACGAAGCCCAGCAACTACCATCGCAACAACCAAGGAGGTTTCACACCCCACAAGGCCACTACCAAAGCCCGGTCGATAACATGTATGCTGCGGCTAATATCTTGACACAGATGGTACCAACAGGCGACGACCCAATCAACACTGAAGCACGGCGTGCGATACAGATGTTGAGCACTGCTGTCCTACAACAGGCCAACAGGGCAGAAGCCGAGGGCAGCAGCCCACCGTACCGGCCGCCGCGGGATTGCAGCAGAAAGAAGCGTCCAAAGCAGGCCACCAGAGGATATATCAAGGGTCGCGCAGAGGCAGCAGGAACAAGCCGCAGAAGCACAGGCTATCATGCCAACGATGCAGACGCGGCTCGTGGAAGTTAACAACCCTACGGGCACATCCACAGCTTTGTCCTCGCGACTCAAGGTCCGGCATGTTTCACTGAGAAGATCAGATCGGAACCTTTCCCTGAAGATTTCAAAGGACCACGCAAGGTGGCAAACTATAACGCCAGCATGGATCCTACCACCTGGCTAAACAACTACGAGATGGGGATGAGTATTTTAAATGCTTCAGAAGAGATATGCGCAAGGTACCTCAACATGATGTTGGAGGGCGCGGCTCACATATGGCTACAAAATCTACCCCCAACTCCATAAATACCTGGGAAGAGTTGAAAGACGCTTTCGTCAAAAACTTCCAAGGAACCTGCAAGCGACTCTGCAATATAGAAGATCTAGAGCGTTGCGTTCAGAAGGAAGGCGATCAAGCCGCCACTGGATGAGAAGGGTGGCAGAAATAATACACTCTTCAGATAATATACCTCCAAGTTCAGCGTCCTGGTCATGGAGAAAAATTGTAAGTTCGACCACTGATCCATAAGTTAGGTCGCATGAAGGCAAGGTCAAGAGTCTCAGCGAGGTAATGGCTGCGGCTAACAAATACGCTGGCTCGGACAAGACCGAGATGCGTCAGATGGAGAAGAGGAGAAGGTCGCTGTTGAAGGAAAGAAAAATATCAGCAAGCCTCAACAGCAACAAACTAGCCACAACAACGCGAATCAAAACAAGCGCAAGAGTGAAGAAGGAAACTCTGGGCTTGTCGCCAACACACGTGGAGGTTTCAGGGGCCAACGAGGAAGAGGCCGAGGAAGCGGCTCTCGTCCAATTAACATGGAAGAAGTTTTAATCGGCCGTGCGATCTTCACACGGGAGGTGACGGGCGGCCAGCAGACCATACCAAGGCGCAATGCAATTATTACAAGAAGTGGAAAGAAGAAAGCCAACACAACAGGGGAAACCACCATGAAGGAAACCCTGGTGCGACTCATGGTTCAGGCGCCGGGCCGCACAATGCGAGTAACCCCAGGCAGGTGGGGCAGTACCATACAATAGTTATCAACACCTCCAAGAGGGAGAGAAATTAGTCGCAGAAGCCAGCAAGTAAACGCTGTGATACCAGCAACCCCCAATTGGCTAAAATGGTCAGAACATGCAGTCACTTGGAGTCGCGACGATCACCGCCGCAAGTGCGAGAACCAGGGAAGCTGGCGCTAGTTGTGGCACCTTATGTAGCAGGATACAAGCTAACCAAAGTGCTTATGGACGGGGAAGCAGCATAAATATCATGTACTACGATACGTTCAAGCGCTTGGGGCTCATGGACTCCAGCCTGCAACACACGACGACCGTATTTCACGGCATCGTCCCAGGAAAGTCAGCACAGCCAGTGGGAAAGATAACCCTGGGAGTAACCTTTGGGACGGAAGAAAACTTCAGAAGCGAGTTCATATGCTTCGAAGTGGTAAAATTCCAGAGCCCATATCACGCCCTGTTCGGACGAACAGCCTTCGCCAAGTTTATGGCCAGGCCATGCTACGTTTACCTACAGCTGAAGATACCAGGACCAAGAGGGGTCATCACAGTGCACGGCGATAGAGAAAAAGCAATAGAGTGCGAGGAGGAGATGCAGCCTTCGCAGAATCAGCTTGTGCCGCTGAAGAGCTAAAGAGTTATAAGTCGCAGGTGGATCCCAATGATATGAGCGTAGTTACCACGCCATCTGCCGAACCACCAATGAAATTCAAAGCGGCCCAAGACACCAAGCAGATAGACTTGTTCCTGGCGACTCATCCAAGCAGGCGAGCATCGGAGCCCACATGGAGAAAGAACAGGAGCGGGCACTCATCGCTTTCCTTCAGGAAAACAAGGACATCTTCGCATGGAAACCATCAGATATGCCAGGGGTACCAAGGGAATTGGCAGAACACAGCCTTAACGTGAACCCCTGGCCAAGCCAGTAAAGCAACCACTGCGGCGTTTCCACGACGACAGGAGAAAAGCGATAGGGGAAGAAATAGCTCGCCTATTGGCCGCAGGATTCATCACAGAAGTATATCACCCGGAGTGGGTGGCAAACCCAGTCCTAGTTATGAAAAAGAACGGCACATGGCGAATGTGCATTGACTACACCAGTCTCAACAAAGCCTGTCCAAGGACCCATTTGCCTTGCCAAGGATTGACCAAGTGATTGATTCAACGCCGGATGCGAGTTGTTATGCTTTCTAGACGCCTATTCAGGCTACCATCAAATCAAGATGAAGAAGGAGGACCAGGAAAAGACATCCTTCATCACACCCTTTGGGGCCTTTTGCTATGTAAGCATGCCCTTTGGATTGAAGAACGCAGGTGCGACTTACCAGAGGTGCATTCAAAGTTGCTTGCATGAGCAGATAGGTCGCAACGTTCACGCCTATGTGGACGATATCGTCATTAAATCGCAAGTAGCCAGGATCTCATCAGTGACTTGGAAGAAACTTCACAAATCTCAGAAGATATAACATGAAGCTCAACCCGACGAAGTGCGTCTTTGGAGTACCAGCGGGGAAGCTATTGGGGTTCATAGTGTCAGAAAGAGGCATCGAAGCCAACCCTGACAAGATAAAGGCTGTAATGGACCTCCAAAAACCAGAAAAGATCAAGGATGTACAGCGACTTACCGGTTGCGTCGCGGCGTTAAGTCGCTTTATATCAAGACTGGGAGAAAAAGCCCTGCCTTTATACAGATTGCTGAAAAAGTCAGATACCTTCGTTTGGGACTCAGAAGCCGACGAAGCTTTAACAGCCCTGAAGATTCAGTTGACAAATGCTCCAGTTCTGGCAGCTCCAAAGGATAAAGAGCCCATGCTGTTGTACATAGCTGCAAACTCTCGTGCCGTAAGCGCCGTGATGGTTGTAGAGAGACAAGAGCCAGGAAAGGAGTACCCAGTCCAAAGGCCAGTATACTACGTAAGTGAAGTGCTCACGGCTTCAAAGCAGCGTTACCCTCAGTGGCAGAAGCTAGTGTTTGGAGTGTTCATGGCGAGTCGCAAGCTGAAGCACTACTTCCAGGAACACCCAATAACTGTGGTCAGCTCGGCACCGCTGGCAGACATCATCCGCAACCGAGAAGCAACAGGAAGAGTAGCCAAGTGGGCGATCGAGTGGGTCCACACCATATAAGTACGAGCCGCGCACATCAATTAAGTCGCAAGCTCTCGCAGATTTCATCAATGATTGGACAGAAATTCAAGTCGCTCCCACCATGGCAGAAACAAAATACTGGACCATGCACTTCGATGGGTCAAGACAGCTACAAGGCTCGGGGGCTGGAGTTGTACTCACTTCCCCCAAGGGAGACAAGCTAAGATACGTGCTCCAAATACACTTCAATTGCACAAACAATGTAGCAGAATATGAGGCATTGCTTCACGGACTCCGTATAGCAAAGGAGATGAATGTCAGTCGCATCCGTTGCTTTGGAGACTCAGATTTGGTAGCTCAACAAGTTTCTGGAACATGGGACAGTAAGGATGCAAACATGGCTGCATACAGAAGAGAGGTGGACAGAGTTGCTGGACACTTCACTGGCTTCCAAGTTGAACATGTTGATCGAAGACAAAATGAAGCAGCAGATGCCTTGTCTCGGCTTGGATCCAATAGGCAATCAGTCCCGCCCAATGTTTTCTTGGATGAGTTGCATAACCCATCAGTTAAGCCTCCAGCAGAGATTGACATCGCAGAGCCAGAGGACGATTCAACTTTAGTCGCAGCCCTGCATGAACAGCCAGCATGGACAGAGCCATACATGGCATATTTAAGTCGCGGAGTGCTACCAGAGGATGAAGTAGAGGCGCGCAAATAACACGGCGATCCAAGGCCTACACAATAATAAACAATGAGCTATACAAGCGCAGCGTTGCGGGGACATTCCAAAGATGCGTATCACCAGAAGAAGGACGAAAAATCTTGCACGAAATTCACGCAGGCGATTGTGGCCATCATGCTTCGTCAAGATCTTTGGTGGCAAAGGCGTTCAGACATGGTTTCTTCTGGTTAACGGCGCTAGCAGACGCTGAGCAGATTGTCAGAGTGTGCGATGGATGTCAAAGATACGCCAGGCAAGATCATATGCCAGCTCAAGCACTTCGTACAATACCCATCACATGGCCTTTCGCCGTATGGGGTTTTGACATGGTAGGGCCCTTCAGACGGTCCCAACGGGAAAAACTCACCTCCTGGTCGTGGTGGACAAATTCACAAAGTGGATAGAAGCAGAACCCGTGGGAGATTGTGAAGCTGAAACAGCAGTCAAGTTCTTGAAGAAGGTCATATTCCGCTTTGGATATCCCCATAGTATCATTACAGACAACGGAGCAACACCTCTGAAGGAGCTACACAAATATTTTGTGCGAACAATGGGATAAGGCTGGACCTCACGTCAGTATCACATCCACAGAGCAATGGACAAGCTGAGCGAGCTAACCAGGAAATTCTCCATGGATTAAGCCGCGCCTTATTGAAAAGGTTGAAGCATCTCCAGGATGTTGGGTGGAGGAACTGCCAGCCGTGCTATGGAGTTTAAGAACAACCCCTAACAGATCCACAGGATTTACACCATATTTTATGGTCTATGGAGCAGAAGCGGTTATGCCCAGCGATATCATACATGATTCACCAAGAGTTGCGGCCTATGTCGAAGCAGATAATGAAGCAGCTCGGCAGGATTCTGTGGACACATTAGAAGAGGTCAGAGATTTGGCAGCATCAAGGTCAGCGGTGTATCAGCAAGACTTGCGACGCTATCATGCCAGACGCATCAGAACCCGCACCTTTCAAGAAGGAGACCTAGTGCTGCGACTCAAGCAAGACCATAAGGGAATGCACAAGCTATCTTCTCCATGGGAAGGACCCTACATCATCAGCAAAAAACTAAACAATGGATCGTACTATCTGCTGGATGTGAGAGAAGAAAGCAGTGATCGCCATGATTTCGAGGATCGTCTAGAAGCGCCTCGCCCTTGGAACGTCGCGCAACTGCGACCTTACTACACATAAAAAAGCTAATCAGAGCTAAGTTTCATCTTTTCCAGCTGCCTATAGCTGAGTATCATCCTAGCCACTAAGGGCTCTGCTTCAAAATTGGTCGCCACCTAGGCGCGACCTGCAACACCTGTATCAGAAATCGGCCGCCACCTAGGCGCGGCCGTACCTTATGTATCAGAAATCGGCCGCCACCTAGGCGCGGCCGTATGTCTCAAACTGGGATCGCCGCCTACGTGCGACCCAACCCTATGTATAACACTCGGTTGCCACCAAGGCGCGACCTTATGTGTCATCATAAACAAAGCTTTATAGCTATATATCATTTGTTTCTTGGGGGCTTTGTACCCTGAAACAGCCAACCTACTGGCAACTATCAAACTTACCTTAAGTCGGATTGCAACTTGCATTATGCGTCCAAAGTACTGGGGTGTGGCGTCAATCGAGCTTGATTGCCTATCATGGCCGCTCTCGACCCTGAACACACATGTTCCTAGGAAATACTGAGTCGCGCGAGTGCCCACTTAATGGATTCAGAAAGGCCTAACTAGAGGTCAATGTACTGCTTATAGTACGGCAACACCAATTGCAATTGCTTATATCTTAACAATTGTTTTTATCTATGATATCAAGCTACAGGTGACGATCTTCAAAACCTCTGAGAAGAATTGAGATGATTGTCAAATCACATCAGCTCAATCCTTGGGGGCTACAATATTGTTATCAAAAATTTGAAGATTGGTCATCATCAAGTGTTGAAGCTATCAGGCAAACCTTGACAGAGTAAGAAGCTCACGAAGTCAGATGCATTTTCAAGGCCGCCCCAAAAGTGCGAGTAAAAGCCAACCAACGTGATCATGAGTCGCAGAACAAAAAAGTGCAGCCTAAACGTCCAAGGAACCTTTCAAATCAAGAAAACATATCAAGATATTCCATGAAGTTCAGGCTACACTTGGGGGCTAATGTCGGGGGAATAATTAACCCGCGACTTATTCAAGCCAAAACGGCGACTTCATCTTCATGATCACGCTATTATTGGGGTAAAGATGGGCCGATCAAGGATCGCGGCCTGCCAAAGGAAGGCTCCAGAAGGTCGGTGGTAAAACTTGCCTTGGAAGACAAGAAGACGATCGGCTTCGTGTAGAACTCTTGTAACCTAGCGAGCCTCTGTGTATATAAAGAGGACTCGCAGGACTTAGACAGGGTCAAGCTATCAAGCCCTAAACCCTAGTTCTTACGGCGAGTTCCCAGATCGGATCGCCTCCATTGTAACACCACATATATCATATCAATACCAATCTAGGGTAGGCAGGAAGTAGGTCTTTACCTCACATTGAGGGGCCGAACCTGGGTAAATCTGTGTTCGTCCTTGTTCCTGCGATCCCAAGCTCGGAGACGATTGACTCGCGCAAATCCCACACCTACGAAGTCATCCATGACATCTGACGTGACAAACCCACGACAGCGGTGCAACGGTTTCGCGACGGATGTGCAGAATGGCGTGTGGTCGTGGGCGGTGGATGTCGGGGCGGCGGCTCCGGAAGGTGGTGGTGCGTCGAGGCGGCGCCTCGATCTCCCACGCTACGACGGTTCTATGAGGCAGAACCGTTGTTTAGTGTGGGTTTGGGTGGCGACCTGGATGAAGACTGCTTGGGCAGAGGGTTCGTCGACCCGACTGGATCGTCTTCGGGAATGCGAAGGTCGATCTGGTTGCTACACCGTGGCGGCGGCCCGGAACAGGTGGTTTTGGTGGCAACCTGGATGAAGACTGCGTGGGCAGAGGGTTCGTCGACCATGACTGGATCACTTTCGGGCAATGCGAAGGTTGATCTTGTTGTTACGCGGGGCGGCGGCCCCGTAGCAGGTGGTGTGTGTTGTGGCGTTTGTCGACTTGGGTCGTGTGGGCGGCGGGTCGCTTCGTTTGTGTCATTCTTTTGTACAGATTGTATGGTTTTTTGACCCGGTTTTCCTTATAAACTGGGCCAACTCTTTATATCTATTCGGGCGGTGGATACGATCACTTTATAGCTCAAAAATATTCCCGAGCCTTATCTCACGTTGTCTGTATTCTGGTCCTCCATTTTCATATTTCCGTAGCAACAGTAATTAATTAATTACTGGTTTGAAATTCGTGAAGAGTACATACGAGATATAAATCCATTTCATGCATATAATTTCTGTAATTCCGTCTCCGAGTGATATATATAGGTCTACGATGTACACACACATAATACCCATGCGTTATTCACGTGGTTTCTTCCCTGCATGGTAGCGACTGAATCGGCTCCATGCATGCGATCGATCGAGGCGATAATGCATGTGATGGATCGACGCCGGGCGGCGACACGTCGAATTTGAATCCAGGAGGACGACGTGCAGATTAGGCTTTGGATTTCCGACTTGCTATCAGGGCACTAGTAGGAGGAAGCTTATACGTGAAATACTATCAGTGGCGCACAAGCTTGCCCATGTGCCACTGATAGTCTCTCTCCTCCTTTTGGGGATTTGGCCGGTAAATTTTTACCTGTGGCGCACATGAAATTTTCTGCGCCACTGATAAGTTTCCCCAAACTTCAAAAAAAATTTGGGGAGAGGAGAGAGACTATCTGTGGTGCACGGGCAAGCCTGTGCGCCACAGTAAAAAAAGAGGAGAGAGGTTACCTGTGGCGCACGGTGCAGTGGTGCGCCACAGGTAAAAACAAGAGAGAGAATACCTGTGGCGCACCACCGCCCCGTGCGCCACAGGTATTTCTGGGATGATATTTTGGAAAGTGGGGAGAGAATTTCTGTGGCGCACCACACACTGCGCCACAGGTAATTTTTTACCAGTTGCGCACGAGTGAGCTAGTGCGCCACAAGTAACCTGGGCAGACAACTTAAAGTCGCCCCACCTACCTCCACCTCCATTATTGCAACCTCACTTCCTCATTTCTTCTTAGCTCGAAATATCTTGCTTCCTACCTCATTCCCCCCCCCCCCCCCCCCATTTTGCACCAAATTTGGTCAATCTAACCACTTTTAGTTGCTAAATCTCCCTCACACACATCTCCTACATCCATGGCAAAGATCTATCTTCTAAAATCTCTCCCACAACTAGATCTATATATCTACTTTTTCCCTCCCTTCTCCAACAAGCTCTAGCTCGTCGACGTGTCGTCTCGCGGTCATCTCTTCTCGTGTGTAAAGGTGACTACATGGATTGGATGATGTAAATAAATGAAAATGTGAGATTTGGGCGAGAATGTGATCACTAAATAAATGAAAATGTGAGATTTGGGTGGATGTGATGCGTTCTCTCCGTCCGAAAATGATGTGACATGAAAATGAGTTGCCAAATGTTGTCGAAACGTTGATTCGTTTCTGTTTCGGCAAAACTTTGGTAAACTTCTCGGTCCCATTTGTAGGGAGGTCATGCCGAAATTTTGCGTGACAACAACTACTGAGATGGTAATTCTACCTAATTATTTTGCTTATATGTGTACCGTCGTACATGCAGGTGATAATGGTCATCATGAGCGAAAGGAAAGTGGACAGATATCTAGGACACGCGACGGAGGACATGTACAAAAATGAGGAGCAGGAGATAAGATGTCCGTGTCGAAAATGCAAGCTAATGACCTTGCACCACCCCTATTCCGGTGTAGTGCGGGATCACCTGCTCATGCGTGGTTTCATGGATGGCGCCCCTTGGATGAATGATGAAGATGATGTGGAGGTCCATGCGGCGCCGATGGCGCCAGTACATGACGACAAAGGGAATCATGACATGATGATTGTTGAGAATAACAATGAGGGGAAGAAGACGAAGAGCCTACCGCACATGACGATGGAGAACTGGTTGTTGATGCCGAGACGCAGACGTCGCTAACTACGTTCTTGCAGGACCCTCATTTGCAAGAACTGCTTGTAACGCCGACGAGTAACAATAGAGCTGCTGCTAGAGAGAAATCTAAGTTGGGGCAATTTGAGATAGATTCGAATACTCCGTTGTATCCAGGTTGCAGGCCTGAGGACTCCCGCTTGAAAGTATCTCTCGATGTTCTGCAGATGAAGGTAAAACACCATTGTACCGACTCTAACGTCGACGCTAATCTGCTATACTGGAAGAATGTCCTTCCGGAGAAGAACACGTGTCCTAAGAGTCTAGACGAGGCCAAGAAAGTCGTGTGCCCTCTTGATTTACCGCACGAAATATACCATGTATGCATCAATGATTGCTACATTTTTCGGAAAGAGGACGCGGACAAGACCACATGTCCAGTGTGCAATGCTGCTCGATACAAGAAAGGGAGGAAAACTCCTCGAAAAGTTGTGTGGTACTTTCCGCTCATTCCTCGTCTGCAGAGGTATTTTCAGGACCCCAAGGAAGCAAAGCTCATGCGCTGGCACGCAGACAGAAAGAAGTCGGTGCTACAAGATCCGAAGCGGATTGATAAGGCAACGCTGACACACCCTTCGGATGCAACCCAGTGGAAAGCATTAGACGGTTACGATAAAAAAATTTGGGACAGAGTCAAGGAACATCAGGTTGGGTGCGAGCACCGACGGACTCAACCCATTTGGCAAACAGAGCAGCACACATAGCACCTGGCCAGTGTTTGTGTGGATATACAACCTCCCCCCTTGGCTTTGCATGAAGAGGAAGTACATTCACATGAGCATGCTCATTAAAGGGCTGAAACAACCAGGCAGCGACATCAATCTGTATCTGAAACTACTGAAAGATGAGTTGGACACGTTATGGGCGCCGGAAGGGGTCATCACATGGGACGTCGTCGCTCAAGAGTATTTCCCAATCAGAGCCGCGTTGCTCTGTACGGTGCACGATTTGCCCGGCTGCGGATATGTCTCGGGCCAGGTGGTTTAAGGACACCATGCGTGCGTCAGGTGCATGGACGGTACCTGTTACCTACAGCTACCGAAAGAGGGGTCTTCGAAAACCGTCTACATGGGGCACCGAAGGTGGCTACCTAATAAGAAAGACCCGTGAGAAAGCGTGGAGACCTGTTCAACAATGAAGATGAGCATCGAGGACCTCCACGTAAGAGAAGCGACGAAGAGATCAAAACGCTTCTGGATAACTGGAAAGAGTGCCCTGCACCGGAAAGAAGAAGAAGGCACCAAAACCGCTCCTGGATGTATGGAAGGCGAGGTCCATGTTTTGGGACTTAGCGTACTGGCCCATTCTCGGTACGCCTAATTGCCTTGATCTAATGCATATCACGAAGAATGTGTTCGAGAGTTTGTTTGGCACCGTGGTCAACACGGCGGAGAGGACCACAGATGGGCCGAAAGCAAGGCGCGACCTGATATATTATGGTTTAAGGGAAGAGCTTCACGGGGGAACCCGGAAAAGGCCCGGGGAAGATCAGTCGGATGAGGAAACGGACGGTGACAGGGACAAAAGGGTTAAGAGGAATAATGACTATTATTGCCCCCCCTCCAGCTGCACTCTGCACGAGAATGAGATCGATCAACTCTTCAAGTGTCTTCTAGGAGTCAAAGTGTCTATCGGTTACGCGGGGTTGATAAGCAGATACCCAGACCCGAAGAAAAAAATGCTTCAGCGGGATGAAGTCTCATGACTGTTACGTGATGATGACGCAGATCTTTCCGGTTGCAATCAGAGGGATAATGGACAAGCACGTCCGTGAAACACTTTTTGGCCTCTGTAACTTTTTCGACGTCATCTCTCAAAAGTCGATCACCCGGAAGCAGCTCGATAGGCTACAGGAAGAGATCGTTGTGATACTATGCGAGCTTGAGATGTACTTCCCGCCCGCATTCTTTGACATATGTGTACATCTATTGGTCCATATCGTGGATGATATAATCCATCTCGGGCCGCTGTTCATGCACAATATGATGTCGTTCGAACGGTTGAATGGGGTCATCAAAGGATTTGTTCGTAACAGGGCCAAATCAAGTGCCAACGTCTCCGCACAAAATGAGCCATGGGTATTGGCTAAGCACTGCACATAGTGCTTCTTCATAACCGACCCGTCCAGGCCTAGCCGTGTTATTGTGAGGAGAGGCAAAAGGAATATCGCCGGAATGGATGGAGTCGCCAATGAAGACGACTTTGATAAGTACGGTGACCCAAATATTGAAGATGACGACAACAATCAGGAAACATACACCACAAGAAGAAGCAGGACCACGGTACACAAGAAAAAGTCACAATGTCAGGCTAAATTTTTCAACATCGACCAAAAAAGGAAAGAAGATTGCCAAACATGATGATTGAAGCACTTATTATTTTGTATCCCTCATTTGTATAACTACGCACTTATATATCGTGATCAACTCATGAAGCACACTTATTGATATGAGAACAATATTGTATCCCTCATTTAATGTATCCCTCTTATTGTATCTTGTGTGGACTATTTTTGAATTTTTTTGAATTCAAATATTTTCAAGTATGTGAACAATATTGTCAAATATATGTGAACAATTGTGCAATTTAAATATATGTCTGGTTTTGAAAAGTTTGAAAAACAGGGTCTGTTTTCGAAAATACTGAAAAATTCTCATGTTACCTGTAGCGCACGGGCAGCTTACACAGCTAACTTACCTATGGCGCACTGGAGGGCCCACATGTAAGTGGCCCTAATCTTACTTGTGGCGCACGAGGCCGTGCGCCACAGATAAGTTAAGCGCCACTTACATGTGGGCCCGCCCCCGCGCCCGCCTCTTCTCTTCCAACCCCAAAAATTTCTAAGTCCCCGCCCACCCTGCGTCGCGCCCGCTGGAACTGCTGTCGCCGGCCGCCCCCGCCCCCATCCTGCGCGCGCCCCCACCCCAACTCGCCGCCGGCGACCTCTCCCCTCCCTCCTCACGCTCGTCCCCCGTACGCCGGCGCCGCACCCACACGCTCAGCCGTGTCCTCCGCGCCCTCGGACCCGCCGCCGCCCTCGGACCCGTCCGCCGCGCCACCTCGACACCGGTGCACCCATCTGCCGCCCACCTCCAGGACACGCTGCCCCGAGCCTCCGTCGACGACCTCCCCTCCCTCCCCTCCGCAAGGTGGTGCTCGTCTCACATGCCCTCTCCCTCCCATCCCCACCTGCACATAAGGTGTTTGTTCAAATGCCAAAGTGAAATTTGCATGATTTCTGCTGCTGCTTGCTTGCTGCAGTTAGCTTCTAGTTGCTAGGTGCATACTAGTTAGGAAAAAATTTAGAGATGAATAATTTTGGAGATGTAAAATTTCAGAAATTTTGCTATGTCAAATATGGTCACTGTTTAAACATGGCTCAGAAAACGACTTGAATTAAGGTTCTAGATGTATTCAAAAAATTATTTCTGGGTTTATCATGAAGTACTATCTTAGTATAAGAGATCCATGAGGGTAAATTTGAAATAGGATCAAGATTTGATGCTTTAGAAATGCTCCAAAGTTGGTACTTTTTAACAGAAATGAAGATATATATATATATGTATGTGAATTTTGATGGATTTCGATTGTTGGATGTGAATGTATATGGATGTTGATGCATATGGATGTGGATGTATATGGAGTTGCTGAAATTTGCCGAAATGTTGATTCATTTCCGTTTCGGCAAATTTATCGCACTTCATAGGTAGACTTTTTAGCAAAGGTCATGGCGAATTTTTTCGTTTTGTTTTGTTACTCATACCGTGCTATTTACTAATTTGTGCAGACATGGCGGACAACAACGAAGCCGGTGCTTCTAGGGCTCATGCCTGTTCCGAAGAAGAAAACTTAGAGAACCACTACTTGCAATATTTCTCGCAAGATCCCGTTGACACCGAGGATGATGCGGACAACAACACCACTGACACCGGCGGCGCCGGCACAGATGGTACTACCTCAGGTAGCGCCGCCAAGCGTCAGCGGAAGGATAGGCGCCAAAACTTGGTGGGCACCGGCCGATTAGTAATCACAGAGGTGGACGCCACCAGTGGCCTGACATACATGCAAGGGGCTTCGGCAACACCTGTGCCGCCATTGCTCGAGAAATGTGCTCGACCAATGACGGGCACCTAAGGTACAAAGCCAAACAGCCTATGGAAAGGCTCCTCGTTCAGAGGGTCCATCAGCGGTACAAGTTCCCGGAGCCGTACAATAACCTAGATACCAAGAATAACATAGTAAACACAGCTGCCCTCGGCAAGATCAGCAAAGGCTTAGGCTCTTGGAAATATAGGCTGAGGAAGATGCTTGATAAAAATTGCAGTTTCGAGGAGGTTCACCGCCTGTCGGGGGGCTACCCCCGGGTAGGGTAAGTTGTGGTATAAAGAGCTCTAGAGAGTGGACCGGGTCAAGGTCAAACCGGGTCAACCAAGTCCCGGAGGGACCGAGACATGGTGTAGTCACAAACCGGCTTATGACAGCCGGGTCACTTAGGCCGGGTCATGTTAGCCGAGTCACCTTAACCGACATACCAACGTCGGTCTACTCTTGTTTATTCTCATGTGCAGGAAAGAGACGAAGATAAGCCGGCATAGCCTTGCCGGGTCAAAGAAGGGAATCTGGCATATCCATGCCGGGTTAAGGAAGAGAAGAAACCTTACCTCGGATCGGAAGTCAAGGGCCTTTGTCTTTTGGCCTGGCAGAGGAGCACGCCTGGCTGGAGAACCCGGAGCCTGGCAGACCGACATCCCGGGATGGGACAGCCCGGATAAGCTGGGACAAGACAGAAAGGGTCCTGTCATGGCAGAGACAACCCGAGATCCCGGAGGCGCGAGTCTCCTGCAGGAATCCCGGATATCTCTGCAGGAGCACGTGAAGCCACCGTGGAGGAGAGAGCCGTTGTCACCAGGACAGCTATAAATACCCCTGTACCTCCTCCTGCGTGAGGGACGGAAGAGGAGATAACTCATTTGCCCCTTTGTGCTTAGCTTCATCTTCTACCTCGTACCATAACTCCATAGTCTAGCAATACAGCTCAAGGAGCAGATCTTGTACTTGTGCTTGTGCTTCACCCATATACATCGAGAGATAGGCAGGAGTAGGGGTGTTACCTCCTCACGAGGGCCCCGAACCTGGGTAAATCGTGTGTGTGTGCTTGTGTGTTCTTGGTTCGATGTTCGTCCGTGCGCGCTTCTCAGCGTGCAAGCCCTCCCCCGATACCTCCAGCGTCCTATCGGCCCCGCACTTAGCCATACCTATGGCATCTGCCGTGACACCACCACGACAGTTGGCGCCCACCGTGGGGCATTAGTGGCGCTTGCTGGATCAATTCGGACGGGACCTTCGTCACCAACGCGGGGACTCGACATCGCCATTGTCCTCCGCGCTCTAGCTTGCCGCTGTAAGCATGGGCTCGCACGGCCTTCATCAGCGGACGTCATCGGCAGATCCGGTTCCCTCCCTGCTTCGCCTGCGCGCCTGCTCGGCTGGCCGCGCCCCGCCTCGCCGACTCGCTGGCCGCGTTCCAGCCACGTATCCTTCGTCCATGTCAGAGCCGGCTGGCCGCGTCTCGGCTCCGATCTCTCCGCGTCCGTGCGCCCCGGTCCCCTCGTCTCCGTCCGCGGCCAGCTGCGCCTCACCGCCCGGCTCCGGCCTCTCCGCGCCCGTGTATGTGCTGGCTGGTCCGTCGTCGCCCTGCTGGCCTCCGTGCTGGCCGGCTGCCCCGCTGTTTCCCCGTCGGACAGTTTATCCATGTGCAGAGAATCAGCAGCACGCTAGGCTCGTCCCGCGTAGCGTGCCGGCCGTTCACTCATCCGGGTTCCTATTCGGCCGATGCATGGGGCGAGCATGTGTGAGCTAGCACCACGTGTGTTTTAGTGCACTCGAGCCATGCTTGCACGTACGGAGCAGGTTTGGTGCTTGCGTGTGTGAGCAGCTGTTCTCCTCGCCATGTGCACCCAGGATGCATCCGGGTAGGAAAAGAGAGAAAGAGAGAAAAGAGGAGGAGAGAGAGAAGGCCAGCGTATGATTTGTGTCGGCTGACCAGGTCCAGGGGAAAAGTAGAAAAGAGATAGAGTGGTGCTTGGAGGAGGGACCGACATATTGCTTATGTCGGCTGCCGAGTAAAAGAAAAAAGAAAGGGAAAGAGTAGAGTGAGAGAAGAGGTAAGAAAGAAAAGATTGGATGAAGAGACGCCGAGTTGGACCAGCCGAGTAATGTATGTCGGCAACCGTGTATCAGGTAGAGAAATAAGATAATGGCCTCGCCGAGTAGCCTATGGCCTGACCAGGTTGTTTATGTCGGCGCAGCCGAGTAAACTGTCTGACAGAGTAACAGAGAGATATGGATGCCGACATACATTTGTATCTCGGCCAACGCACGTTGCAGAGAAGAAAAGGCCTACGTCGGCTAAGAATTAATTGCCGAGGTCAGGCAAAAGAGGGGCCGACATGGGAGTGCCGGCTCAGAAAAAATGACTCGGTCAGGTTGAGTCAGGCCGACATGAAATATCCCGGTCGGTGTTGAAAAATATGCCTCCGACCGAGATAAAAATGATAATATCTCGGCTCCGTCGGATTAACCGATGAGCCAGGCCGGGTGAGCCATACCCGGTTTTACACTTGCAGGAGTCCTCCGTCGCGTGCGCCGTTGGATCAGCTAGACCAACTGCACCCGAATCAGTCGCATCCGAGCAGTCTGAGTCTAGCTCCTTGGCGGTTTGAATATCTAGCCTGCACCCACTTGTACGCCTCCATCCAGTCTGCACCAACCACGCGATGTAAGTATTTACAGTATTTGGTTTTGTACCGCACGCAAATAGTTAATCCTGAAAGTTACTCGGGGACTGCCCCTTCGTACCTTGCTTAATTGTTTTCCCCGGGGTCGAGATGTCTTGACCCGGGGACTGGCCGGCCAGTCAGTTTTGCTTTTACTCCTAGATCTGTAAGGTAACTCGGGGACTCGGTTGAAACCGAGTCTGTGTCTACATGCGTAGATTTGCTACTAGAAGTAATCTCTGTCATATGCTAGAGCTATTTTCCTCTGTTAGTAGAATTACTGTTCCTGTCCAGTATTCTTTATACGTGTATGCTTGAGCTAACATTGAAAGGGGAAACCGGTTTTGGCGGTGGAACGTTAATCACCGAGATATATTGGTCATCTCGGATTCATCTTGGATTCATTATGGAGTCGGAGGCAAATCGTGTATGATATTCGGTATCGGTTTGCCGAGTTATGAATGGCATATCTCCAGATCACCGTTTATGTCGGTTGGCCAGTGTATCATGGCATTGTCGGTATTCTCTAGATCGCCGTTTATTTCGGTTTGACATAGTATCACGGCATCGTTCTATATCCCAGATCGCCGTTTATTTCGGTTTGCCAAAGTATCATGGCTTCATGCGATATCTCCAGATCACCGTTTATGTCGGTTCGCCAGTGTATCATGGCAGTATCGGTATTCTATAGGTCGCCGCTTATTTCGGTCTGCCAACATATCATGGCATCATTCTATATCCCCGATCATCATTTATGTTGGTTTGCCAAAGACAACCCATGAGATATGTCCGTGCAGGTTATATGTCAAACCAGCAGTGGCTGGAGACATCTATGTCGGTAAATGCCCAAAGTGGCTAAAACCGGCATTCGAAACATGCTTATGTCAAACCAGCAGTGGCTGGAGACATCTATTCGGTAAACGCCCAAAGTGGCTAAAACCGGCATTCGAGACATGCTTATGTCAAACCAGCAGTGGCTGGAGACATCTATGTCGGTAAACTCCCAGAGTGGCTAAAACCGGCATTCGAGGTATGCTTATGTCAAACCAGCAATGGCTGGAGACATCTATGTCGGTAATAGCCCAGAGTGGCTAGAAACCGAGACATATGAGATACGCCCAGAGAGGCCGAGGTACCGAGACATATGAGATACGCCCAGAGAGGCCGAGGTACCGAGACGTATGAGATATGCCCAGAGAGGCCGAGGTACCGAGACATGTGTGATATGCCCAGAGTGGCCGAGGTACCGAGACATGAGTGATATGCCCAGAGTGGCCGAGGTACCGAGACATGTGTGATATGCCCAGAGAGGCCGAGGTACCGAGACATGTGTGATATGCCCAGAGTGGCCGAGGTACCGAGACATGTGTGATATGCCCAGAGTGGCCGAGGTACCGAGACATGTGTGATATGCCCAGAGTGGCCGAGCTACCGAGACATGTATGATATGCCCAGAGTGGCTAAAAACCGACATGTATTGGTGCCCATGCAGGCAAGATGTTGTGTATATGGAGGTTTTAGGTATGGTTATTTATTTTTGTAAGTCTGCGCGCGACTCTGCGAGTCCCCCGCAGCCTCGGGGACTGGTGTCGGGTAGGTAACCCCAGGCACCAAAGATATTGGTTTTACGGTGTTGGTGGAAGAAACAGCAAAGAAATGAATAAAAGATAGAGGAGAAAACAGAAGAAAAAGTCCTGGGCCGACACATGCTTAACCCGGGCCGGCATAGCTCTGCTTTGGGCCAAGGTTCCTTTAATTCGGTCGGACCGAAGCTGCTCCATCTCAGTGGGCCGGGATTCCCCTGCCTCGGCGGATTGACTCTCCTCGTCCCCGACATCGCCTGCGACCTCGATCGCACGACAACACCTGCGCCGCATCGCCCCCGACTTCGCACCACCTCGGCCGAATCGACATCGCCGTCGACCTCGGCTGCGGAGACCTCGGCCGCCCACGCGCCGGCTTCCTCGACCCGGCCGCGCCGGCTTCCTCGACCCGGCCGTGCCTCCGCTTCCTCGGCCTGGCAGCGTCCGGCATCGCCCCTGCCTCAAGCTCGCCTCGACCCGGCCTCCTCGGCTCCAGCCGCACTCCCGCGCCTCCTCGAGCTCGCCCCCGACCTCGGACTCCCGCGCCCCGCGCCGCGCCCGCCTCGGCAGCGCCTGACCTCGGTGGCTGCGGCACCGACGCGCCCCGCGCCGCGCCCACCTCGGCTGCTCCGGCGCCAGCACGCCAGGCGCCGCCCCCGACACCACCTGCGCCCACCTCCCCGGCCTCGCCTCGTCTCCTGCGCACCGGGTAGAACCGAGTTCGGCCGAGGCCTCCTCTACTCGGACTGGGCCGAGGTCTTCTTATTCCGGGTAGGCCGAGATCCTCTTTCTCGGGCTGGACCGAGAGGTCGCCAATTCCTCGGGTGGGCATTTTTGATTCCCGAGACGGCTGCGTGCTCGGTTGGCTGGGATACCCCGGTGGATCCCTTGTCGGCTGACCGGCATGGGGGTGTCTCGGCTGTGCGTCAGCGCGTTTGGTCGGCTGACCATCCGCATGGCCAGAACGGGCCAGTGTCGGCTCCTATCTTGGCTGGCCTGAGTTTTATCCATCGACCGATGCCGCATATTAATAGCAACCTCGCACGCCCACAGTCCGGATAGGAAGGTTGGCGGTGGTTGAATTTTGGTTCTGGAGAGTTTGGAGGTAAACCGACATGGGAATATCGGATGTTTGGTCAAGTTGATTTGATTATTTAAATCTGGTCCGGCTCTTCATCCAAGGCTGCAGGACCGCACCAGCTTCGGGGACTAATGTCGGGGGCTACCCCCGGGTAGGGTAAGTTGTGGTATAAAGAGCTCTAGAGAGTGGACCGGGTCAAGGTCAAACCGGGTCAACCAAGTCCCGGAGGGACCGAGACATGGTGTAGTCACAAATCGGCTTATGACAGCCGGGTCACTTAGGCCGGGTCATGTTAGCCGAGTTACCTTAACCGACATACCAACGTCGGTCTACTCTTGTTTATTCTCATATGCAGGAAAGAGACGAAGAGGATCCGGCATAGCCTTGCCGGTCAAAGAAGGGAATCCGGCATATCCATGCCGGGTTAAGGAAGAGAAGAAACCTTACCTCAGATCGGAAGTCAAGGGCCTTTGTCTTTTGGCCTGGCAGAGGAGCACGCCTGGCCGGAGAACCCGGAGCCTGGCAGACCGACATCCCGGGATGGGACAACCCGGATAAGCTGGGACAAGACAGAAAGGGTCCTGTCATGGCAGAGACGACCCGAGATCCCGGAGGCGCGAGTCCCCTGCAGGAATCCCGGAGATCTCTGCAGGAGCACGTGAAGCCACCGTGGAGGAGAGAGCCGTTGTCACCAGGACAGCTATAAATACCCCTGTACCTCCTCCTGCGTGAGGGACGGAAGAGGAGATAACTCATTTGCCCCTTTGTGCTTAGCTTCATCTTCTACCTCGTACCATAACTCCATAGTCTAGCAATACAGCTCAAGGAGCAGATCTTGTACTTGTGCTTGTGCTTCACCCATATACATCGAGAGATAGGCAGGAGTAGGGGTGTTACCTCCTCACGAGGGCCCCGAACCTGGGTAAATCGTGTGTGTGCTTGTGTGTTCTTGGTTCAATGTTCGTCCGTGCGCGCTTCTCAGCGTGCAAGCCCTCCCCGGATACCTCCAGCGTCCTATCGGCCCCGCACTTAGCCATACCTATGGCATCTGCCGTGACACCACCACGACAACGCCGCTTTCCCCAAATTTCGGCGGACGAGTGGACTACTTTCAAGGACGCCGAGAACACCCCAGAAAGGATTGCCAAACGGGGTGGGGGAAGGAAATGCGGGATAAGAACATATGTGACCACAATCTTGGAACCCGTGGTTATGCCAGAAAGCAGCTTAAATGGGACCAAGAGGACGCCAAACGTAATCCTGATGAGGAGAACTCCTGGGATAAGTTCACGGACCCGTTGGCATGCAGAACCATCAGGGACCGATACAAGCCTGACAAGGAAACCAGGGAGCTCAAGACGGGAAAGAAGGCTTTGGACCTTGAGAAGAAGATTCTGGTAAGGAATTTACCAGTTTAAAATGCTTCTAATCAAGTCCATTAAATTATATAGCACTCGCGTCGTTTCTAAACGGTTCACATTACTTCTCCAGGCGGAAGAAAATGCGCAATCTACTCAAACCTCCTCCGAGGGTTCGACGAAGCTCCCGTATTGGGACACTCCTTTTGTCAGGGCGTACAACCAGGTGAAGGAAAGGCCGGCGACAGAACAGCCGCATCGTGGCCATGTGGTAGGCGCCGTAAGCATCACAAACACCCTTAATATTATCCTGTTGAGGCCAAGGAGCTGCGAAAGGAGAGGAAGAGGTTCGACAAGATGGATATAAAGGCGGCTGTAGATAAGGAGGTGCAAGCAACCGTGCCCGGGTTAGTCCAAGAACAAGTGGCGCAGTCGCTCAGTGCCATCATGCCTAGCCTGGTGCACTCGGTCAAGATTTGGATGCAAGAAGGGCAACAAGGGTCGTTTAACATGCACAGCTTTGTCGCAAGCAACTCCAACAATCAGGCGCCTAGGATGGATGTTCTAGCCGCCAACCCTACTTGTGGTAGGGAGGATGCGACGCCGGCCGCCATCAATGAAGTTGCTAAAGGGGTTTCGCCTGCCAGCGTGCATCTTAGCAGCCCCTCCATCATCTCTTCCATGCCCGCCTGCGGTCCAACGCCATTAGCCGAGATCGAACCTATCACGGTAATTAAGCGTCGCAAGTCTCAACAATGTATATACCTCATCCTTGGCGCCCTCTCTTACGCCTTAACATGCATGTTTTCGCAGGCCGACGAGGTGGGATGCACGTTGCTATTACGTGTGGAGAATGAGCTTCGGGATGTGGCAAAGGCACGCATCATAACACCACTTAACCGCGTGATGCACACTGTCGTGGGTTAGTCACGGCAGATGCCATACGGGGTGGCTTAACTCGGGTGTGAGCCAGGCGATGTAGGATTCACGAAGAGGTAGCACACGCAGAGTTACCCAGGTTCGCCCCCTCTGTATGAGGTAAAGACCTAGTCCTGCTTGTATGTATTTGGATCTGAATGGGGTGTACAATGGTGTGCGCACCAGAGCTTGCGGGTGCTCCGGAGGCTATGGAATGAGATGAGTCTGCCTCTAAAGTTGCTCCTTGCCGGCTTTATATAGGGAGCCGGCTAGGGTTTACAGGGAAATGACGGGTGCCGCTGGCGGCGCTAGCTATCCTGCCTACAAGTGCGGCTTCGTGAGGCGCACTCTTCGGGATATGCAGATCGTAAACCGATTCGGTGATATCCGTTGCCGCCTCCCCGAGCCGTCGTACCGGGATCCTCGGGGACCCGGTATCCTGGAAGATGTACTCCGGGTGGGCTCAGGGCCACCCGGCCTTGTGGGCTGACTCGGGGTCTTGGGCCTACCTGGTTGGGCATCCCCCCATCATTAGCCCCCGAGTTCGTCAAGGACTCGTCTCCGGCTTGGCCTTCGTCTTGCGAGCTGCCGGGTCGTGTCGGTGAACGAACTCCTGAAACAGAGAAAAAAGGAAACCAAGGCTCGGAGTGGTGGATTTTGGCGTTCAACGTCCGGTCTAACTCAAGTTTTGTTTGATGCCGGCTGGTGCCCGTTGGGACGTTAGCCATACCGACTCGCCTCCGTGCGGGTTGTCTCCTCGTATTCTCCGGCTGACGTCACGGCATCTTTGACCGCTTGTCCTGTAGTGTTTGTCCGTCTGACGCCGAGTCGACTGATGGGACCTGATGGCGTATCGACTGCCTCCACCTCGGGATGGAGCAATAGTAATGATGATGTTTTTGACCCGCATGCGCCTGATCCAACGGCCAGAAAAGTTGTGACAGGGCGACGTGGCCGAATCTGAACCGCATTTTTCGGCACGATCGTGCGGGAACCAAGGCGTCGTGCGGCGTGGCGTTAATGGACGACGTGGGCGGCGCCATTTACTGCAGTAACGGCTCCACTCACGGTGCCTATTTAAGCGGTGGGGGAGTGCGACTGATGAATTCGCACTCCCACTCTTCTTCCTCCTCGCGCTTGCCGCTTCCTCACCTTAGAGCAGCTCGCGCCCGAGTTCATCGCCACACCGCCACCGCAGCCATCGGGCATTCTTGTTCCTCCCTCTCTCTTTCGGCCAAGATGGTGGCGCCAAAGACCAATTGGGAGAGGTCGTCGGTGACAGCGCACGCATTGGAGCAGGCCGCCAGCGAGGGTTTGTTACCGCCGGCGTCGGAGGGTCGGTGGCGCATCGCCACCGCGGATCCGCGTCCGCGGCCGTCGCCGGGCGTGTTCGTCGCCTTCCTCGCGTTCCTCGAGCGCGGGCTAGGATTCCCCACGTCGGAGTTCTTCCGGCGCTTCCTCCACTTCTACGTGCTGCAGGTACACGACCTGACGCCCAACTCGATCCTCCACCTCGCCTGCTTCGTAGCCCTGTGCGAAGGCTACCTCGGGTGCGCCGCGTTCTTCCCGCTGTGGCTGTGGATCTTCCACGGTAAGCTGGGGAAGGGCGGCGACATGCCGCCTTGCGGCGGCCTCAACTTCCAGGTCCGCGGCGACGTGGATTATTTGGACCTCGGCCTCCCCTCCAAAGTGTACTGGAGGAAGACCGGCTTCTACATGCGAGAGCCGGCTCCTGACGGCGAGATCGGGATTCCCCCTTTTCTCCATCGCCGAGCCGTCCCCGCAATCTTCAGGAACTGCCGCAAGATGCCGACTTGCCCATGGTGCGCCGGCTGCTGGCGCGGCTCCAGGAGTTGAAGGCCGAGGGGCTGACGGGTCTGAACCTCATTGCCACCTGGGTGAAGAGGAAGATCACGCCTCTGCAGCACCGCCCCTCGCTAATCTGCGAGTATACGGGCACGAAGGACCCGCAGCGCCACGACCCGTCGTTGTTCGACTCGGTGGAGCAGTTCATGCACCGGATGAAGCGGATCACCATCCACCCGGCGCCCGAGTGGGCCGTGGGCGGCTTGGAGGCCTTCAACGCCAAGCATCCGGCTCCTGAGGTGAGTTCTTGTACTTGACGGTTCGTATCGCTTTCCTTTTCTTAGTCTTTTTATACCGATCTTTCCTGTTTGCTGAGTTCAGGAGTTTCGATCGCTTGTTGGGATACCCCCAACCCGCGGAGACGCTCCCACGGTGCTTGCCGGCCCCAACGACGTTGTCGAGCGTGACTCCGACGACGAAGCCGACAACACCACCATGGCCACCGAGGCTGCCTTCTCCTCCCGCCAGCCGATCCCCATCCTGTCTGAGGATGAGGAGGAAGGAGAAGAAGGAAGAGAAGAACGCGCCGGGTCCAAGAACCCGGCGCTGAACGAAGATGAAGATGAAGATGACCAGCCGCTCCGCTTTCGACGGAGGCGTAGGCCCGCGGCTATAGATGTCGGGCCTCACTCCAAGCGCTCCAGGTCGGTGAACTCGACGCCGCCGCCCCCAGAGCGATCGGCTGGGGCTGCCGTGCAGCGCACTGTTGCTGCCGAGCGGCGGCAGAAGGCCTTGCGGGACATCCCCGCGAGGGCTCACGCCGACTCGCCTCCTGCGCATCGCTCCCGGGGATTTCGGACCTCGACTCTCCCGCCTGCGGGTGAAAGGTCAGCTGTTGATCCCCTCCCAAAGTTTCGCTGGCGACGTTATCTTTTGTTTGACCCGTGCGAGTGTCGCAGGGTTGAGGACGCGTCCCTCAGCGATATGGAGGAGGCGCTGGAGAACGACTCCCAGCGGGCGGAACCCGCTGTGCGCGCCACGGAGCCCGTTGCGAGGGCGCAGACTCCTCCGCCATTCGCCGGCGGAGGCGATGAAGTTATTGTGCCCCCTCTAGTCGAGGGGGCCACTGTTGATGACACCGTGCCGGCTGGCACGGAGAACGCCGCGCCTCCGCCCGAGTCGGCGCTGATAACGACGGCGACCCGGGCTGTCGCGGCCGCTTCCTCCTTGGGTGGGCTGACTGGTCAGCCCCCGAGCTCCGCTCCGGGCGCGTCTGCATCCAGGCCAAGCTTCCGAGCCGCCATCCAGACAGCAATGGATGCGCATCAGGTACGTAGAATTTTTCTTGTACATGTTGCGTCCGTAGCGTATATGTAGCCCCCAAGGCCCGAGTCGTGTTTGTAGAATGTGGCTTGGGTCTTCTTAGTTGTCTGGTTGCGCTGCTTAGCGGGTGGCGTAGCCCCCGAGTTGCCGATGTTGCAGTAGAGGCAATTCGAGGCGGAGCCACCTAGTTCCTGACTCGGTGTTCTTTTTCGGGCGAGCCCCCGAGTTGCGTAGTGTCGATGTAGACGCAACTCGAGGCGCAGCCCCCGAGTTCCATACCCGGTGTAGAATTTTGAGTTCGGGGCTAGCCCCCGGGCTACCACTGATGTCGATGTAGACGTAACCCGGGCCACAGCCCTTATGCATTTTTTTAACTGTGGCCATATACTGTGTTTGCAGGAGCTGTCGTGGCTCCTGGAGGCCGAGCAGAACGAGACTCGTCGCCTGCAGGAAGAGCTGAAGAAGGCGCACGAGGGCTTCATCCCCCTCGCCGAGCATCAGTGGCTGCTGGCCGCGCAAGAGAACCGGCACACCGAGGCGTTCGCCGCAGTGCAGGACTCCTGCGTGCGGCTCAGCAAGCAGAAGGAGGATGCAGACGCGGCCCTTACCCAGTCCACCAAAGGGTACGGTGAGGACCTCGAGAAGCTCGAGCGCAAGGCCGCCGCAGCCGAGCGTGAGATGAAGGAGCTGGCCGAGCCGCTCGCGAATCTCGCCATGGGCATCTGGGGTAAGTTCTGCTGCAACTCGTCTGTGATATATTCCTGTCCTTGGCTTTTGGCGACTTTTGCTCAATTCTGCCATTCTGCTTCTCTTGAGTAGGCGAGGATATGGCCGGCCTGACGTCGGCGGAGCATATTCGCCGTATCGGTGTCTTTGCTCACGACGTGCACGCCAGAGCCAGCACCGTCGTCCAGACGTTGTCGCCCAAGGAAGGCGTCCCCGCGCCCATCTGTCGGGTCTTGCCGGTTCTGGAGCTGATGCCCCGGGTGATCGCCTGGGTGCGGGAGTCGTCTGCTCGAAGCGGTGCGTGCGTGGCGCTCGGCCTCGTGCGTGGCCGGTACAAGCAGACGAACGTCGACAAGATCACAACCAGCGTCCCGACCGGAGCTGACGGTCGAGAAATCGATCTGGCACCGGTCTTTGAGTTCTGCGCTCCGTACGCTTGCCGAGCCGCCAAGATGGTCGACCACAGCGACTTCGTCTTCGACGTGGTGCCCCAAGGCACCGAACTCGACGAAGTGGCAGAGGCGGAGCCGGCGACGGAGTACTTGTTCTCCAGGGCTTCGGTTCTGGCGCCGGCAGCTTCGGAGAACGAGGCGTCGACGTCTTCCGCTCGGGCGGCTCCATCGTCCCGAAGGTTGTGCCCCTGCTGTCAAGAGAGGGGTTATTTTTAAGTAGTTAGGTTTCGTCGCCTGCGGGCGAAAAATATTTTGTAATGAACAAGGTGACTAAGTGTCGAGTTGCGTTTCAGCACGCGCCTCTGCGGCTTAATTTGGTTTTGGCACTTCCATGCTTGTTTTTTGTGCGCTTATCGTCACTTTGTTTGTTTTTCGCTTGTTTTAAGCTAGTCGATCGTGCGACCACGCCAAGTGTGCTTCGCGTGATTTGTTCGTGACGCGCGCGGTACCCATGGTGACAAAGTCCGAGTGCGGCTTCATTGTCAAGTTAGGTTTGAACCGGCTGCACTACTTTTCACTTTGTGCGGTAGCTGACGACTTGGGAGAAAACAACAATTTCTTTGATTTTGCTGCGTGAGCAGGGAGTCCAGTGGTGAGTCGCGCATCGTGGCGTCCGGCTCTCTTTGACGACCCATCAATCATATAACGTGTGAGTAGGAAAATAAAGACTCGAAAGCATGATTGACGAAACGATAGCCCCCGAGCGTGTCGAGTGCGTACCTTTATTTCCTTGATTGATTACACAGCATTACAATGGATACTATGTATAATAGGGGCGAAGCAGGCTGATGTTCCATGGACGCTTGGTCTCCTCTTCCGACTTGGAGCTTTTGTTTGGCTCACGCAAGTCGACGAGGTGGTAGGAGCCGTTGCCCATCGCCTTGCTAACGACGAACGGTCCTTCCCATGGTGCCGAGAGCTTGTGCATCCCTTTCGACTTTTGGATGAGCCGAAGAACCAAGTCGCCTTCCTGGAAAGAGCGACTCTTGACCCGGCGGCTGTGGTAGCGGCGCAGGCTTGCTGATATATCGCCGTCCTGGAGAGTGCGAGTTCGCGAGCTTCTTCCAGGAGGTCGACGCCGACTAAGCGGGCTTCTTCATTTTCCTCCTCGTTGTAGAGGGCGACCCGAGGCGAGTCGTGCTCGAGGTCGGTGGCATGACGGCTTCCGCCCCGTACACCATGAAGAATGGCGTGTAGCCGGTGGAACGGTTTGGAGTCGTTCTGATGCCCAGAGTACGGCTGGTAGCTCGTCCAGCCAGCAACCCGGTGTTCGCTCCAGTGGTACTTGAAGTCGCGGCTTGATCCCGGCTAGCACTGTCTGGTTCATTCTTTCCGCCTGCCCGTTTGATTGCGGGTGGGCGACGATGCCAGGTCGAGACGGATGCCCTTTTGTTGACAGAAGGCCTTCATCTCTCCCTCGGCGAAGTTTGTGCCGTTGTCGGTGATGATGCTGTGCGGGTAGCCAAACCGAAGATGAGCTTCTGGAGGAACTTGGTTGCAGTCTTGCCGTCGAGTTTCTTGATGGGTTCGACTTCGACCCACTTGGTGAACTTGTCGACTGCGACCAGCAGATGTGTCATGCCGCCACGAGCTGTTTTGAACTGGCCCACCATGTCCATCCCCAGACGCAAATGGCCATGTCAGCGGGATGGTTTTCAGAGCTGCAGCGGGTAGGTGATCCTGTCGGGCGTACTTCTGGCACCCGACGCAGCGACGGATGATGTCGACTGCATCCTGGTGCGCAGAGAGCCAGAAGAAGCCGTGTCTGAACGCCTTGCCGACTAGGTTGCGGGCACCACGTGGTGACCGCAATCGCCCGAGTGGATCTCATGAAGGATGCGCCTTCCTTCCTCCGGCTCGACGCAGCGGAGGAAGACTCCCGATGTGCTGCGTTTGTAGAGCTCGTGTTGATGATGGCGTAAGCTGAGGCCCGGCGCACGACTTGCCGTGCATGGACCTCGTCGGCTGGCAGCTTCTTGGTGGTGAGGAACTCGATGTAGGTTCCCTCCAGTCGCTCGTCTCTTGTGTTACCGCTACCAGAGTTGTATCTGGATGGCGGGTTGGCGGTGTCGATTTCTGCCGGTGGCGCGCCGACGGGTTGTGCAGTGGTCGAGGAAGACGCCGGGTGGGACTGGGTCCCGCTTAGACCCGAAACGAGAGAGCGCGTCAGCCGCCTCGTTCTTCCTCCGGTCGACGTGCTCCAGCTCCATGCCGGCGAAGTGGCCGCCGACTTGATCGACGAGTCGGCGGTAAGCCGCCATGTTGGGATCGTTTGCGTCCCATGTCCCCATCGTTTGCTGAACGACGAGGTCGGAGTCGCCGTAGCATTTGATGCGGCTAACTCCCATCTCCTTGGCCACGCGTAGGCCATGTAGGAGGGCTTCGTACTCGGCGACGTTGTTGGTGCAGGTGAAGTGTATCTGCAGTAATACGCATCTTGTCGCCTTGGGGGAGGTGAGGACGACTCCAGCCCCCGAGCCCTCGTACATCTTGGACCCGTCAAAGAACAAGGTCCATCTACCGGCTTCATAGGTTGGAGGCGGCAACTGCGTCTCCATCCAGTCGACGATGAAGTCGGGTAGTGCTGCGACTTGATCGCAGTGCGAGCCGCGTAGCTGAGGCCAAAAGGCTGCAGCTCCGAGGCCCATTTGGCGACTCGCCCGGTTGCTTCCCTATTGCGGATATTTCAGCTAAGGGAGACGAGCTGACCACCGTCATCGGGTGGCCCATGAAGTAGTGTCGCAACTTTCTTGAAGCAAAGAAAACACCGTATACAAGTTTTTGGTAATGCGGGTAACGTTGCTTCGAATCCGTCAGGACTTCGCTGACGTAGTAGACTGGCCGCTGGACCAGTTGTTCGTGGCCTTCCTCCTTGCGCTCGACGACGACGCCGCGCTGACGACTCGATTGGTCGCAGCGATGTAGAGGAGCATCGGCTCCTTCTCCAGTGGAGATGCAAGGATGGCGCCTCGGCCAGCATCTTCTTGAGAGCTGCCAAGGCGGCGTCTGCCTCGTCGTTCCAGGTGAACGTGTCCGACTTCTTGAGGAGCCGGTACAGAGGCATGGCCTTCTCGCCGAGTCGTGAGATGAAACGGCTGAGGGCAGCGACACAGCCTGTGAGCCGCTGCACGTCCCGGAGGTTCTCCGGCTTCTTCAGAGCTTCGATCGCCTTGATCTTCTCTGGGTTGGCTTCGATGCCTCGCTCGGAGACGATGAAGCCCAGGAGCTTGCCCGCGGGTACGCCAAAGACGCATTTTTCCGGGTTGAGCTTTATCCTGTACTTGCGGAGATTGGTGAATGTCTCCGTAGGTCGGCAATCAGGTCCGTCTTCAGCTTGGACTTGACGACGATGTCATCCACGTAGCGTGGACGTTGCGGCCGATCTGCTCGTGTAAGCAGTTTTGGATGCACCGCTGGTAAGTCGCTCCGGCGTTCTTCAAGCCGAAGGGCATGGAGACGTAACAAAACGCGCCGTAGGGCGTGATGAAAGACGTCTTCTCCTGGTCTTCGGGCGCCATCTTGATCTGGTGGTACCCGGAGTAGGCGTCGAGGAAGCATAGCGCCTCGCACCCTGCCGTCGAGTCGATCAGCTGATCGATACGAGGCAATGCGAATGGATCCTTGGGACAGGCTTTGTTCAAGCCTGTGTAGTCGATGCACATCCGCCATGTTCCGTTCTTCTTCAGAACGAGCACCGGGTTGGCAAGCCATTCCGGGTGCATGACCTCGGCGATGAACCCGGCAGCTAGGAGCCGGGCTATCTCTTCGCGATAGCCTTGTGTCTCTCACCGGAAGCGACGCAGGAATTGCTTCACTGGCTTCAGTTTGGGGTCAACGTTGAGCTTGTGCTCTGCGAGCTCCCTCGGGACGCCTGGCATGTCAGATGGCTTCCATGCAAAGATGTCCCGATTCTCACGGAGGAAGTCGCAGAGCGCGCTTTCCTATGCGCTGTCCATGTGCGAGCCGATCACCGCCGTCTTGGAGGAGTCGCCCTCGACCAGCGGGATGCGCTTGGTCTCCTGTGCCGACTGGAACTTGTCGCGTGCGTCCAGTGTCGGCTTCTTGACGATGGTCATGTCGTTGGGGTCGACTTGCAGCTTGAGTTGCTCCAGCTGCTCCGTGGCGATGACGGACTCGGCGAAGACGGCGTTGCCCTTCTCGCACTCGATGGCGCGGTCGACGTCGCCGTGCACGGTGATGGTGCCGTTCGGACCCGGCATCTTCATCTTCAGATAGGCGTAGCAGGGCCTTGCCATGAATTTGGCGAAGGCGGGTCGCCCAAGGATCGCGTGGTATGAACTGCGGAAGTTCACCACCTCGAACCAATCTTCTCGAGCCGGAAGTTCTTGGCGGTGCCGAAGACGACGTCGAGTGCAATCTTGCCTAGCGGGTAGGCCTTCTTTCCCGGCATGCCGTGGAAGGTGGTGATGGTGGAACCATCTGTTCGTCGCGCAATCCCATGCGCTGGAACGTCTCGTAGTAGAGGATGTTGATGCTGGATCCTCCGTCCATCAGGTTTTGGTCAAGATGTAGCCCTTGACCTGGGGTGCGACGACCAGAGCGAATTTGCCCGGGTAATCGACGCGGGGCGGGTGGTCCTGACGGCTCCAGTGATCGGCTGCTCGGACCAGTCGAGCCACTGGGGCACGTCTGGCAGAGTCGCGTGGACGGCGCGCTTGATCACCTTCTGTTCCCGCTTGGTGTCGAGGCCGACGAAGGTGTGGCCCATGAAGCCGGCAGTGGGGGCATGCCCTGCTGCTGCTCACCGTCGTCGTCTCCGTCGGGTGCCCGCTTCTTGGCACCAGTCTTGGCCTTGACGATTTCTGCAGTCCAGCTGCACTCGTCAGTCGTGTGGGCGGCTGGCTTGCCGGGTAGGCTGTGATACCTACACGGCATGGCCAGGATCTCCGTGGCGGTGAGCTTCTTTCGCGGGAAGTTGCCGCGTTGGCTTGAAGCCGCGACCCCCGCAGTCGTGGCGGCTACGAACTCGGAGCCGCCGTCACCTTTGCGCTTATGAGCGCTGGAGTGCTTGGCCTTGCCCTTGTTCTTGCCACCTTTCTTCTCGTCGTCCTCCTCGTCGGAGTCGTCCTTGGTGGCATCAGACTCGGCGTACTTGTAGACGATGGCGAGCAGCTGTCCCATCGTCATGTCGCCTTTGTGGGAACGCCTCAGCTTCTGCGAAGCGACTCGAACGTGGTGTTGTCCTCGAGGTGAGAATGCACCGTGTCGACGCTGAGGTGTTCTGCCGAGTGGATGAGGTCGGCGACCCGGCGATACCACTTCCTAGTGGACTTGCCCTCCTTCTGGACGCAGCGCTTGAGATCTTCGAGCGTGGTCGGGCGCTTGCAGGTCCCTTCGAAGTTGGTGATGAAGAGCTTCTTCAACTCACCCCAGGAATTGACGCTGTTCCTGGGGAGGTTGTTAAGCCAGGTGCGAGCCGTTCCCTCAAGCATGAGGGGAAGTAGCGGCGCAGCAGAGCGAGGACGCGCTCTGGATGCTCATGGCGGCCAAGTAGTCCTGGACCCAGGTCTCCGGGTTCATGGTGGCGTTGTACTTGGGCGCCTCTCTCGGCCCTTGAAGCTGCTAGGGAAACACTCGCCACGGATGGCGGGTCCAAAGCACTTAGGGCCGACGTCGTCGTCGTCGCTGTTGCGCGCCGTCTCGGCACGCTTGTCGTTGAGGTGGTGGCGCAGATCCGGAGCGGAGTGGTTGGAGCGCACCTGCGCCTGGTTGTTGTTGATGGTGTGCCGAGCATCGTTGCGGGCGAGCCGAGGCGGGTTGCCTCTAGCTCCCGCATTGCTCGACACCGCCGGCTCCTCATGCCGGCTGCGTGGCTGCGGCGGAGCAGCGTCGTGTCTGGGGGAGTCTCTGTTCCCCCGGCTTTGGTGTTGCGCCGAAGCCGTCTTCTAGTTGGGTGGTGACCTGGAATAGAGCTTGCCGCTGGACTGCGACATGTTCTCCTGCAGCTCCAGCGCCTTTTCTACCAGCTTGCACCCTTTAGACCAGTAGGGGTTGTCCTTGACTCGTATCCTCTTGAAGAGAGAGGCGGCAGCGGTCATGCAATCAACCGGTGTGCCGAAGACGGCGAGGTCAGCGTCGTCGTCGTTCCGCGGCTGAGGTTGAGGTCGAGCCAGGTTCGACTGAGGTCGTGGTACCGAAGGCGGCATCGTTGGTCGAGGCGGCGGCTGATTCGAGCCGCCGGGCTGAGACCTGCGACACTCGTCACGCTGCCTCTCCAGATCGATCTCGCGTGCAAAGTGTCGTCGAGCACGCGAGTCGGCACCTGGCGGTGCGCATCAGGATTGAGCCGTGACTGGCGGCTCTTGTGTTGCCTGGTCACCGCAGACAGGGCGATGGTCGGGGCATCCACCTCCAGTTCCTTCTGGCGGATCTTCTCCTGCTGGCGAGCCATGTCCTGGCGCAGCCGCTCGAGCTGCGTTGCCTGGGCGGCGGCATTCGCTGGCGTGATCAGGGTAGCGAGCGGGTTAGGGTTCTGACCCGCTTGTCCCCTGAGTGCGTCGAGGGATTCTTCAGCGCTCTGTTTGTCACGAGCCTCCTGTTCGCGTCGCGCCTGATCGCGCTGAGCTTGCTGCTGCTGTCGCTCGCGCGCCTGCTTTTCACGCGCCTGCTTCTGCGCATCAGTCTCTATCGCTGCGGTAGCTGCAGCGGCAGTGTTGGCGGTGGATTTCGCCGCCTCTCCCGCCATGCCGATGAAGGTGGGTGTGGCTAAGCCGTCCGAGGCCAGATCGGTCGAACCCGCCGACTCGTAGTCAAGGACGGGCAAGATGGACCCGGTGTCGTCATCGTCCGAGATCTGGACGGTCCCAGCTGGTGAAGCGGGTGCGGTGGGATCCGCATCAGTGGCGTTGATGACGGCGTAATCCGTCGCGTCGAGGCGAGAGGAGGCGCTATCATCATCGTCGACGATGACGCCTCCACCCACACCGCAGAAGCCGACGTAGGCGGTGACAGCCGTCCCGAACGGGATCAACATCGAGCGAGTGATGGGCCCGTAGTTGGGCTTGCCCCAAGTGTGTGGATCGGCGACGTAGCCAATCCCTCCGTGCTCGAAGAAGCTGCCGGTGACGATGTCGCCGCGGCTCGGCATGGCCTGGCGGCTGAGGATGACGCCAGTGCCGGGTTCAGGACTCTTCGTGAAGTAAACTCCAGCGATCGCTGGCCCCACGGTGGGCGCCAACTGTCGTGGGTTAGTCACGGCAGATGCCATACGGGGTGGCTTAACTCGGGTGTGAGCCAGGCGATGTAGGATTCACGAAGAGGTAGCACACGCAGAGTTACCCAGGTTCGGCCCCTCTGTATGAGGTAAAGACCTACTCCTGCTTGTATGTATTTGGATCTGAATGGGGTGTACAATGGTGTGCGCACCAGAGCTTGCGGGTGCTCCGGAGGTTATGGAATGAGATGAGTCTGCCTCTAAAGTTGCTCCTTGCCGGCTTTATATAGGGAGCCGGCTAGGGTTTACAGGGAAATGACGGGTGCCGCTGGCGGCGCTAGCTATCCTGCCTACAAGTGCGGCTTCGTGAGGCGCACTCTTCAGGATATGCAGATCGTAAACCGATTCGGTGATATCCGCTGCCGCCTCCCCGAGCCGTCGTACCGGGATCCTCGGGGACCCAGTATCCTGGAAGATGTACTCCGGGTGGGCTCAGGGCCACCCGGCCTTGTGGGCCGACTCGGGGTCTTGGGCCTACCCGGTTGGGCATCCCCCCATCACACACAGTGCCTATGGCCCCTGACGTGTTTCGGATAAATATTGATCGGGTGCTCCCGGGTTGCGATGACTTTTATCCTCCGAGTCAACCCGCAGATGCCGAATCCGAGTTAACCATCCATGGATTCTTGGGTTATTACCTGACATGGCCAAAGGCACTGATCCGTTTGTACCCTCCTATCACCTGCACCCCGCCACAGCCAACACTGGTAGGGTCGGCGAATCAAGAACAGGCGCCTAACATCTCGCATATCCTATCACCAGCCAACAAGACTCCATTTCTAGGGCTAGTCTTCCCATCCCTCCCGGTGGTTGATCCTATCGAGCCAAGGAAAAGCGAGGATGATGACCACAATGACTTGATGGATAATGATTTTGACGACGGAGGACTACACAACGATCACGATCTTCAGGCTCCTCCTCAATGCTCTAAGCGTCGTCTGTTCAGTTCTCAAGGAACGCCTGAAGCTCCCCTCCTTCACCGAGGATCAGCGCAACAAGCCTTTCAGCCAGGAGACACTCCTCAAGGCGGTCATGCCGGAGATTCAGAAAGGGAGTACCGTCCCTCTCACAGCGGCAGAGAAGAGGCGTAATAAAGGACGAAAAAGAAAAGAGAAGGGTGATTTTGTCTCCAGCAGCCAACCAGCGCCGGCGACCAAGGAGTCGTTGCAGGCTAAGGACAACGTAGGCGTCTCCAAATGGCATTCGTTTCATGAGTTGGCTAAACCGATCCTGCCGCCGAGACTATCCAAACTCCTAACTGGGGATATGAGGACTCTCCATGAAGGTATTCATCGTGTGGAGAAACTTCTTCTCAACTCCTCACATCCATTGTACCCGCTTTATCCGGTAAAGGTACCAAAGAACCTTGGCTATGCCGATGAATACCCCGCGGATGTGTTCTTCCTGAGATTTGAAGAGATCTTCGACATGTACCATATGAAACGACTCCCATAAGCTTCGTCCGCCTGCTTGCTCTCAATATGCAGTAACAGCTTATGAAAGAGGAAACCTGGCTCCTAGCTATAATGGACCCCTACTACCTGCAAGAGGGCCGCCTGAACCACAGTGATGGTGCGCGAGAAGCGGTGTCGTACATACAGAAGTTCTTCATGGACAATCAGGACAAGAAAGCCATTCTAATGCCATACTTTCCCGAGTAAGTCATTCGCTAGCCGCCATTACATGCTTTTCGTGGATTTTTGTCCATACAAAGGTTAATTTGAGTATGATGGTCTCCTTTTGTGCAGGAACAAATACTGTGTCCTCATTGTTGCGTATCCGAATAAGTCGGAAGCCATTTATTTGAACTCGGGGAGGCATCATAAGGAGAAAGACTATGGACCCATCAAGAGTGTTTTGAATGAGGCTCTCACCGGCTACGCCTTCCATGGGTGCCCGATGGAGAGACAAATACCGAGAGACGGAAAGCTGATATTCGGCCAAAAAACGAATTTCAAATCCGTCACGCAGCCGGAAAGCAGTAAGCTGGACGCCTTCTACGTCTTAATGCTCATTCGGGAGTATGTTCGGGATATGCAGCAACTACAGTTGCCAGGGCAACTCCGCACATGGTGCCTGAAGAACATGACGGAAGCCACTGATTCTCACCACAGACAAGAATTCGTTCGCATCCAGCATTCGATTGTGACAACAATCAACCAGGATGTCCTCCGTAAGGAGGGGCTGTTCTACTACGGTTCGCCGCCACTTAACGCCGAGGTTGAAAAACGCTCAGAAGATCAGGGTGACTACAGGCCATTCAACACTTTAAATTGTTGCTCACTTTCGGTCCCACCTTTCTCTCCGTATATGGGGTTTGGTTCATAATTGGCTGGGATTGAGTAATTGTGTTGTTAGTTCTTGAATCAATTTCCAATGTCCATACTTGATGGCCTTCCATCTCCCGAGGTTTCATAAGAAATAAATCACCTCCTCAGTCAATCTTATCGCTTGGTAGCTTTGGAACAAAACAAAAAGAACCGTGCTATACGTCTGACGAATTCTGTACGATTTCTGTCCGACGAAAAATGGTAGTGGTTAGAAACGTCTCGTCCACATAGCCAACAACCTTAGCTAAGATTAAGAGAGAAGCCATCGTGTGGAGTATCGCTGGGATGAAGCATTTGAGTTTAATTATGGCACGGGAGTAGACGTTTTGTTGTGTGTGTGTCTTGTTGTGATTGTCTAAACCAATCAATAAATTGAGGCAAAACTTATGTCTCTGTTTGGAGAAGGGGTAAAGGGCGCATATATAGGAGAGAATTCCTTATTTGGCCCTTTCTTAAATTTTTCTTCCTTATTTGGCCCTAATAATAAAATTCTTCCCAATTTGACAACTAAATTTTATTTCTTTCCTTATATAACACACTCTAGTGCATTCTGAGCACTAACGGTGTTAAATAGGAATGTAAAAAGACTCTTTTTGCCCCTAATAAATTATGTGACAAAAAATTACTCTCTAAATGTCTATGACACATTTACCCAAATAAAACCGTAGCAGTCAGCTCATCCAATGACGTGGCAACATGTATCAGTCTTAGTCAAACGGTAATGTCTGACTGAGGAAAGGACACGGATTTTGCCAAACCGCTTGCGCGCGCACCCGCAATCCTGGACCGTCGGTTTCAGCCATCCGACGGCCAGGATTGAGCGTTGAATAGTCAACGCTCAATCCTGGCCGTCGGATGGCTGAAACCGACGGTCCAGGATTGCGGGTGCGCGCGCAAGCGGGTTGGTGGGTGAGTTATCCCTGAGGAAAGGTTCGATCGTATCCGGTTGGCTCGTTCGATCGGTAGAGAGAAAAGAGAGGTATTTCTGTCCAACAAAACAATAACTGACGGTAAAACATAACGCCACAAACGGGAGTGTCATATTAGGAAAGAAATGAAAAAGCGTGTATCACGAGAGCTAGGTACTAGGACAAATGCATCAACGACTAGATAGTGAGGACGAGTACGTCGGGTTGAGCGAGTATATATGCATCCCGATCGAGAGCCTGGTTGTATTTACGTGCGCTCGGATTTCTGGTCCTCCGTTTTCAGATTCCCGTAGCAATAATCGAAGGGATCGTTATTACTTGCATATATTTTGTGCAATTCCGTCATATATATATGGGTCTAGGATGTACACACACATGCGTTATTCACGTGGTTTCTTCTTCCCAGCTGCATGCATGGTAGCGACTGAATCGGCTGCATGCATGCGATGGAGGCGATAATACTCCTATGTGATAATTCGACGCCGGGCGGCCACACGTCGCGCGCTGCGAATTATACGAAGCCAGGAGGAGTTCTCCGGTTGCTCCTATAAATAGGAGCACGCAGCAGCTCATCCCAAGCACAACCAAGTAGCCACTGAGGTAGCCAGTTAACTTGGGAGATCTTGGGAGTGAGAGTTGATCTCGATCAAGCGAAGATGTTCGGACTGTTTGCTCCGCCGCAGCTCAAGGGGAAGGTGTTGCTCCAGCGTAGGAACGTCCTCGACCTCAACCACTCCAGCGGCGCCCCCCTCAGCCACGACACCTGGGACGAGTTCACCACCAAAGGGGTCACCTGCCAGCTCATCAGCTCCACCGTCGCCGATCCCAGTAAGCAATCGTCTTCATATAGAATTTCTCAGACGCCACCTGCGAATTAGCAAAACAAAAAAAAACTTTAAATAAAATTGTACGTACTATTAGCTAGGTAATTATAACAAGCAAGCTAACGATGCATCATGGATGGATATGCAGATGACGGCAAACGGGGCCTGGTGGGTGAGGAGGAGCGCGTTGAACACTGGGTGATGCACCTGCCCCCAGTCACCCACAGCGATACCACCTACGACATCACCTTCGACTGGGACGTCAAGAAGCAGGGCATCCCCGGCGCCGTCATCGTCAGGAACTACCACGCCACCCAGTTCCTCCTCAAGACCATCACCATCGACCACGTCCCCGGCCACGACGGGCCCATCGTCTTCCTCGGAAACTCATGGGTCTACAACACCGACAAGTACCACTACGACCGAGTCTTCTTCACCAACGACGTATGCATCTCTTCCTTGGCCAAGCTATGGCTTTCCTTCTTGAATTAATTCAGTTATACCAACAGTAGTAGTAATTCACGAGCATGCATCATGCAATGGCGCCCGGGATGCAGACGTGCCTGCCCAGCAAGATGCCGGAGTTGCTGCTGCCGTACCGGGAGGACGAGCTCCAGGTCCTGCGAGGGGACCACCCCAAGCAGAAGAACGACCGCGCCTACGAGGACCACGACCGCGTCTACCGCTACGACCTCTACAACGACCTCGGCGATCCCGACAACAAGAGCCCTCGCCCCACCCTCGGCGGCCCCGACAGCCCCTACCCTTACCCGCGCCGTGGCCGCACCGGCAGGAAGCCCATGAAGAGCGACCCCACGTGCGAGAGCCGCAACGTGGTGCCCGTGCTTCAGCAGTTCTACGTGCCCCGCGACGAGTGCTTCAACCACGTCAAGAAGGCCGACTTCACGACCTACCTCCTCAAGGCTATCTCCGCCGGCATCCTCCCCCTCGCCAGGGCGCTGTTCGACACCGCCACGCCGCGCGAGTTCGACGACTTCGACGACATGTACAAGCTCTACGAAGGCGGGCTTAAGATCCCCGACATCCCCGTCATGGACCTCATGTTCAAAGTGTTCCCGCCGCTCAAGAGCATCTGCCCATCCGGCGGCTCCTACTTCTTAAAGATGCCCATGCCACATGTCATCGGGAATGACAAGCTCGCGTGGCGCACGGATGAGGAGTTTGCCCGGGAGATGCTCGCCGGACTCAACCCGCACATCATCACGCGCCTCGAGGAGTTTCCTCCGAGGAGCAAGCTTGACGGGTACGGCGACCAGACAAGCACCATCACGGTGGACCACATCCGGCACCACCTCGGCAAGCTCACCGTCGACAAGGCGGTCGCCGACGGCAGGCTCTTCATCCTGGACCACCACGACAGATTCATACCTCAGCTGCTAAGGATTAACAGCCTCCAGAACACATTCGTCTATGCAACCAGGACACTGCTCCTACTCCAGGACGACGACACCCTCAAGCCAATCGCCATCGAGCTCAGCACGCCCAACCTTGACGAACTCGGCACCAAAGTGGTCGGCGCCGACAGCAAAGTCTACACGCCCCCCTCCTCTGGCTCGGAGTCGGACAACAAGGTGCAGGACACCATCTGGCAGCTGGCCAAGGCCTACGCCGCCGTGAACGATTCTGCCTGGCACGGGCTCATCAGCCACTGGCTCCACACCCATGCGGTGATCGAGCCGTTCATCATCGCCACCAACCGGCAGCTCAGCGTCACGCACCCCATCTACAAGCTCCTGCAGCCGCACTACCGCGACACCATGAACATCAACGCCCTGGCACGCCAAGTCCTCATCAGCGCTGGCGGCTTCTTCGAGATGACCGTCTGTCCCGGAGAGTACGCGCTCAGAATCTCCTCCGACGTCTACAAGAACTGGAACTTCACCGAACAGGCGCTTCCAGTAGACCTGATCAAGAGGGGCATTGCGAAGGATGACTCGACCAGTCCCTACGGTCTGTCGCTGCTCATCAAGGACTACCCGTATGCGGTGGATGGGCTGGCCGTCTGGTCGGCCATCGAGAACTGGGTCGATGAGTACGTCAAGATCTACTACCCCAGCGACAACGTGGTTCAAGGCGACGTCGAGCTGCAGGCCTGGTGGAAGGAGGTGCGTGAGGTCGGCCATGGCGACATCAAGGACCAGCCCTGGTGGCCCAAGATGACAACAGTGCAGGAGCTCATCAGGTCCTGCGCCACCATCATCTGGATTGCCTCCGCGCTGCACGCGGCGGTCAACTTTGGCCAGTACTCTTACGCTGGCTACCTCCCGAACCGCCCGACAGTGAGCCGGCGGCCAATGCCAGAGCCAGGCACCAAGGAGTACGAGGAGGTGGAGACCAATCCTAACATGGCCTTCATCCACACCATCACGAGCCAGCTCCAGAGCATCATTGGAGTGTCTGTGATCGAGGTTCTGTCCAACCACTCCTCCGACGAGGTGTACCTAGGGCAGCGCGAAGAACCACAGTGGACATCAGATGACAAGGCAAAGAAGGTGTTCGATAAATTCAGCAAGAGACTGATCGACATTGAAAGGAGTATCATGAATCGGAACAGGGATGAGAATCTCAAGAACAGGAATGGCCCTGCACAATTCCCCTACATGCTGCTCTACCCCAACACCTCTGACGCCGATGGCGAGAGCGCCACGGGATCACAGCCAAGGGCATCCCCAACAGCATCTCCATCTGATCAGTGTTATGGTATTGTTCTTTGTCGTATATGTTTCTTCACTACTTACTATTTTCTTACACAAATAAGCAATGCTGCATGTGCATGTTTGTATGTTGCCAGAAGCGTGCTAGTTCACGTTGAGGCCGAGTTGTGCTTACTTTCCTGTTGAGGTTGTTGGCCGCAACCCAAAGTCTGTGGGATGGCAAGGATAAAGGGGTTCCTGGCTTTATAGTCGGCAAGTGTTTTTATCTGAATTCTCTACTGAATAAAATAAAGGAAAGCAGAAAAGACGCAGGGTTAATGCGTCACAAAACATCGCCCTTTGTGTACTAGTGTTCTACCATGTTCATGTGATTGCCCAGATGTAAAATATTTGGTACTAGAAGCACATAAGGTTTGGTACTAGAATCACATAAGGTTTTTGAACCATCTGTGATAACAACTACCAGAGCTGTTAACTACAATCAATTGCCTATATTATGGTAGAATGTATGTGATCTTCCGCTATGATAGATGGTCCATTGATGTTTGTCCACTACACAGAATTAGCTTGGTGTCTTAGCTTTCCACCTTCTCTACGCTCCTCCGAATACCAACACATCAGTTTTGACTCCTTTGATCTTGCAAATAAATGTTTCAAATGGGACATGATAGGAAGATATGAGCTGACCTTCGCAAGAGTTTCTTTTAACACCTCAATGTCATCCTCGCCATTTTTACCATTGTCTGAGTGAATCTCACGCTTGTATCAAGGTGTTTTGCATACCAGGCGGCAGGCGCAAGTTTGCATACTCTTTAAGGTAGAAGATACATTCATTTACTCTTTATGGTAGAAGATACATACATTAATTTTGGATATGATCTATTATTTCTACTTCCATTTTTAAGGGACAAAGAACCTTATTGGCTATCTGGCTTCTTACGTAGTTTTGGGGCAAATTTTCTGAAACTCTTGTCCAACCAACTGTGGCATGCCTTCAGTTATAGCACCTCAAGCACAGATGACAACCAGAGCTTAAATTATGTAAAATTAGAATAAAAGAAAAGGGCAAGCCAGTAAACCATGCATCACTTATTTCCTATTTCTTCCCCATGCTACAGTCAATGATATCCTATAATACTACTCCAGTACTCCTTCTAAAACCACGACAAGAATTATGGAACGGAGGTAGTAGCAAATAATGTCAGAGAAAGGGAGCAAGCGACTTGAGCTAGAAGTTGTGGCAGAGGTACGGACCAACCATCTTGCCGACCAGCAACATCTGATCCACTTGAGCATCCTTCAGGTACTCGATCAGAAGCAGCAGCATTTGTTCGTGCACCGATGTTTATCCTCGCCGCAATGTGCATCAAGTTAGAACACCTCTGTCAGCTGAAAAAAAAAGGAAAACACCAATACTGACAGAAAAGTTCAGAGACTGAAAGGGCGTTTGTATGAGTACAGATGTGCGGCGCAGCGGACGACCGGGCGACGAGGAAGTGCTCGCGCTCGTCGGTAAGGGACGGAGGCTAGGTGCCGGCGGCGGAGTAGAGCCTCTGGTGCGGCGTGGAGTCGTGGAGACCAGGCCACGAGGAAGTGCGCTGGTCGGATCAGGGTTCAGGGACCTCAGGAACAGAGGCCGGCGGTGGAGTGGCGCCGGTCGCTGGGGTCAGGGAGGGAGGCGGGCAGTTGCGCACTTGCGCCTCTGGCTTGGGGTCGACGGCTCGACGCAGAGCAAGGGAGGTGCGCCGCAGCTCAGTGGGCGTGCAGGCGGAGGATTAGCGGCGTTGTGGCGTTAGCGGGTCACCGCCGTTTTCCCTATCTGGATTTTTGGCTCTTTGGCCAATTTTCTTGTGTATATTTACTTTTTCGGGATTATATATACTTCATCCATTATGATAAGATTCATTTAATATTTATAGTCTGTCTCTACATGCAAGATACCCATGTTATCTACTCCCTCTATTCCTGAATGTAAGACGCATAGTTTTTTGCACGAATATTAATACGTGGGAATTTTGCCTATTGTGGACTTATTTTCCCTTGAAAAAATCGGAGAGAGGAGTCTCTAAAAATCAAAATTCAAAACGATCCTATAAATATCTCTGTTATAGATTGAAACTCATTTTTTGATGCGTAAAATTGTCCATAGATCGCAATACACCCTATATTTTAGAATTTTCACGCCTTATATTACGGAACGGAGGGAATATTATTATAGACATCTAATTGTGTATGTCATTTCACAAATTCATTAATGGTAGTCTATATATACATGTACGCTATTTGCGTCGTCTATTTCTTTAGCCATTCAATTGTCCGCCATCAATTTTTAGCCATCAAACACATAACCTCATTTTTCACGTGGATTAAAGTTACCATGTCAAGTATGCATGGTGACCAATGGAATCATGTTGTATTCATGTGGCCAACTTTTTGTTCGAACATTTTATACCATTTCATTTACACAATTTTTTTAAAGAGATTCCGCTGCAATGCGCTAGGTCTTCTAGTTTCTAGACGACAAGGTACACTATTATTTTTTCCAGTGTTGATATTGATTTAACAATAATTTGATTAAACTCATACACCTTCAGTTAACAAATAACTTGAAGCTTTTCTTTGAAAAGGATGATAGTCCAACATATGCATGGTGCACATACATAAGTCGTTGTTGAACTCACCGTTGTGGTGCAACTGATGCATATGTGGCAAAGAAATACACTAATTTAATTTCCTTGTTGCTTCCTCTCTACAATTCTGGTGTTAGTCGTTTGTATCTGTCTATTTAATTATAAATATACTTTTGAATTATATAATTGCAACATTGGAAATTTAGAAGATCAGTAAATTCAATGTAAGAGGAGAATTGTTGAACTGATTTGTAATTGGAGAATTGATGAATTGATTTGTAATTGGCATGTTATATTTGTGGTATGGCAAAAAAATCAGTTGCCCAACCTAGCATGAAGTCTTAGATCCACCACTGCTGGAACATCAATCAATTTCCATTTAACAAAATCATACTTCGGTTTAAGCATGTCATGATGTCATGTGCACCAATACATGTTTGATGGCTGATGACCACAAGCCTTCGTACAAGTTTCGATGCATGAATAACCTCGGAGAATAATAACATCTATGTAGGTTAAAACGGATGGATTGAAGGTCATAAAATATGCAAAGCTACAACAATAGAACAAAATATTGCAAATGACAACTTCGGTTTGAGTAGGCCTATTTATTATGTTACATTGGTTTTTCCATGGTAATGTCCAACTAATTCTTGTAATTTGTTTGCGTGATCTTTGTGCTTAATATGCATAGATCATCTGGATTTTTCTATGACTGAGCTTTGAGATAGAAATTTTGAAACGACCCACTTGTGTTCCTGCATAATAAACACGTCACCAAGCTTCTGCACAATTCATCAAATAGACAGTTGAGTGAAGCTTGAAGAGCATGTAATAGCCTTATGTTATCTTCTCTCCTCTTTGTATTGTGACTTGTTCTTTCATTTCAGCATAAGTTGTTGCTTAAGGTTGTTTTCCTAATACATAGGTCCGGTGAGAATAAATAGGTTGTGGATGGCATCAGATAATTGGTATCGAGAACATTGTTTCTCCTGCTTGACAATATGATGATGTTAAGCCTTCATGCATGTCATAAGTTCTTATATTGGCTAACCAAACAAGTTTGGAAAAAGTTGCATGCCAGATGTACAGTATTCGCGAATACAACACTCGTAGGAAAATGATTGCACATATATGAGGAATATGCCTTGGTACCTTCAAGTAGACGTTTGTGTCTATCAGATATATTGTCAATGTTGTTTCATTGCTTGTAATACTATTTTAGCCTCCTAGGCTACAATAGGGAAGTACTAACACGATCTATACCTCCTTCTTGAGGTTTCGGTTGATGAAAATGCTTGACTTGTTTGTATTTGATGATTAAATGACACTTATCCTATTTTTGTCATGTAAATTACTGAGTTTAATATCAAGTGATTTTACCATAAACTCATTGTCTGGGTGATGATATGTACTGTTGATATCCACGAGGCAAACTAATTACCAACAAGGAAGGTAAGTGGTGAGTTTGTTCTTTCTCATTGACTTTTTTATAGGGGAAGTAAGAAAAATATATATGGTTGATACCTAATTTATTTGTACTAGTATATTATAGCAAAACAGGGAAAACTTGTTTTTTAATATATGGACATGTATTAGTTGAAAGTGCATGGTGCCCCCATGTGTGGTTTTAGTAATTAATGAGAATCCTTATGGACTAATGTTTGCATTGAGATATTCTTGTAGATCTTGTCCATAGGAAAAGATTGGAGTTCATGTGTTGGACTCTAGAAGATTACATGATGATCAATGCTCTATTCAAGGGTTTATATGAAGAATGTTCATGTGTAGAGTTGAGCATAATTACAAGTTCAAGAGAAGCATCTCGAAGAAATCCTATGCTTGAAGCTTGCCACCCATTTGGAGATATTGGTGAAGTGAAGATGTGCCTATGAGAGGCTCTCCCACATTGGAGTATGGGGAGCAACATGTGAATCTTCATCAAGCAAAGCGTAATCAAGAAAGGTGGTCCACTTGAAGAGATCAAGATCGTCATCATCTAGCTCAAGTGGAATGCGCAAGGCAAAGGTATGATCTTGATAGGGTTTATATTTTACCGGTCTCATGGTATTAGTGGGAGACCGGGTTATAGGATAGACGGCGTACTATCAAGAGGGTCTCTCAAGTGAGTAGCTTGATCGCATCTTTGTGGAGAGCTCAAACATTTACATTCTTGGCATATCATCTTTCTTGGTTCTTATTTGTCTTTTATCCATGTGTGAATTTAGAGCTTGTGTTCATCTCCATACCAAGCTCTAGTTCATCAAAAATAGATTTCATATGAATATCTTGTTGCGTTTTTTATGTTGGAGGTTTTACCGGTTGTTCTTTTATCGAGAGGTCTAACCTTTCCCATTTGGTTTTATACTCCCTTATTGTACTATGATGTTTCTCTACATGATCTTGTAAAGCTCTTCGTTGCGATTCCAACGAGCCCAAGAACATCGAAAACGGAGTCCGGATGATCAAGATATGTTCGTTTTCGTGTCGGGTGTTTTTGCAGTTTTTGTTGGCCGGCTGTAATATCCCAGCGTTTAGGAACTAACGAAGGGTAGAAATAGGAATTTGTGCATCTGCATGCATGCATCTGAAAACCTGAATAAATTTTTCGCAAACTAAAAATCTGGAGTGATCGGAGTTCATCCATCTCCATGAATTAGGTTTAGTTCATTTTTGATGAATGCAAGTAAATTTCGACATGACCTCTAAGTAATTTACTTGTCGTGGGAAATTTGAATCCAATTTGAACATTCAAATAAATTGAATTTGTAAAGTAATTCAAATTAAATCAATAAAGATATAGAAACAATAATTAAGTAAATAACATTATAGTTGCTTGTACAATTTAATCTTTACAACACATATTACAATTTATAGAATTTTTGAAAGACAAACAAATAACTTTATTGAATAATTACAATAATACATTGTCTTTATAAATGATTTACAATAAACTGAATTACAAAAAGATAATTACATCTACTCTTAAACTAGAAATCTTGTATCATCTTCTCTTCCAAATTCATCTCTGCTTCAATCTGTTTTCCTGCAAAACAAAAATAAAAGAAAAAGACAGAAACTAAAAAGAGGGGATTAGGGTTAGGATTATCCTCAGTTTGGCAGTGTGATGCACTACTAAACACATCATCGGATTGAAAACAAGGAACTTAGTGAAGCATCTGTTCTTAACAAAAGAATTAGCCTCAGAGCAACATCACTGGCTAAGGCAAAGAAATCCACTTGGCATGAGAAAATAATGAAGCCGCTATGGATAATACCAAACCAACCGAAGCTTTGCTTCCCAGGTTCAAGGGATCAAGGATAGCAGGCAGGCAGCTCAAGCACACAGCTCACACACCCATGCAACTCACCTGGCTGTCCACACCACGGCACCACAGCCAGAAGAGATAAGGGCAAGGGGAATGTAGCAGCAAAGTAGCAAAACACCAGTTCACTTACAGATAGATACCAACTCGAGCTCCACAGCTCATAGCACCCCAATCATCTTTGTTCATCACAAAAACCCGCAGATCCATCGATTTTCACCACTGGATCCTTGCCAAAAGCAAGGGCAAGATGGGATAGAAGCACAAGGCCAAGCTGGAGCAAGGAGAGAAGGCCAGAAGCTAGTAAAAGAGCAAGCTGGAGCTGGAGGAGCAGGCCAGCAAGGTGAACAAGGAGTAGAACCACAAAATCTGTAGATCAAGCAACCCAGAAGATCCACAAGCACACCACACACCAGAAGGTGAAATCCTTTATTCGTTAGCAAGGATTTGCTAGAATAACTAGGAGGGGTGGCTGGATTATTTCCTCAGCTCAGCATAGTAGTGCTATGCTAAAATCATCATAGGAAAAGTGATAAATACAAGCTAACATCTGTTCTTATAAAATTGGGCCTCAGCATGTGCATCATAGGCAAGGGGAATTAAATCCACACAAGAAAGCAAAAGCATACAAGCAAATATTGCTTGGATTTAAATCTTATTGAAGCACAACTTCAATAATCAGATGTTGGGCACAAAACCCACAAAGGGGAGAGGCACCACAAGCACATATGTGCACTAACAATACCACCGGAAAGTAAAAGCAATTTTCCCTAAGCTAAAATCATCAGATTGCTTCTGTGTAACTCAAAGGAGGCATCACAGCAAGCTATGCTAAATTATTTAGCTCAAGAAAATGAGATTTATTTGCACAGGGCACTAATAGAGCATCATATCAAAAGGACAAATCATCAAAGGCATATTTCTGAACCTAAGTTTCAGAATAGCATCATCTGGACAGAACCACTGACAGAAGCATAGAATCAAGCTCACATCCAAAGCCACTAGCAGGAAATTCTTTAGTAAACACTAAAGTAGCATCTGAACACATCTTGTGTTCATCACAGGAGCAGCAAAACATCATCACACCTAGCAATAAGAATCCTTAATTCACTGCTAGTAGAACACATCACAGAGCACGGCCATAGGCCAGGACAGGGAAGAAGAAGAAGAGAGAGGAGAGAAGAGGAGCTTACCAGCGCCCCAGGCCGTAACACCATGACGACGGGGCAGTGCCCGTGTGGTCAATGGAGGAGGGCCAGGGGAGAACCGAGTACCACCCCATCAACACGGTGGCACGGGAGTGATCTCCACAGCAGCCACGGCGGAGCAACAAGGGCCTGGAGCACGGCAACGTCGCGCTGCTACCGAACCCTAACCCTAGGATTTGAGGTTGCGCACGGCCACACGAGGAGAGGAAACTCAAATCGAAACGGTTGGTTCCGAGGAGCACCGCAAGGGCGATCGTTTGCGCCACGGCACGGCGGCGGAAGTCGCCGGACCTCGCCGGAATCGACCGGCAACGGCAGAGGCGAACGCGGGGCGAGACGAGCTCGGGCTCGAGAGAAAGAAGGAAGAGAGAGAGAGGCGAGTGAGTACGAGTGGGCTCGGTCGGATGGACCGACCTGACCGACCTGAGCCAGGCTCTGGTTTTGGTTGGGTCCAACCAAGTTGACCCAGGGGCATTTTGGTCATTTCGTAAATCAAAATTTAATAAGAAAATAATTCCAGAAATATTTTAAATGGCTTAAACTTTGGAAATTCATAACTATTTCATATTAAATCAGAATAATAAAAATCATATATCAAAATGATAAGAAAAATAAAATCTATTTGTTTGTATAAATAAAATACTTGTTTGACTAAATTTAAACCATTCTAAAACTGAAACAACAATTTACTTATTAATTTAAATATGAAGTTAAATTGAAATGCTATTTTGGATGCATTTCAACTTCATTTAAAATGCTTCACATGTATAAACTTCAAATTCTAAAATATGTTTTAATTATGATATGTCCTACATTGTGAGCATTTGAAAATACCATGTGTGGATATGAATAATTGATATTCCATTAAATGATTAATTAAAATGATATTTCTATAAGAAAATAATTATTTAAAAGATGTCTACCTAATCTAAAAATGAAATCTCTACTTAATAAAATATGAGCACTATTATTATTATCGTTAACATTGGATTAACTTTGTGTTATAGTTATATTCATTCAAGATCATATCCAAAAACTAAGAATTTTAGCACAAAATGATGTTACGTTACTTATATCTTTTAAGTGTGATACTTAAATAATATAGAAACTTAAAAGTGGTTATTCTTAATATTTGTTAATACTTCTACATTTAAATAAAAGTGAAACACACTTAAGACTTGAAGAACTAGGTTTCTGAAATCACCAAGTGAATCAAATCAAATTCTAAAATCTTAAACATTCACTAATCCCAACTCATTATCAACGTAAGCACTAGTAACAGCACCTAAAGATGATAAAATAACCTAAGCTAAATTTACGATGTTATCGAAGTATCATTTTAAAATGAAGCTTACCTAGTTAAGCTTGGATATGATTGGGGGTAATTTTGCGATGCATTTCATTACTATGCATAATAGCATCTTGCCAGAGTTTTCTGTAGTCCTTATCGGGATTACATTTGCTATTTTCAGAATTCGGGGTTTTACCACAAACCCTAGAACCCCGAAGGGTTTGAACTGCTATTCCTATCCAAGGCAAGTTCACTCTTGCTCATGTCCTACTTGATTATGTTTATCAAAGTAAATGCAAAATACTATGGTTTATCATTGCATGAAAAAGTAAAACCTATTTTCGAATGATGTGAATTGCTATATATATATATTGTTGGCTGGCAGATGGAACCATGGTATGATGTGGTTGGTGGAGGTTCCATTTGCACGGGAAAGTATTACCCAGTACTTAATAACCAATGCCGTCAGTGTTCTTGCGCCGTAAATGAAGCGTTAACCATGAGACTAGGAATGGGACGGGAAAGTCATCTGTGATCTTTTCCCTTTCGCATGTCAACGGACAGCCAGTTCCGTAGGCTGTAGATCTTGCGGGACTACATGCACATGGGTGGGATCCCTTAATTCCCACGGTTTCTGGTGTCTATGATGGATTGTAAGGATTGTCTGGAATGGTCTATCTTTTTGGTAAAGGGGAGGACTTGGTCCGGATCGGTCTACCATAAGATAAAGGGGAGGACAGACCTACAAAAGGGTGGGCATGCGGGGTTGTTGGAGAAGCACGACGAATGGCTTGGATCATCGACTGGGCCCCATACCAAAGAGAGTGTGGACGGGAAAGAATCGCCCGGTTGTGCAACAAGGCGTTGATCTCTTATGGGTAAAGTAACGCACCTCTGTAGAGTGTAAAAAAGTGTGACATGTTACTCCCTGTTCCGGGAAGGAGCTGCGAACGCTGCAGGAAAGGTGGCTCCATGAAGCCCTAGCACCTGTGAATGGATGACGGGCATAGTTTTCTGAAGATAAAATGATTCTTTTCCGAAAATGTTTTACAAAGATATGCATGTTCATCCATGACCTTTTGGTATGGATGGTAGCTAGTGCATAAAACACCTTATTCCTATTAAATGAACTTGTTGAGTAACGCTCGTGTTGCTCACTCTTTCCTCCGTTGACCCCTGCTTAGATTATTGGAGATAGCTGAGGAAGGACAGGAATCCATAACGATGTTGGTGAGATCTTCGACAAGGAGTTAAAACAATCTGGTGGAGCCTGAAGGAGTCAACCTCTACTTTGCCGACGGATTAGTGGCGACAACAGTGCAACGGTGGACACGTCGACAACAATACCTATGGACAAGGCGACTATAATCGGATGGAGGAGCACTACTCCAGACAAAGATAATCCAGATGGATAGATTAGGGTTGTGACAACAGCAGTAGTGAATTAGGAGTTAGAAGTAGAGCTGGTATCCAGCTTAGTACTTCGACTTGAGTTTTTCGGGAGTTTCATTTGCACGAGACCTACTTCTGTTTGTAAAGGAGGTTCTCGAGATTTTGTACTGAATAGTGTTGTAATCCTATAGTGTTACCTTGGACCGGCTATGTTTCTGTTGTACTACTCTGAAGGATGTAATATTTACGGAATGGTCCTTCCGTGAGTATTATGCCAACGACTTGTACACTACAACATGCAGTGGTGTGCTGGGTCACTACAGGTGGTATCAGAGCGAAACGACCTTAGGATTAAAACCCTTTTAGGAGACTTGTAGGTTGGTAAGACTATAGGAAGTTATCCTAGTTATCTAAACTCTAGATTTTTACAATTACGATGGTTATTCACTTGAGAATAATACTGTCATACTTGTATATACATTTCCTTACCCAACTGGAGTAGATATTCTTATTTACTATTCTATAGATATAATATTCATCTACCTTAATTATTTTCAACTTGGTATGACCAGTTAAGACTGTCTTGTACCAGTTGATACACCAAATAAATTACATCCACGTCAGTGTTACTTATATGGTATCATTGATAATCTTATCCTATCAAGTAGAACCCTATCATAAGTTCGTGATGAAGGAAGTTTGGAGATGTTTGATGATAGTGGAGAATCATCAACATTCAACTATGGAAGGTGTGCCAATACCCTAATGATGCAGTTCAAAGGGGAATCACCTGAGTATAGTATAAAGTGTTAAGGAAATTAGGAGATGGCATAAACAATGAAGGAAGCTATAGTACAACTTATGATGTGCAATCAACAACTACATGAAGGTTACAGATATGTCTGCAGACGTTTGTTCTAGCCAGAGGAAAGATTCAATTTACGAGGTGCTTAGTTCCATACGAAACCAAGCCATACCACAACTACTCTTTGAGTACTTTGTCCTAGGATTATTCCATTGCAAATGGGCAATTGGGGTAAATACTGAGGCAAAGAGTTGTTTTAGCATAGGACTATAAGGTAATATATACCTATCTTGTAGTGTATAGCATCTAAGCCTGGGTACTTGAGATGTTTTTACTCAATGTACTACTTATTTTACGGGCTTATGTTGCATGATTGATATATAACTGCATTTGCGATTTATTGGATCTTATTGGATTTTTGATTGGCTAGGTTGGTACATGAAGTTGGATTTTGATGTACAATGGCATGATTGTCACATTGAGTTCTTTTCTTTATGTTACTGATCTAGAGGTAGTTAGGATTCGTGTGAGGGAGAGACGTGCTCTCACAAGTTCCAACAACAATGAAAGCTCATGAAGAGAAGAAAGTCAGGATGATCGAAGTAAACGAAGCTACACGTGGGGATGGACCACAACTCATATCATATTTGGATTCAGAGGTCAACAACATCAGAGCATGGAAGGATGGAGAAACTACGTAAGTTCCAAGAAGAGTATCATCACAAGATGAAGGAAGGTTAACTAACGATGATGACAGGAAAGTTACATGAGAAACTCTACTGAAGTAGGAGAATTATGTAGTTGGAAGATCTAAATAACAGGTCCTGTCGTGACAAATCTATGATTTTGACAGTCAAATTTGAAGACCTATACAAGGATGAAGATTATAAAGCGAAGGACATCGAGCGGGAACTGAAAGACGCTGGATTAAGAAGCCACAATAGGTAGTAATATATTGTTGGTAGTTGTCGCAACTTGGCGGAAGAAGTTGGTGTTGGGAGAAACATAAGACACCATTGATATTTGGAGAAAGTTCGAGGAGAATATGTATAGGACTTGTATGCCTAAAAGAGCCATGAAGTGATGGTAGAGGAATATGAAGCAACAATCTAATACTTGGCGGTCAATAACAAGGTCTGATATGTCAAGTAAGGCAAGATATCGGAATTCAAAGAGATTAAGGAAAAACAATTTCACGGTTTATTATTATTCCCAAGGACACACCAAAACCATGGGAGATGAGTTCATGGATTTGTCGATAGTACAAGGAGCTAGTAATTAGGAATGTGGCCAACAGAGACATGTGATGTTGAGATATAGTGAAGTCACCATCTATACGGAGTAGCTGTAGAGAAGGATGGATTGCCATAGGATTGACATCCAAGATCCAAGGACTCAGATGGAGGTTGAACCAATATAAAAATTGAACAGTCACATCGTCTGATCACCCAAAAGAAAAGAACCAGTTCCAGCAATAGACAGATGAAAGAGTTGTATATCTGACAAATTTGGACTAGATGACCAACAATCTGTTCTAAATTAGAGTTAAGTTATCACCAATTGCAACTAGTTTTGCAATAGTCTTTTCTCAAGACCCTAGGTGAGACAACTGGAATGCTAGTCCGAGTGAATATTCAATGTACCGGGAGATCTTATTGGTTGTTCACAGTGGTGGACTTACCAATTGTTCTTCGGGAGGCTATTGGATGTAGGAATGATATCTCTGAACCGGAGAATGTCTCGGGAAATCACAACCTGGTGATAGTACCCGGTGTTCTTCGAGAGACCATAGGTATACAGGTTGGAAGTTTGAGCACAAAGGGCGTAGAGAGAGCAGCTCTATTCAGCAGAAAAGATCTAGTTGTTACTTAAGACTGAATTGATACAACTAGATGAAGATCGACTAACAAAAGGTCAGACGAAAGGAAGCGCCCTAGCAAATTCTAAGGGGAAGAGTATGTAATACCCGTAGTTCAGAGAGTAAAAAAAGGGCTAAAAATAATATGTGCATTTACATAGCATGCATCTAAAAATCTGGGGTAAATAAAAACTTCTTCGACGAAGTCATAGAGTGATCGACCAACACTCAAAAGACTAATTGAGAATGTACGTATATGAGCATATGAGAACTTAATATCCTAAGTGAATATCTTATTAACTTATCATCTTAAGTTATTATTTCATAAGCACTACACATCTCTAATACAAATGGAACATTCAACAACTAAAGTATCTTTAGATACAACTAATGGAATAATAATAATAAGATACAACCTTTATAATAGGAATTGGATTGAAAGTTAGGTAAAATCCATCATTTATGAAATAAGTATAAATCTTAAAGGAAAGAAGAATGAGAAGTTCAAGGAAGGATAATAAAAGCCTAAACTAAATTTTAATCTAGATCGTCTTACTTTATCAAGACCATCTTATCTTCTTATCTCCCAAACCTTCTCGAAGTCATTCTGCGAGAGAAGCCACCCACAAGAAGGAGGAACTACGACAAGAAGACTTTGAAGAGAGATTTCTTAAGTTGGCAAAGGAGTACTATACCAATCTATCATTGAGTATTTGGAAACTCTTATATCAGAATCTATTATTATTAATCTCTCCAGAAATAGTGTGATATTCCAATGTTCATGTTATATAGAAGTAGTTTGATAACAAGCCTCATGAACTTGTTAACAAATCACTTTTGTATGCTCAAACAATTGAGTGTCATATACAAATAAACAGAAGGTCAGATAATCCAGTGCATCTCAGCCTCTTGAATATGAAAAGCAATTTGGAGACAAGTCTTGCAACCTTGTTAACAAATTCTTCCTATATGCATAGGGCAATTTGATGTAATAAAATTCACACACATTCTTCTATAACCAACTTAATTAAAGCTTTGCTAGGATTTAACTGGATGTCTTCACTAAGTGATGTTGCATACTAGATACAGAATTTTAATAACTTACTATTTGGATCACCTCGATTCAAGTAGGAAAATATGATAAGATACAACCATGATCCATACTAGAGAAAGAATAGCGAGGAGGAAATAATAAACCACATTACAACTTAGGCAACATATTCAAGTTTCTAAGTAAGCAAGCTACATGGAGATTTATGGTGTTTCTCCAGGGGATATGAGTTCCAAGGAGGGAGTAAAGCCAATTCATAAAGCCACATAATAATCACCCATATCTAGATATCACATGAGTAACTCTCACATTCAGGTACACACGTCATAACTTTGGGACGAAGTTTTTGTTAAGGGGGAAAGACTGTAATATCCCAGCGTTTAGGAACTAACGAAGGGTAGAAATAGGAATTTGTGCATCTGCATGCATGCATCTGAAAACCTGAATAAATTTTTCGCAAACTAAAAATCTGGAGTGATCGGAGTTCATCCATCTCCATGAATTAGGTTTAGTTCATTTTTGATGAATGCAAGTAAATTTCGACATGACCTCTAAGTAATTTACTTGTCGTGGGAAATTTGAATCCAATTTGAACATTCAAATAAATTGAATTTGTAAAGTAATTCAAATTAAATCAATAAAGATATAGAAACAATAATTAAGTAAATAACATTATAGTTGTTTGTACAATTTAAATCTTTACAACACATATTACAATTTATAGAAGTTTTGAAAGACAAACAAATAACTTTATTGAATAATTACAATAATACATTGTCTTTATAAATGATTTACAATAAACTGAATTACAAAAAGATAATTACATCTACTCTTAAACTAGAAATCTTGTATCATCTTCTCTTCCAAATTCATCTCTGCTTCAATCTGTTTTCCTGCAAAACAAAAATAAAAGAAAAAGACAGAAACTAAAAAGAGGGGATTAGGGTTAGGATTATCCTCAGTTTGGTAGTGTGATGCACTACTAAACACATCATCGGATTGAAAACAAGGAACTTAGTGAAGCATCTGTTCTTAACAAAAGAATTAGCCTCAGAGCAACATCACTGGCTAAGGCAAAGAAATCCACTTGGCATGAGAAAATAATGAAGCCGCTATGGATAATACCAAACCAACCGAAGCTTTGCTTCCCAGGTTCAAGGGATCAAGGATAGCAGGCAGGCAGCTCAAGCACACAGCTCACACACCCATGCAACTCACCTGGCTGTCAACACCATGGCACCACAGCCAGAAGAGATAAGGGCAAGGGGAACATAGCAGCAAAGTAGCAAAACACCAGTTCACTTACAGATAGATACCAACTCGAGCTCCACAGCTCATAGCAACCCAATCATCTTTGTTCATCACAAAAACCCGCAGATCCATCGATTTTCACCACTGGATCCTTGCCAAAAGCAAGAGCAAGATGGGATAGAAGCACAAGGCCAAGCTGGAGCAAGGAGAGAAGGCCAGAAGCTAGTAAAAGAGCAAGCTGGAGCTGGAGGAGTAGGCCAGCAAGGTGAACAAGGAGTAGAACCACAAAATCTGTAGATCAAGCAACCCAGAAGATCCACAAGCACACCACACACCAGAAAGTGAAATCCTTTATTCGTTAGCAAGGATTTGCTAGAATAACTAGGAGGGGTGGCTGGATTATTTCCTCAGCTCAGCATAGTAGTGCTATGCTAAAATCATCATAGGAAAAGTGATAAATACAAGCTAGCATCTGTTCTTATAAAATTGGGCCTCAGCCTGTGCATCATAGGCAAGGGGAATTAAATCCACACAGGAAAGCAAAAGCATACAAGCAAATATTGCTTGGCTTTAAATCTTATTGAAGCACAACTTCAATAATCAGATGTTGGGCACAAAACCCACAAAGGGGAGAGGCACCACAAGCACATCTGTGCACTAACAATACCACCGGAAAGTAAAAGCAAATTTCCCTAAGATAAAATCATCAGATTGCTTCTGTGTAACTCAAAGGAGGCATCACAGCAAGCTATGCTAAATTATTTAGCTCAAGAAAATGAGATTTACTTGCACAGGGCACTAATAGAGCATCATATCAAAAGGACAAATCATCAAAGGCATATTTCTGAACCTAAGTTTCAGAATAGCATCATCTGGACAGAACCACTGACAGAAGCATAGAATCAAGCTCACATCCAAAGCCACTAGCAGGAAATTCTTTAGTAAACACTAAAGTAGCATCTGAACACATCTTGTGTTCATCACAGGAGCAGCAAAACAGCATCACACCTAGCAATAAGAATCCTTAATTCACTGCTAGTAGAACACATCACAGAGCACGGCCATAGGCCAGGACAGGGAAGAAGAAGAAGAGAGAGGAGAGAAGAGGAGCTTACCAGCGCCCCAGGCCGTAACGCCATGACGACGGGGCAGTGCCCGTGTGGTCAATGGAGGAGGGCCAGGGGAGAAGCGAGTACCACCCCATCACCACGGTGGGACGGGATTGATCTCCACAGCAGCCACGGCGGAGCAGCAAGGGCCGGGAGCACGGCAACGTCGCGCTGCTACCGAACCCTAACCCTAGGATTTGAGGTTGCGCACGGCCACACGAGGAGAGGAAACTCAAATCGAAACGGTTGGGGCCGAGGAGCACCGCAAGGGCGATCGTTTGTGCCACGGCACGGCGGCGGAAGTCGCCGGACCTCGCCGGAATCGACCGGCGACGGCAGAGGCGAACGCGGGGCGAGACGAGCTCGGGCTCGAGAGAAAGAAGGAAGAGAGAGAGAGGCGAGTGAGTACGAGTGGGCTCGGTCGGATGGACCGACCTGACCGACCTGAGCCAGGCTCTGGTTTTGGTTGGGTTCAACCAAGTTGACCCAGGGGCATTTTGGTCATTTCGTAAATCAAAATTTAATAAGAAAATAATTCCAGAAATATTTTAAATGGCTTAAACTTTAGAAATTCATAACTATTTCATATTAAATCAGAATAATAAAAATCATATATCAAAATGATAAGAAAAATAAAATCTATTTGTTTGTATAAATAAAACACTTGTTTGACTAAATTTAAACCATTCTAAAACTGAAACAACAATTTACTTATTAATTTAAATATGAAGTTAAATTGAAATGCTATTTTGGATGCATTTCAACTTCATTTAAAATGCTTCACATGTATAAACTTCAAATTCTAAAATATGTTTTAATTATGATATGTCCTACATTGTGAGCATTTGAAAATACCATGTGTGGATATGAATAATTGATATTCCATTAAATGATTAATTAAAATGATATTTCTATAAGAAAAATAATTATTTAAAAGATGTCTACCTAATCTAAAAATGAAATCTCTACTTAATAAAATATGAGCACTATTATTATTATTGTTAACATTGGATTAACTTTGTGTTATAGTTATATTCATTCAAGATCATATCCAAAAACTGAGAATTTTATCACAAAATGATGTTACATTACTTATATCTTTTAAGTGTGATACTTAAATAATATAGAAACTTAAAAGTGGTTATTCTTAATATTTGTTAATACTTCTTCATTTAAATAAATGTGAAACACACTTAAGACTTGAAGAACTAGGATTCTAAAATCACCAAGTGAATCAAATCAAATTCTAAAAGCTTAAACATTCACTAATCCCAACTCATTATCAACGTAAGCACTAGTAACGTCACCTAAAGATGATAAAATAACCTAAGCTAAATTTACGATGTTATCGAAGTATCATTTTAAAATGAAGCTTACCTAGTTAAGCTTGGATATGATTGGGGGTAATTTTGCGATGCATTTCATTACTATGCATAATAGCATCTTGCCAGAGTTTTCTGTAGTCCTTATCGGAATTACATTTGCTATTTTCAGAATTCGGGGTTTTACCGCAAACCCTAGAACCCCGAAGGGTTTGAACTGCTATTCCTATCCAAGGCAAGTTCACTCTTGCTCATATCCTACTTGATTATGTTTATCAAAGTAAATGCAAAATACTATGGTTTATCATTGCATGAAAAAGTAAAACCTATTTTCGAATGATGTGAATTGCTATATATATATTGCTGGCTGGCAGATGGAACCATGGTATGATGTGGTTGGTGGAGGTTCCATTTGCACGGGAAAGTATTACCCAGGACTTAATAACCAATGCCGTCAGTGTTCTTGCGCCGTAAATAAAGCGTTAACCATGAGACTTGGAATGGGACGGGAAAGTCATCTGTGATCTTTTCCCTTTCGCATGTCAACGGACAGCCAGTTCCGTAGGCTGTAGATCTTGTGGGACTACATGCACATGGGTGGGATCCCTTAATTCCCACGGTTTCTGGTGTCTATGATGGATTGTAGAGATTGTCTGGAACGGTCTATCTTTTTGGTAAAGGGGAGGACTTGGTCCGGATCGGTCTACCATAAGATAAAGGGGAGGACAGACCTACAAAAGGGTGGGCATGCGGGGTTATTGGAGAAGCACGACGAATGGCTTGGATCATCGACTGGGCCCCATACCAAAGAGAGTGTGGACGGGAAAGAATCGCCCGGTTGTGCAACAAGGCGTTGATCTCTTATGGGTAAAGTAACGCACCTCTGCAGAGTGTAAAAAAGTGTGACATGTTACTCCCAGTTCCGGGAAGGAGCTGCGAATGCTGCAGGAAAGGTGGCTCCATGAAGCCCTAGCACCTGTGAATGGATGACGGGCATAGTTTTCTGAAGATAAAATGAATCTTTTCCTAAAATGTTTTACAAAGATATGCATGTTCATCCATGACCTTTTTGGTATGGATGGTAGCTAGTGCATAAAACACCTTATTCCTGTTAAATGAACTTGCTGAGTAACACTCGTGTTGCTCACTCTTTCCTCCGTTGACCCATGCTTAGATTATTGGAGACAGCTGAGGAAGGACAGGAATCCATAACGATGTTGGTGAAATCTTTGACAAGGAGTCAAATCAATCTGGTGGAGCCTGAAGGAGTCAACCTCTACTTTGTCGACGGATGAGTGGCGACAACAGTGCAACAGTGGACACGTCGACAACAATACCTATGGACAAGGCGACTATAATCGGATGGAGGAGCACTACTCCAGACAAAGATAATCCAGATGGATAGATTAGGGCTGTGACAACAGCAGTAGTGGATTAGGAGTTAGAAGTAGAGCTGGTATCCAGCTTAGTACTTCGACTTGAGTTTTTCGGGAGTTTCATTTGCACGAGACCTACTTCTGTTTGTAAAGGAGGTTCTCGAGATTTTGTACTGAATAGTGTTGTAATCCTATAGTGTTACCTTGGACCGGCTATGTTTCTGTTGTACTACTCTGAAGGATGTAATATTTATGGAATGGTCCTTCCGTGAGTATTATGTCAACGACTTGTACACTACAAATGCAGTGGTGTGCTGGGTCACTACACCGTCCTGGCCGGGCCCAAGGCCGGGTGCCTCTGGTGGTCGGCCAACCTAGGCCGGGCCCAAGGCCGGCCTGGCCGGGGACCAAGGCTGGGTGATGTTTTGGGCATAACGGTTGGATCTTTGGGTCACCTATTTAAGGGGTCTTCTTTCCCAATGGTTCCCCAACCATTTGAGCAAGTTTTTACCTCCATTATTGACCTTTTTTAGCTTGCTTTTCTCTCTATTCCTTTATGATTCTTGCCTCAAATTAGAGGGAAAAGATAGGGGAGATCTAGATCCACATTTCCACCAATCCATCTCTCCTCTAAGTGAGGGGAACACTTTGGATCTAGATCTTGGAGTTCCATTTGTTGAGTTCTCCATTGTTCTTCCTCTCTTCTCCCCCAACAAGCATTAGTTTCTTTTGGTGGGATTTGGGAGTGAAGGACTTGAGCACTTCATGTGTTCTTGCCATTGCATTTTGTTGCATCAGTTTACTCTCTCCACGAGGATTCGTGGAAGTGAAAGTTTGTGAGCTTGTTACTCTTGGGTCTTTGGACCCTAGACGCCATTGTTGTGATTGAGACCTTTTGTGGTCACTTGGGAGCTCCCAATCCTTTTGTGGGTTGTGCCTCAAGATTGTTGTAAGGGACTCGATTTCCGCCCAAAAGGAAATCAATAGTGGAAGGTGAACCGAGGTTTTGGGCAAGGTTCATCGGAGAATAGGGTGAGGCCATTTGTGGCGTTTGAGTTTGAAACTCACACCCCTCCAACGAGACGTACTCCCCTAAAAAGGAGGAACTCGGAAATACATCATCGTCTCCGCGTGTCTCGGTTATTTCTATATCCGTTCTCTTTACTTATGCAATTTACATTATGATAGCCTTCGTGCTTGAAGTCATTTATCTTGCTATCACCTTGTTGCTTGTCTTGCTTAGCATAAGTTGTTGGTGCACATAGGTGAGCCTAGTATATTTAGGTGGTATGCTTGTTAAATTAAAACACCTAGTTTTATTCTGCATTTATCAAGACTAAACCGGAAAAGTTTTAATCGCCTATTCACCCCCCTCTAGACGACATCTTTGTCCTTTCATTAGTTTAGTTTGTATATGTTGCAATGCACAAGCACTTTGTTGGTAGATACTAATAAAACCAACCACGATCATGTCTAGATTTTTATGTCGATTAGTGCTTTCATAAACTGATAAAAATTATCACTTATTGTTTGCTCAAACTTCTTGAAAAAGAAATCATTAAAGGGACGTTGATATATATTGAAAGGACACAAAACTCTTTAAAATCATGGGTTACCATCTTTTTATTAGATATTGATTATCAGATCATCCAATTTTCTAGAAGACTAACATCTAATGAAATAACAACATTCAGTAAGCTTTAAAGAGCGTTCACAAATTCAGATGATATTTCAAAATTATGAGAAACATTCTAAACTACAAACCATTATGAAATAAGTATTCACAAAATTAGGAGGGACCAACTTTCAGTAATTTTGAGGTGCAATTTTAGCAATAGCAAGAAATTAATGAGCTTTAGAAAATTAATGAAATGAACTTTCATTAGAGAAACAAAATAGAGCCAAATAGGAAAGATGGGTCGCTATTATCTAACATATTCGGTTGGTACCCACCGCATTGGACATGCGCCACCAGATCCATTGAATCTAAGACCAAGTGTCCCACACTTCTCCTCCTTCTTTTCAATGTTCTCCTTCTCGCCCCATTGGTGACCCCTTCGGGAAGAAGAACATGAAGGGAAATGTGGCACCCGATCCAAGTGATCGAGCCACCCCATATACCAGTCCCAGAAACACTGGATATATGACAACTTGGTGAACAAAGACAAAACCAAATATATTCATAAGGCTTCGAGTTCGAACAGATACAAGGTTACAATACGGGTGAGACTCCAGCTCTTGCGCAACAGGCGCACACGACAGTATGTACATTATTTTTCTAACATCGAGCCTCTAGCGGAAGTCGTAGCGGAAGCGAAGATAGTAGCGTGGCGACAGCGGCCTTATTCCACAGGGTCCTGCCTGGGACACGGGTTCCTAGTTCTCATAGAGCGGGTACTCGGGGACTGGTTCAGCAGGGTCTGGCCACATGAAAAGCCAGGTAAGTACTTGAAGTACTCGCAAGACATCAGCCCAAAAACAAGCAAGGTCTATCTATATGGCATGGCATGGTTCAGAAAGTAACATGGCATGAGGTCGGTTGCAAGGATGAGTCCAAGCTTAACGGTTGGACATAACTTACCTACTTACCTTAGTAGGGGTGTTCTCTCGTTATCAAGTGAGATCACGTTTCTCACTTGACAACTCATAATCTCAACTAGGCATTCAAGCCTCTAGCCAACTCTGGCTTAATTCACCACTATCCGAGTCCTTAGCCAACTCTGGCTTGACTCCCCAAAGTCTCCTGTGTTCGTTGGTCTCAACTTAATTATTTCTCCAAGTTCGACTGGACTGACTCATAGTGTGACCTGACCCAAACATCGTCCCATAACCCAGGGACAAGGCTAGAATCTAGATTTACACTCTCGAGAGGTTGCAACTTTTATCCACACGCTGAAGTCTGGGCTTGTACCGCCGGTACCAAAGTACTAGAACCGACCATGGCGGACAGCACAAACCCATACTTCCACAGACGTTTACTCTACCAAGACACTCCCTGTATAGCCACCGACATAACTCTATGCCTTATGCAGAAGTGAATCCGGCACATCCCCAACCCATGAGCGACGCCTAGCTCCGGAACCTTCGCAAGCCTAGCCCCGACCAACTATGGTAACCGACTAGACTTGCCAAAGAGGTGGCATCAAAGGAGGCTCATAAAATACCCGGCCATGGTCCGCCCACACGGACGACGCATGGTTGTGCTGGGTGTTTGGTGAGTGGCACTATGTGACTCAATCTAGTCGAGGGAGGTGATTATCTTCTTAGTCAAATTCTTATTTCCAGTTCCCAACATGATTCAAGCAACACAAGCATAAGCACATAACCGTAACAGCACAGAACAACATAATACTTGCATGCATAGATAACAACTTAACAATAATAATAATACCCGGGTGACTGTGGCGGGAGACCCGGCCGGTGTCACTCGGGGGTTAGTGTTCACAGAATAATAGCATAATGTTTCAAACGGATGACGGTGGCGGGAGACCCGGCCGGTGTCACCGTAAAAGAATGAACCGAAAAGCACTCATAAGAATGAGAGAGCATCCATTCCACTCGAGGGTTACCCGACGTGGTGTCAGCAATCTCGGCAATAAAAACCAAGTGGAAAGTCAGCTCCCAGCGTCGCAGTCCGGATGGTCTATGCCAACCATATTTGACGGAGGGACAAGGCAAATAACTCTTTTGGCGAATGCCCCCAACTCCGAGGATCATAAGACGACATTCGTCTGCTCCTCACCTCGGCGAAGAAGAAAGAAGCAAACAAAGCCCCGCAAGCGCGAGACGCACAGTTGTAATAATTCCCCCATTCCTTTGACTGAGGCGGTACCACCGGCCATTGTCTCGGGAATGTGAGTGTTGCACAGATAAGCAATACAAAGGAGTGCAATAATTTAAATGCAATATGACATGTGAGGTGCAACAGATATTAATTCAGCAGTCAAAATATTTCCTAAGTTCGACCAAGTTTGAAATTGGGTTGGTGGCTTGCCTTCGGGTTCAGAGGTAACTCCTAATCCATCGGAGATGTTCGAATCTAAAAGAACAAGACAAAAATGCATCAAAAATCCCTCCTAGGGTATTTAAATAAATGCCAAAACAAATAATTCCAAATAAATCTTTTCTGGTCCCAATGGAAAGAGAAAATTCAAACAAAGCCAACAAAATTGGTTTCATATTTTTCTGACCATTTTTCAGGGAGGTATTGCATTTTGAATTTGGGTTCAAAATCTGCCAATTTCCAGTAGAAAAATAAAACAGAAAATCCAAACAGAAAAACGATTCGGAAATGTTTAAAAACCTGACAGTGGGTCCCACTGTCAGTGACTCATAGATCCCGAACCGTTTTCTTCTCACGCGCGGAAAAATAAAAGAAATCCGGCGATGCTCCGGCGAACTCACCGGCGTCGAATCGCGGCGGCTAGGGCGAGGCAGAGGGGTGGGGAAGGAAGCAGAGCGGCTCAGGGAGAGGTTGCGCAGCTCGTCCACGCACTCGCGGATCACGGCGACCTCGGGCGGCACCAGAGCTTCTTCTCCGGCGGCGGCAGCTTGCGGTCGATGATGGACATGGCGTCTCCGGCCACCATTCACCCTGGCGAGCACGGCATCGTCACCGCCATGACCTGGGGAGGCTACGGGTGGAAGGAATCGATCGGGGGAGGGCTAGGGTGAGCGAATGGTGCGGTGGGCAGTGCGGCTCGGGAGGGCTCGATCCCGGCGAGGGCTAGCTCCTCTGGGCTCGAGGCTGGGGTGGAGGGCAACTGAGGGGGTGGGAGAGGTGGTGCGGTGCTCAGCGGGTCGAGGGAGGGGGTTCTTATAGCGTTTCCGCACGGCGGCCTTCATCAATGCCGCGGCGAGGTGTCGGCTTCGCGTGGAGGCGACGGTGGCGGTGCGTCGTGAAACCGGTGGCACAGGAGGACGCACGAGGATAATCTCCGGCGACGGACCGGTCCGTGCGGCGGAGATGGCGCTGACAGGAGGGTCCCGGCGGCACAGGGTTTGGACGGTGCGTCGGCTAGCGCCTGGCGCGTCCGCGCGGCCGCCGTCCGGCGTTCTTCCGGCGACGCGTGGGTGTTGGAAGGTGAGGGGAGTGAAGGCGTGCACGCTGGGCACGGTTAGGAGGGTAGGGGAGCAGAACGGCGACGACCAGGAACGGGTGGCGCCTCCTGGCACGTCTCAGCCGGCGGTGATCGCCGTTCTGGGCATGCCAGAAACGGCAAGTGGACGTTTCTCTCAGCTCAGAGCTCCAATTGAGGTGAGGTTTTCACCACTGTGCGCCAAATGGAAAATCCAACAACTTTCCTGACTATGGTTTTTGCAAAATCAAAACTTGGTGCGACTAGAATTGGTGAAAAACAGCACTGGACAAAATGGGTTTTAATGGTTTTGGAGGGGTAGATGGTGTTGGATGGATCTTCCCTTTTGTCCTGAGGTAGGAGTGATCAAGGAGAGCTTATCCATGCCTTGGATTCATCCAGGAGAAATAATTTGGTTAGGTTTTAAAATGTTTTGAGAAAAAGGGCAGAACACAAAAAGAATTATGGAGGAAAAAATTCCCAAGTCATGGCCCCATATTTTTTATAAAAGTGATCCACATCAACTAGGGAAGGTTCCCTAATTTTTGCAGAATTTTTGGAGACTTAAAACTAGGGGTTCCTTTGTAAGGTCAATAAAAGGGTAATTTTTCAAAAAGGAAAAATAATTTCCCAATTAAATATTTATCCAGAGATAAAATCACAAATGCAAGTGCCAAGGGGAGGAAAATGGAAAGCACAAGATCCCACTTGATTTATCATGTTTGCAAAGGTTCAAGATTTTAAAAGAATTTTCCGGAGGTTTAAATCCAAATGCACATGAAATAATGAAATAATGCAATTTGGGAAAATTTCAAAAAGGCCAAAATTCAGGGTGTTACAGACCTTCCCCCCTTAAGATGAATCTCGAGTGTTGCTCGTTGAATAGATACGGATATTCTGTCCTTAGCAAATCTTCGCGCTCCCAGGTTGCCTCTTCCTCTGTGTGCTTGTCCCACTGAACCTTGTAGAACTTGGTGACCTTGCTGCGAGTGCGGCGTTCTGACTCATCCAAGATTCTGACGGGGTGTTCCTCGTAAGTCAGTTCGCTGCTCAACTCCAGTTCCTTAAAGTCAGCCTGCTTGGTTGGGGGTGAGATGCACTTCCTTAGCTGGGATACGTGGAAGACGTCATGTACTCCAGCCAATTCCTCTGGCAGTTCCAGCTGGTAGGCTACTGATCCCTTCCTTGCCAAGATTTTGAAGGTCCGATGAATCTTGGGGCTAGCTTTCCTTTCATGTGGAATCTTTTCAGGCCCTTGAGAGGTGTTACCCGAAGATAGACATAGTCGTTTTCTTCGAAGTGAATCTGATGGTGTCGCCGGTCGTAATAACTTTTCTGGCGGGATTGCGCTGCCTTGAGCCGGTCCCGAATCAGACGTACTTGCTTTTCTGCCTCCATCAAATCATCGGGCTTAAAGATCTTGCGGTCCCCAACTTCAGACCAGTTGAGCGGGGTTCGGCATTTTCTCCCATACAGGGCTTCAAAGGGTGACATTTTCAGGCTGCCTTGGTAGCTGTTGTTGTATGAGAACTCTGCATAAGGTAAACTATCTTCCCAACCTGCTCCATAGGCGAGCACACACGAGCGGAGCATATCCTCTAGGATTTGATTGACCCGCTCGGTTTGACCGTCGGTCTGCGGATGATAGGCTGTGCTGAAGGATAACTTTGTTCCCATGGCATGATGTAGGCTTGTCCAAAATTTGGAGGTAAATTGGGTACCTCTATCCGACACAATGGTCTTCGGGACTCCGTGGAGTTTGACAATCTTGTTCACATAGAGTTGTGCCAGTTGGTCCGAGCGGTATGTAGTCTTGACGGGGATAAAGTGAGATACCTTCGTCAAACGGTCGACAATGACCCAGATAGAATCATTCCCTCGGCTGGATTTGGGAAGTCCGACAATGAAATCCATGCTTATGTTGTCCCACTTCCACTCGGGTACCTTAAGGGGTTGGAGATATCCGGCGGGTTTCTGATGCTCGGCCTTCACTAGGTTGCATACATTGCAGCTTGCGACGTAGTAGGCGATATCCTTCTTCATACCGGACCACCAGAATGTTTGCTCAAGTCTTGGTACATCTTGGTGCTCCCGGGTGAATGGAATAGGCAGACTCGTGGGCTTCCCTGAGGATCTGCTGTATTAGTGTGGCCTTGTAGGGTACACAAAGGCGGGTACCGAAGCGGAGTACTCCTTGGCTGTCCAGGAAAATTCCTTGGCCTGACCCAGCGGTATCTTGGCCTTGATCTTTCCTAGGCCGGGGTCGTTGGCCTGCTCGGTCTTTATCTTCTTCCAGGTCTGGCTTTACCTCCAAGGTGCTTATAGGCCTTGTTTCCCACGCACAAGTTTAGCTTTGCGAACTCTTTCTCCAGACTTGGCCGTATTTTAGGGGGCTTCCTGCTCAGAGCATCGGCTACCACGTTGGCCTTTCCGGGATGATAATGGATCCCAAGGTCGTAGTCCTTGATTACTTCTAGCCACCTTCTTTGCCTCAGATTGAGGTCAGGCTGGGTGAAGATATACTTCAAGCTTTTGTGGTCCGTGTAAATCTCGCATCTTCGACCAATAAGGTGATGTCGCCAAGTCTTCAGGGCGAGTATGACGGCGGCTAACTCCAAGTCGTGGGTGGGATAGTTGAGCTCGTGGGTCTTGAGTTGCCTTGACACATATGCGATGACTTTTCCTTCTTGCATGAGTACGGCTCCTAGCCCATTTCTGCAGGCATCACAGTATACGGTAAAATCCTTGGCATCATCAGGCAATACCAGAATTGGGGCGGTGGTTAACCGGTCTTCAACTCGTTGAAACTCTCTTCACACTCGTCTGTCCAGGCATACTTGCGGTTCTTCTTCAACAATTCCGTCATGGGCTTGGCTATCTTGGAAAAGTTTTCAATAAATCTTCGGTAGTAACCAGCCAATCCTAGAAAGCTCCTGATTTCTGACACATTGGTGGGAGTCTTCCAGTTTAACACATCGGAGATTTTGTTGGGGTTTACAGCCACACCGGCTCCAGATAATACATGTCCTAGGAATTCCACTTCCTTTAACCAGAACTGGCATTTGCTGTACTTGGCATAAAGTTGTTGCTCACGCATTCTTCCAAGAACTATTCTGAGGTGTTCGGCGTGCTCCTCCTCATTTTTGGAGTAGATGAGGATGTCGTCGATAAACACCACAACAAACTTGTCGAGATACTCCATGAATACCTTGTTCATCATGCCCATGAAGTAGGCTGGAGCATTGTTAGACCGAAGGACATAACTGTGCACTCATACAGTCCATATCTGGTGGTAAAGGCGGTCTTGGGAATATCGCTTCTCGAATCTTCAGCTGTAGTAACCCGTGCGGAGATCAATCTTGGAGAATACTCGGGCACCACGGAGTTGGTCGAATAAATCATTGATTCTGGGAGTGGGTACTTGTTCTTGATGGTGACATCATTGAGAGCGCGATAGTCGATGCATAATCGGAGGGTACCATCGCTCTTCTTTGCAAACAAAACCGGTGATCCCCAAGGTGAAATGCTGGGCGGATGAATTTTTCTGATTAGTTCGTCAAGCTGTTTCTTCAGTTCCACTAGCTCGGGACTTGTCATACGGTAGTGTTTCTTGAATATTGGGTTTGTTCCCGGTACAACTTCAATTGCAAATTCAATATCACGGTCAGGGGGCATTCCGGGTAATTCATCTGGAAAAACATCCGGGTATTCACTGACCACATACACTTCCCCTATCTCGGGGCTTGAGCAAGAAACATCTTTGCATTTATCTGGTGAGGCTTATTTGGCACATAAGTGGTACGGATGCCTTCCGGGTTGGTGAGAGTAACTGCTCTAGTTGCACAGTCGATCTGAGCTGCATGCTGAACTAACCAATCCATACCCAGGATGGCGTCGAGGCCGGGCACATTGAGAGTGCTGAGCTGAGCGGGAAATTTCACTTGATTGATGCTGATTGTCAGTCTTGACACATGGTGTTTGTTTTCATCTCAGAGGCGGGGTTTGTATCACCAAAAGATGGCCCAAAGGGGAAACGGAAAACGGTGTTTGGCAACAAAATCCTTCGAGATGAAAGAGTGGGAAGCTCCAGAATCGAATAAAATCAGCGCGGGTTTAGTGTTGATAGTACACGTACCAAGCACTACGTCTGAAGCTTCATACGCTTCCTCTGCTGACATGTGGTGAACACGGGCAACTTGAGGTGGCTTGATCGCACCCGCAGGGTGGTTGTTGTTGGAGTTGTTATTGTTGCCGTTGTGGAGGGGGCAATCCTTGATGTAGTGTCCTGTCTTGCCGCACTTGAACAGGAGTTCTCCCTCTTACAATCATCCACGAGTGGCGCTTGTGATAGAATCCTTCCCGGGGATATCCTTCCTTCTTGGGCTGGTTCCAAGAGTTCTGAGGAGTGAGTATGTTGTTGGGCTGCCATGTGCGTGGCTTTGAAGAACCTCCTTCATGCTGGTTCTTACGGGGCTCGAACTTCCTCTTGTGGGAGTCATAGATTGAGCGGTGCTCCTTTTCTGAGATTAGTGCCGTGTTGATCATGGACTGGAAATCTGGAAACTGCAGAACACTGAGCTGAGTTTTTATGGTCTGATGCATCCATGAAGGAACCTGTCTTTCTTCTTTTCCTCTGTGTTGATGTCCTCAGGTGCATAGCGAGCAAGGTTGTTGAACTTGGTCAGATATTCGCTGATGGACTTGCTGCCTTGAGTAAGTGCCAGAAATTCCTGCTGTTTCATCTTTATGAGGCTTGAGGGAATGTAGGCCCTGCGGAATGCTTCCTGAAATTCTGCCCAAGTGACAGGGGGTCCATCGCCTCTGGCGTCCTTTTGGTTGTCCCACCAAATGCTGGCGGGGCCCTCAAGGTAGTGGGTGGCGAAGGGCACTTGGTCCTGCTCGTCCACGCGAGCGAGTTCCAGTTTCTTTCCCATAGCACGGAGCCAATCATCAGCCTCAAGTGGGTCATCAGCATACGCGAACTTGGGCGGTTGTGTGCGCTGGAAGTCTTGCAGCTTTGAGCGGCCTGGGGGTGGAACATTACGGGCTTGCATGTACGTGCCAAACTCTCTCATGATCTGTGTCAGATGCTGGTTGTGGCGTTCATCCATCATCATCATAAACTGACTTGGGCTTGGTTCCTGATTTGGTGGAGGAGGAGGTGGTTGCGGAGGCTCGGGATCCTCGCCAGCTTGTCGTGCGGAACGACGAACCGGGGTTCCTTGGCTGCCACTCGCACCGCTATTGGGCCTCATCCTGAACTGTTGATGTAATGGCGCGTATCATGAGCATCCATATGGGGAAGGTGTAACATCCAAGGAAAACCAAATGGAAACACAGTTTGCAAAAGAAACACAAGCATGATGTTATACAATGGATGATGGGGTTACAAGATTCAAGCACTCGCTATTTTACAAAGATGCAAGGTAAAGATACAAGCTACTCGTACATGATACAAGGTACAAGCACAGGGTACAAGCTGCAGAGTGCAACTCTCCCACTACGTTATTCAAGCGCGTGATACATCGGAAAGTATGGTACACTAAGCGATGTCGTCTCCGAGCGTCTAGAACTCCATCTCGAGGGGTGTCGCTGGCGTGGCGGTGTCGAGGGGCTCCTCCGCGGGACTGTAGTCGGGTGAAGCACGGTCGTCACGGGAGTCTCCGGAGTAAGGTGCTCGGCCTGGACGCGACGACGCTGAGACCGAACAGGGGTGAAGCGCGAGTAGTAGTGAGCAGCGCTGCTACGAGTGCGGGAAGGTGGCGTCGGAGCGGTAGACGGGAGTAGCGGGCAATCCCCCTCCTGATCTGCTCGAGGGAACTGAGCCTAAAGGTGGGGAGAGGTGGGCGACTAGAAGTGCCGGACCAGAAGCTCGCGTCATCTCGGCCAAGGCCACGTTGGCGCGAAGGGAGGCAAACTGGAGAAGGGTGGTGTGGAGGTACTGGTGGAGATAGGTGGTGTACTGAATAAGGGCGGAGAGGGTGAGCTAGGGTCACCTGGGTTGGGGAAAAGGGTGTCCCCGTTGTCTAAAGCCAACCTCGGGAAGTAGGCGTAACGGGTGCACTGCTTCATGACGGGGTCGACGGTGCGAAGGAACAGGATGGCATCTCCTGCAGCCTCCTGTATGGCTCGAGACGCCTGTGTACAGACACCGGAAGTGAGGCCGTGCTCGATCCCTGCGGACAGGGCTGCGGACGCAGGCGGACGGTGGCGGTGAACTCCCGGTGGCCCTGTCGAGACGGTTGTGGTACACGTGGTAAGTCGGGGGAGGTGCGCCTGGGTAGAGGTGGCCCCAGATCTCCCTCAGAAACTGCGGAAAACCGGGACGTACACGGCGGTAGTCTCGGCGAGCAACTCTGCCATCTGTGACAGAGACAAATCAAAAAAGTGAGCGTTAAGTTTTAAAGCACAAACAGACAGAGAAACATTGGAAAAAGTTGGCAACACAACAAGTTCTATTTACGTCGTCCAAGAACTAGGGTATCCTACAGGCAGTTAGGCTCTGATACCAAGCTCTGTGGCACCCCGATCCAGATGATCGAGTCACCCCATATACCAGTCCCAGAAACACTGGATATATGACAGCTTGATAAACAAAGGCAAAACCAAATATATTCATAAGGCTTCGAGTTCGAACAATACAAGGTTACAACACGGGTGAGGCTCCAGCTCTTGCGCAACAGGCGCACACAACAGTATGTACATTATTTTTCTAACATCGAGCCTCTAGCGGAAGTCGTAGCGGAAGCGAAGATAGTAGCGTGGCGATAGCGGCCTTATTCCACAGGGTCCTGCCTGGGACACGGGTTCCTAGTTCTCATAGAGCGGGTACTCGGCGACTGGTTCAGCAGGGTCTGGCCACATGAAAAGCCAGGTAAGTACTTGAAGTACTCGCAAGACATCAGCCCAAAAACAAGCAAGGTCTATCTATATGGCATGGCATGGTTCAGAAAGTAACATGGCATGAGGTCGGTTGCGAGGATGAGTCCAAGCTTAACGGTTGGACATAACTTACCTACTTACCTTAGTAGGGGTGTTTTCTCGTATCAAGTGAGATCACGTTTCTCACTTGACAACTCATAATCACAACTAGGCATTCAAGCCTCTAGCCAACTCTGGCTTAATTCACAACTATCCGAGTCCTTAGCCAACTCTGGCTTGACTCCCAAAATCTCCTGTGTTCGTTGGTCTCAACTTAATTATTTCTCCAAGTTCGACTGGACTGACTCATAGTGTGACTTGACCCAAACATCGTCCCATAACCAGGGACAAGGCTAGAATCTAGATTTACACTCTCGAGAGGTTGCAACATTTATCCACACGCTGAAGTCTAGGCTTGTACCGCCGGTACCGAAGTACTAGAACCGATCATGGCGGACAGCACAAACCCACTTCCACAACGTTTACTCTACCGGACACTCCCTGTATAGCCACCGACATAACTCTATGCCTTATGAAGAAGTGAATCCGGCACGTCCCCAACATGAGCGACGCCTAGCTCCGGAACCTTCACAAGACTAGCCCCGACCAAAGGTAACCGACTAGACTTGCCAAAAGGGTGGCATCAAAGGAGGCTGATAAAATACCGGCCATGGTCCGCCCACGGACGACGCATGGTTGTGCTGGGTGTTTGGTGAGTGGCACTAGTGACTCAATCTAGTCGAGGGAGGTGATTATCTTCTTAGTCATTTTATTTGTTCAACATGATCAAGCAACACAAGTAACACATAACTAACAGCACAGAACAACATAATACTTGCATGCATAGATAACAACATAACAATAATAATAATACCCGGGTGACTGTGGCGGGAGACCCGGCCGGTGTCACTCGGGGGTTAGTGTTCACAGAATAATAGCATAATGTTTCAAACGGATGACGGTGGCGGGAGACCCGGCCGGTGTCACCGTAAAAGAATGAACCGAAAAGCACTCATAAAAATGAGAGAGCATCCATTCCACTCGAGGGTTACCCGACGTGGTGTCAGCAATCTCGGCAATAAAAACCAAATGGAAAGTCAGCTCCCAGCGTCGCAGTCCGGGTGGTCTATGCCAACCATATTTGACGGAGGGACAAGGCAAATAACTCTTTTGGCGAATGCCCCCAACTCCGAGGATCATAAGACGACATTCGTCCGCTCCTCACCTCGGCGAAGAAGAAAGAAGCAAACAAAGCCCCGCAAGCGCGAGACGCACAGTTGTAATAATTCCCCCATTCCTTTGACTGAGGCGGTACCACCGGCCATTGTCTCGGGAATGTGAGTGTTGCACAGATAAGCAATACAAAGGAGTGCAATAATTTAAATGCAATATGACATGTGAGGTGCAACAGATATTAATTCAGCAGTCAAAATATTTCCTAAGTTCGACCAAGTTTGAAATTGGGTTGGTGGCTTGCCTTCGGGTTCAGAGGTAACTCCTAATCCGTCGGAGAGGTTCGAATCTAAAAGAACAAGACAAAAATGCATCAAAAATCCCTCCTAGGGTATTTAAATAAATGCCAAAACAAATAATTCCAAATAAATCTTTTCTGGTCCATTGAAAGAGAAAATTCAAACAAAGCCAACAAAATTGGTTTCATATTTTTCTGACCATTTTTCAGGGAGTATTGCATTTTGAATTTGGGTTCAAAATCTGCCAATTTCCAGTAGAAAAATAAAACAGAAAATCCAAACAGAAAAACGATTCGGAAATGTTTAAAAACCTGACAGTGGGTCCCACTGTCAGTGACTCATAGATCCCGAACCGTTTTCTTCTCACGCGCGGAAAAATAAAAGAAATCCGGCGATGCTCCGGCGAACTCACCGGCGTCGAATCGCGGCGGCTAGGGCGAGGCAGAGGGGTGGGGAAGGAAGCAGAGCGGCTCAGGGAGAGGTTACGCAGCTCGTCCACGCACTCGCGGATCACGGCGACCTCGGGCGGCACCAGAGCTTCTTCTCCGGCGGCGGCAGCTTGCGGTCGATGATGGACACGGCGTCTCCGGCCACCATTCACCCTGGCGAGCACGGCATCGTCACCGCCATGACCTGGGGAGGCTACGGGTGGAAGGAATCGATCGCGGGAGGGCTAGGGTGAGCGAATGGTGCGGTGGGCAGTGCGGCTCGGGAGGGCTTGATCCCGGCGAGGGCTAGCTCCTCTGGGCTCGAGGCTGGGGTGGAGGGCGACTGAGGGGGTGGGAGAGGTGGTGCGGTGCTCAGCGGGTCGAGGGAGGGGATTCTTATAGCGTTCCCGCACGGCGGCCTTCATCAATGCCGCGGCGAGCTGTCGGCTTCGCGTGGAGGCGACGGTGGCGGTGCGTCGTGAAACCGGTGGCACAGGAGGACGCACGAGGATAATCTCTGGCGACGGACCGGTCCGTGCGGCGGAGATGGCGCTGACAGGAGGGTCCCGGCGGCACAGGGTTTGGACGGTGCGTCGGCTAGCGCCTGGCGCGTCCGCGCGGCCGTCGTCCGGCGTTCTTCCGGCGACGCGTGGGTGTTGGAAGGTGAGGGGAGTGAAGGCGTGCACGCTGGGCACGGTTAGGAGGGTAGGGGAGCAGAACGGCGACGACCAGGAACGGGCGGCGCCGCCTGGCACGTCTCAGCCGGCGGTGATCGCCGTTCTGGGCATGCCAGAAACGGCAAGTGGACGTTTCTCTCAGCTCAGAGCTCCAATTGAGGTGAGGTTTTCACCACTGTGCGCCAAATGGAAAATCCAACAACTTTCCTGACTATGGTTTTTGCAAAATCAAAACTTGGTGCGACTAGAATTGGTGAAAAACAGCACTGGACAAAATGGGTTTTAATGGTTTTGGAGGGGTAGATGGTGTTGGATGGATCTTCCCTTTTGTCCTGAGGTAGGAGTGATCAAGGAGAGCTTATCCATGCCTTGGATTCATCCAGGAGAAATAATTTGGTTAGGTTTTAAAATGTTTTGAGAAAAAGGGCAGAACACAAAAAGAATTATGGAGGGAAAAATTCCCAAGTCATGGCCCCATATTTTTTATAAAAGTGATCCACATCAACTAGGGAAGGTTCCCTGATTTTTGCATCATTTTTGGAGACTTAAAACTAGGGGTTCCTTTGTAAGGTCAATTAAAAGGGTATTTTTCAAAAAGGAAAAATAATTTCCCAATTAAATATTTATCCAGAGATAAAATCACAAATGCAAGTGCCAAGGGGAAGGAAAATGGAAAGCACAAGATCCCACTTGATTTATCATGTTTGCAAAGGTTCAAGATTTTAAAAGAATTTTCCGGAGGTTTAAATCCAAATGCACGTGAAATAATGAAATAATGCAATTTGGGAAAATTTCAAAAATGCCAAAATTCAGGGTGTTACAGGAAAGATGGACCACAACGAAGGAAGCATGGCACCAAGGTAACAATAGGCGATCCAGGCGACACTCCTCCTCAACTAAAGTGGCGTGGTGTAGAGAATTCTCATAAGGAGAATGCAATAAAGAAAGGAGGGATTTCTCCAAAAAAAAACTAAGGTGATGGAGAAAATTCAGGATTTGACACGTCATGTTGCTTACTCGGAATTGATCGTACAACACAATCCAACAACCATAAACTGAGCCACAATAGTAAAAGTACAAATCTTTGGGAACATAAATTGAGCCACAATTAATAGTAAAACTACAAATCTGTGGGAAAAAACATATCGTCATAGGGAAATAGAGGATATACCTAGGGATATAGGCGGACATCCGTCAAGCCTCAAGAACTCTATAAACACAACTATGATACATAGACATCTTGGTACCCTGGCTAGCTAAATATACGGTCGCCTGCATCCTGATACACCATACTTTCACGAATAGTACCCTTTGCTTTTTTTTTGGCGAAACACAATACAACACAGACACTCACATACACACGCATACACTCATCCCTATGAATGCACGCACGCACATCCGACTCCTATGAGCACCTCCGAGAGACTAAGCCGGCGGATCAGGTCTTGAGATTGACGAAGTCACCACGGGCGCCTCGCTGTCGACAGAAATATTCCACCTAAATGAGAAATACCAGCGTCAAAACTGGGTTTGAATTCTGTTGTACCGGGTACAACTTTGTTGACTCTACACTATCCCGTATTTTGCTCATAGAATTCGACAAGACGTGCCTATACCCAATACTAGGGCTTGTTACGCATTAGGAAGAAAAAACCAGTTATCCGCATTATAGGAAGAAAACACGACATTCCTCCGAAAGAAATACAGACAAAAAAAGGTTTATTCGAAAAATAGAGCGGACAATGTGGACGAACTCGTAAAATTTCCAAGGATTTCCATTGCGTGCGCCTATTTGTACGGCACAGCCCACGACTACCCGAGGAGGCACGCACACCTGGAAGCATCTGGAACTCTGGAGGCGTGGCACCGCAGCCCCAAAGCAGCAGCCGTCGCCCCGAAGTGACCAGCCATCACCCCGCGGCGGCGGAGCGCAGACGAGAGAAGGGGCCAGTCGATCGTGAGGGCGGGCGAGATCGAGGAGGCGCCGCCGATGGACCCGTCCGACGTCGAGATGGACCCCGCGGAGCACGCGCCCCAGCAGCCTCCCCCGCCGCAGCAGCCGCAGACGCAGCCGGCGGCGGGAGGAGGTGGGTGGAGCATGCTGTCCCGCGCCCGCGGGCTGCTCGAGGAGGGCCAGCCGTCCCAGGCGCTGCAGGCGGTGAGAACCCTCGCCCCTCCCTCTCCCTACCCTCGCATCCCCTCTTCCGCTCCGCCTCCGTTTCCTGTGCTTCGTCGCGTCTCGACCCTCGCCGTTTGTGCCGGAGCGGGAAATTCGCCAGGTTATCGAGACGTATCTTACCCGTCCGAGGTCGATCAACTCGATTTGGGCTTTCGCCGATTCGATTTCACTTTAGATCATCTTCTCTAGGGCGTAATCCACCTCGGGATTTCGCACAGAGCGATGGGGTGATTCGTTCTAGGGCTTAGGGTTTAGTAGGCTTTGAGGCGTAGGATTTGTGAGGTACGATTCGTTGTTGAAGATGTTAGGTGGTGCCTCCCTCCCTACCTTTGCACCTCTTCGTTTCGGTTATATTCCCCTCTTCTTAGGCTAGCAAGAATATGAAGTGATGCGCACACATGGAAATGATTCAACTATGTCCAGTGCTCGTAGGCTTGTAAATACCTTGCACCTATCACTATCAGTATTTCAGCTTGCTATTTACAAACGTGTGAGGACTGACCACTTGAAGTGGGGAAGTAGAGCGGATGCATTGTAGCCTTACAAATTTGTTTTGTTTATCCTTGTCAAGATCGCATATCCGATTGTAATTGCCATGGCGTTATGTAGATTTGCGTGTTGTCCGAGTTGCCCCTGCAGTTACCCTAGTTACACTAGCTTTTCATAAATGGTAAGAGATTGAGTTTCCCGCACAATTAGGCCTGTGCCAATGCATCGTCTCTTAGCACGAAATCATAGAAGTAATAAATATTTAAGATACAACTAGACAATGAATTGTATACTATGTGTTGTATCTACATTTAATGATTTTGGGCTCATGCATACATATGATTGGGGTAGAACCATTTTTTGCCTATGGCCACGTGCAAAGGTTGTATCTTAGCTAAGATACAACCTCACTCTCTCTCTTCATTAACTAGTATGCCATGTAAGCAAAATGCCTATGAAACCGTGCTAAGAAACTTGCATTGGCATAGGCCTTAGACTAGTCACAATGGGAGTAACTTAGCTAGTAACATCACACATCCCAAGACCATTTTGCTTATGTGGCATGTAGTTAATGAGGAGAGGTGTTTGGAGTAACTTAGCTAGTTACCGTAACATCACACTTATCAAGACAAAATGAGTCTATAGTGCAATAAATAAGATCTTATATGACACCACAATGATGTTACTCCCCACTGTGAAGGTGGTAACATAGACTAGTAACATCACCACGTTACTACTCTATGTTACTCCCCATTGTGACTAGTCTAATGCAGCTAGATTACTAAAAAATAGAGTAATCAATTTGTTAGTTGGTTTCATTTTCAGGCAGTGTATTTCCTGATGATTTATTTCCATTTATTACATTGTGTGCCTGTGTCCTCCATAGTCAGCGTGGGAGTTTCTTACCTTTTTCGTTCATTTCTTTGGTATTAATGTGGAACTTGAATGATTTTTCTTCTTCAGTTGAGTTGGGTAATGGGGTTTTCTGTACAGCCTACCATCTAGTATTTAAAAATCAATTGTTTCTGAACACCAGCGTGCCACCCAAAGCGAGCCGGGCATGTTTGAACTTATCGACTGGAATTATTTATCGCATGTGAATATGTGATGCGCTTGTTACTTTTGTGAATTTTGTATCTGCGGTGTTCAAACTATTGTGTTTTCTTGAGGCCACACTGGACAAGGTAGAATGAAATGCCTTAATATGTAATAGCTTTAACCTTAGCGTTATGCAGGATGTCCTGGGTTGTCATGGCGTATAGTATATGCAGTTTTCATTTGGTGGACATAAAAGACAATTAAACCGTTTGTTGTGAAGCTAAAAGATACGGATACAAAATACACGAATGGGAAGAAAGTCAACAAGTTAGGATGTTCTAACTTGGCGAAACCACTCAAGTGTCGATTCAATGGTGCTAATTTAGGACAGGATACTACTAACGAAACCCTACCAAACATGCATTACTATACAGCATAGTATTTAGGATAGTTGTGGCATGTTTTCGTTGGACATACAGATATGATTTCCTACCTGATGTGTGGGATGAGTTTTTCTAGGATGATCTAAATGAGGAATGTGTGGTCTTCGTCAGGACCAAAGAACTGGGAATCGTACACAAAGACATTTACATATGTATACTCATTCGTATTTCCTTATACATGAGCAGAATTGCTTGTTAATACCGATCACCAATCATGTGCAAATTGCGCTATTGGATGCTGTCCTTCTGTGTGATTTCTTTCATTCTTCTGTCTGGAGTCATTCCTTAGTGCAAACAAGACAGGATTGCAGCATTGGTAGGAAGGAGAAGAAGCAGTCATGGACGAAGGTATCAAATAGCAAACATTGAAAGGGATAAAAACTAGGAATGAGCAGAGAGGGGAGGAGGCTAAGGAGGGGCCAAGAACCAGCGAATGAGCAGATGTGGAAGAAGGCTTTGGCAGGGGCCAGATGGCTAAAATCGAATATAGTGGCATAAGGACTAACTGGTGATGAAATGAGTGTTTTAAATATTTACAAGGACAAACAAATAGTGGTATTTTGGGACATGGCAATTCGATTAGTGGTATGAGGTCAATTTGCCCTTAACTAAGGTGCATCACTAGTACTCATTAGACTTGGTACCGGGGGTTTTAACTTGTATACTTTGATGAAAAAAATGTTGTGTATGAGATAAGTAATAGTTCAGTAATTTTCCAAATTTATATTGTTACTTGGTTGGGATTATTCTGATGAGTCTTTTTTTGCTGATTACTTTGTTTCACATTTCTTTTATGGAACAAAACTAATTTCCTCAAATCCTAAAACTTTATGCAGATACTCATGGCCATAAGATCTCAAGGTGGTGATCAGGCTCTCATCCAGACACTGAGCCGCGCGCGAGATCTATACAGGCAGAGATCCCAGCCTACTCCCAATGTTGATGAGCTTGCTTCTTTCCTCGCACGATGTGCTATAGCAGAGGCTCAGTCACCAAGCACCAATCTGCAGCCGCAAGCCCCTGGTTCTGACCCTGTCATGATGTTGGACTCTGATGAATCCTGCATACTTGCTGAGCGTGGAAAGAAGCAGATTATCTTGGATGCCTTCTCCGACGGGAGCAGCTTCATTTGCTTGAAATGTGGTGGGCTCTTTAGCACGTCACGCAAGGACGAGCATCTGGCCTACTGGTGTGGGGCTGCATGATGCTGGTGATAACTCCTTTGCTACTGAATATTGGTGGTCGCCCCAGACGTTGATCATGATGCACGGGATATTTCGTAAAACCTGCTCTCTTTTTTGGTTACCGCTTCTTTGCTGCAGGGATGACAGAGATACATCTTATGTTCAACCGAAACAAATACATAGCCTATGTAGAGCATTATGAACTAAACTGACGCTTCCACTGTAATATGCTCTTATGGCGCCTTTTTGCTGGTGGTAAATCGGCATTGTCCTTTGTTAATCTCTCGAGGCCGTCAAATCCTCATAGTTGGTGTCTTCTGAGGAAAATCTTCTGTGCGTCATTAAACAGCGGCAAACTTTATGAGAAAGTAGCTAACTGATGTTATATCCCTTTTGATGTGCTGATTCAAACACTCCAGAAGATTTGTAAGGTAGAACTATGTAGTCAATACCTGCTACGGTACTTTTAAGTATGGTTTCGCTTTGTGTCTCAGTTCTGTTTTACCAACAGATCGTTTGATCGGGTGACCAATACATGCCTTTATGTAAAGATTGTTGAAGCGAAAATCACACTAGAGACGTTTTGGCTCCCGGATGCATATGCATCTTTTATTTAAAACATATTTTAAACGCATTTTGTAAAAAATGTTCATGCATAGATGTTAACATCTTACATGTTCAAAAAGTTGTTTCAAGAAAAGCTCACATTATGTGGCCTGTGTAAATTATTTTTGTCTTTACACAGGCCATGAAAGATATCAGTTTTTTGCGGAATGATTTTTCGAACACATAGAATGTGATATGTATCTGCGAAGTGTTATTTTGCAATTTTTTGACATTTTGAAATCTGTTTTTAAAATACGGGGGGCATATGCACACCCGGCAAAGCAAAGTGGATTTCACGAAAATATGCAAGTTCTTTGTTGGAAGGATCTCTCATGCCAGTGTTTTTGCCAAGTCTTCACTTGACGTCTACAGGGGAGAATGGACAGACAACCACCTCCCATCTTCAAACTTTAGCCCCAGAAGAATGCCACATCTGCGAGTCACACTTCCTGTCACCCGTGTCAAAGGGGAGTCTTCATTCTTCACATCTTTCTCACCAAATATGATAGCTCTATCCGCAACTTTTTTTATGGTGTCTGAGTCTGATGGCCAGAAAGCTGCCTATCTTCCAAAACCTTGAGGCATCTTCTGTAACTTCTCTACGGATTAATGATTTCCTACAATAATCAGATAATGATGGCCTGCAGCTTCGTCGATTATAGCAAGAGATTTGCGTTCTGGGGAGTATGGAGTGTTCATCTTCTAGGGAAGAAATTAAGTTCCAGTGTCCAAATCAAAGTAGTGCCATCCAAACCTACCAGAATTTGAGCCACTTTGAAGCAAAAACCTGCAGGGAGATGAATTTTCACCTAGATTGCTTTCTTGCCAAACATGCCACCAACAAATCCAACACTGACCTTTTGTTTTCTTTTATTGTTTTGAGTGAACACTGACCTATTTTTTTAACAAAAAGGGAAAAACATTGGCTTATTTTACTTTGCTTTAGCTTGGCTTGTTTGCCTGCCCCAGCTGCCATCACATCCCTACCTACGGTGCCCTGCCACTCTCACGCCCTGAAAGGCTGAGATGTCATTCCGATCCGGTGAGCCATTATTTCCGTCCACACCAGCACCATTGTTGCCCTTCACTTGGAGCACAAGAACACACACATAAATTCTATGAAACTGAGAATCGCAAGTACTCAAGCAGCAGCCGCTCCAATTGCCTGCTCCGCCTCCGTTGATTGGCTTGTTACTCCAGGGAGGAGGAGATGATGAAGGCAATGTCCGGGCCGGGGCCGAAGCTGCTGATCGTCCACACGTCGTCCAACAAGTTGGGGAAAGGGGCGGCGTCGCCGGCATCTGCGGCGTCCATGTCGGGTCGCTCCTTCTGGCTCGTCGTGCTTCTCGCGATGTTCACCTGCGTGTCCCTGCTCACCGTCTTCTCCACGGCGCGCGCCCCGTCGGGGGTGGCGTCGCCGCGGCTAACGTTCTCGGTCGGCGCTGACATCGCCTCGGCGGGGGCGACCGGAGGAGGGCTGCCGGCGTACGTGTTCGACGCGCTGGTGCGTTACGCGGCGGCGGCGGGGGCGAACTCGACGACGAGCATGCCGGAGGAGGACGTGCGCGCGATCTCGGCGGTGCTTCGGCGCCGCGCGCCGTGCAACCTCCTGGTGTTCGGCCTGGGCGCGGAGACGCCGCTGTGGCGCGCGCTGAACCACGGCGGCCGCACCGTGTTCCTGGACGAGAACCCGTTCTACGTGGCGCACATGGAGGTCGCGCACGGGCCCGGGCTGGAGGCCTACGACGTGTCCTACGCCACCGCCGTGCGCGAGCTCCCGGACCTCCTCGCCCACGCGAGCGCGTCCCGGCGCGCCGAGTGCCGGCCCGTGCAGAACCTGCTCTTCTCCGAGTGCCGCCTCGCCATCACCGACCTCCCCAACGGGCTCTACGACGTGGCGTGGGACGTCGTCCTCGTCGACGGGCCCCACGGATACGCGGAGGGGTCGCCGGGGAGGATGGCGGCGATCTACTCGGCGGCGGTGATGGCGCGGACGAAGGGGGAGGAGACGGACGTGATGGTGCACGACTTCCAGAGGGAGGTGGAGAGCGTGTGCGCGAGGGAGTTCCTCTGCGAGGAGAACCGGGTGGAGGGCACCAGCAGGCCGTCGCTCGGCCACTACGTCGTGCGCGGCGGCGGCGCCGCCGTCAGCCGGGAGGACTTCTGCTCGGCGCCCGCCACCAAGAAGGCCGACTAGTCTGAAAATGGGATTCCAGTTTCGCTGTCCGTTCAGATGGGATCAGTTTATTGTTTGCGCTCTGGCATTTTCACTCAAATTGTAAATTTGGAATGTGGTCTCGGTCGGGAAGTGCAAACGTAATGCAATTTGTGGAACAAGTTATTCTTAGCTAGCTTTAGCTTCTATCACCTCGTACTGGCTCAGTGACTCAGTGACGCCAACACTAACAGTATGGAGAACATATCTAGCACTCACATGATTTGGGTGCTACTCCATCTAGCTCTCAAACCACGGGACCATAGCAATTAGCAAAGAGTCGATCGTTATGTTTGTAAGTTGACTGACACAACGTGTATTTTGTTCAAGCAGAAGACACAATGTGTATATGCCATGTCGCCATTTTAAATGAAGGTTTCTCGCCCTGTCAGAACCATGCATATATATATATATTGTGTTTTAACTCTTTCAGATTTTCTCAGAAATCGAGATTTTATTTTATTTGCTTGTGCTTCCATGCCTAATCCCTTGATAGCATGGTAGTATGGTAGAACCTCAACCACCGTAATAAGAACTTAAACTTTTTTTTTGAAAATGTGACGTGTTTGGTTAGTTATGTGAGTGACGTCTCCGGAAAAAAATAGTATGTGCAGAAGAAACTTTTATGAAGATTAAATATAATTTTAGAGCTAGTAATTCAAATATTTCTTCTATAATGATGTACATTGTCATTTATGTAATCCCTTCATATCACAAATAGATGTCGTTTTGGACGATGACACGGTCTTCAAGATATTACTTTGACTACTAATTTCTCTTAAATATATGTATGAAAACAAAAAATATTATGGAAATACTTTTGGAGACAAGTACATGCATAATATTCAAATTTTAATCTAAAATGAGTAAAATGACGTCAGCAGTCAAAGTACCTTAATCCTCGTTGAGGCCTTGTTTACTCCAAGTGTTTTCTAGGGGATGGGAGGAGTGGGGTGGGGAGGGAATTTGGTGAACATCCAATCCCCACAAATTCCCACAAATATTGTTCCCCTACAATATACTAGCATGGACTAGAGTTTTTGTTTTAGGAAAAAATGAGATGGTTGGTGGGATATCTATTCTCTCTACTTCCCTAAAATACACTGGAAGTAAACAGACTAGTGAGGATTATTCGAGATCCGGGATAAGAGCATCTCTAGCAGATACCCTATAAGTTGGTACCGGATATGTCGTATCCGGTTGACTGGAAAACTCGTTTCCGGTACCGCACGACGCGTGGAAGAACAGATACACGATAATTGTACTGGATATTTAAAGCTAGATGAAATTGTGAAATTCGCACGAGAATTGGAGCAAGCAAACTAGATTAAACATTAGATAGAACTGAAATTAAGTTCGATACATGCTAAATTAAACTACATCTAAAACAGAAATGGAAACCCTAGATCTAGCCTAAGCTTCTACGACGGCGATTTTCTCCGGAGGCGTCATCGATCTTCGCGGAAGCTCGTCTGCGTCGGCGGCTACCTACGGCTCGAGGTCGAGCTCCTCCTCCTCGGCGATGTCGCGCAGCGTCACCGCCAGCTCGTGCTCATCGATCGCCGCCGTCAGGCGCTGCGCGGCACCGGGAGCTCTGGCCTCCACCACGCCGTCGCCGTGGCCACCTCCGCCTCAGCTTCGCGGACACGACCATAAGCAGGGAGGAGAACCTGCTCGAAACGGTCGAAGCGGATGAAGGCGGAGCCCCGCCGGCCTTCGGGGGTCACGCGGATGTGCCCCGCCGGGAAGGGGTCCCCTCGGAACTCCTCCTCCACTGGCTCCAGCCTCTTCCTCCTCCGGCTGCCGCCAGAGCTCCCCACCTCCGCGTCGTTCCACCGCGGCTCCCGCGGCGTCATGAGGCCCGCCCACCGGCGGTCCTTGTAGGAGCCGCGCAGTTTGGCGCCCCTCGAGCGATTCGCGGCGTCTCGCGCCGCCTTCTCTGCCGCCCGCCTCGCCGCCTCGTCTTCCGGCGGCTCCCGGTCTCCTCCGCGTCTGCCGGAGCTGCGCAGGCTCGAGCCGGCCATGGATTTGGTGGTGCGACGGCGAGAGGAGCTGCGAGGCAGCGTCTATTGCTCGCCGGAGTTGGGTGGTGCGTGCGGCGGAGCGGTGCTGGGTGCGGCGGAGGGGTGCGGTTTTCGTACCGATCGACCCCTCCGTGCCCCTAATATAGCGGACGAGCCGCCGCTTATCCTACTCCCCGGATAATTTTTTTTGGGGCAGGCCCATATACGGTATCTGCTCGGGTGGAAAAAACGGCCGGTACTCCATATCGGCCGGACTTTTCCGGGCCACGGGGCTTATAGGATATCTGCTAGAGATGCTCTAATCCCCTCCAATCCCTTAAAATACGCTGAAGGCCTAAGTGGGTTCTGGGCATTTGGGCTGGGCCACAGCCCATTTGGGGTCCCTATAAACGCCGTCGGCTCTTCCTCCCGAGACGAACGGCGCCTGCTCTGCCTGTCCCCCAGACTCCCTGACTCCCGTCCCATTCCACCGGCGACTCGGGCGCGACCAACGACGGTCGAGCGGCAACAATGCTCCGCCTCTCCCGCTTCCTCCCCTCCACCACCAGGTCAGCACCCGCCAAACCCTAACCCTCTCTCCCGTCTCCGCTCCGCCCCGCCCCGCGCACCAAATGGGAGACCCTAGCCGCCGCCGCCGCCGCACCATTCGTGTATCCATGTGTCGCCGTTTTGGGGGTTAGTGTGCTTGACGGTGCGAATTTCCCCTTGACCGAGTCCGTGAGCGAGTGAGCCAACTGATTTGGGGGTTTAATTTTGGGATTTTATTTTTAAGGTGACCGGGGTTTATTCTAGGGTTTAAAGCGTTGACGGACGGTCAGAACACAGAGTTGGTTGCCTATTGATTTCTTACCCCTTTGAAACCTTGAAGGGTATGAACTGCGTAGATTGATGCCATCGGGATCTGAGTGTCTGCCCGGGGAATAATCTTCTTAGTTGTATTGTTAGGATCGGATTTTATCATCTTGGCCGTATTGTTCTGATGCTAGTTAGTGCTTGGAGAGCATAAATGCGGCCGTTCATGTAATAGATGTGATCATCTGAGATTGTATATTGTGAATGTCAAAGTTAATGCTACCAGGATCTTATTGTTTTTTGAAATTGGTGCTGCTTAGCACTCCCTTGGGAACGGAAAGGCATTGCTGGAAACTAGCAATATGTTTGTTAATCAGTTTTAATTTTGTTCAGCTTTTCGTTCTGCTTCACATGCTTTGTGATCTCTCTTGTATTTATGTACAGATTGAGATGATCTCATCTCGAATATGTTTCTCTGTCCCTTGGTTTGTATAAGGTGTAGTTTGACTTGTTGCTATTGGGCGCTCTGAGTGTGTGCTGTCATTGCTGGAGAACAATCATCGTATTTAAATAGTTAGGATAAAATTTAATCATCTGAGCTATATTGTTCCGGAACTATTCGGTGCTCAAAGTTTATAATTGCGTTGTTCATAACATAAAAATGATCTTCTGATATAATACATTGTTGATGTCAAAGTAATGCTACCCGGATCTTTGTTCTTTCAACTTGATGTGCTTGTCATAAACTTGGAAAACAAAAGGCACTGCTGGAAATTTGCATCGTGCTGTTACCTGATCAAGTTTAATTCTGCTTGGCATGTTTTGTGATTTCTCTTGCATTTATATACGAACAAGGAACATACATTAAATATTACTCAATCCGGTTTTCTTGTTCATCTTTTCATTTTGCTTGGCATGCTCTGTGATTTCTCTTGTATTTGTGTACGAGCTTAGAGGACCACATCTTAGGTATTACTCAGTACATTGGTTTGTACAAAGGTGCCGTTTGTCTTGATACAGGCCTTCAAAAGTAAAGTTTGACGTGTCTCTTTCTTTTACAACATATCGATCATTAACAAAGTGCTCCGAAATACTATCACATAACCTACATATGTCTGGACTAATTGTTGGTCAAATATTGTGAATTTCGGATCGTGAAACGTCTGGCCATCGTATAGTTGAACAAAGGGAGAATTACCCAACCTTTAATTCGAGATTTAAAACAGTCATTCGTTGTAGTACGTTCTGCAGGTTTTTTACCAGTTGCGATGAGCTTATACTAAGTTCTTTCTCTGTTTAGGAGAGTCTGTGACCTGAGAGATACTCTCTGGAGTGGTTCGGTGACCTTCGAGCATGCTCTTTCGACTTCAGCAGCAAATGTTGATGGTAAAGCCTTAGTTTATATGACTATTCTTAATAAGCCTGCTACGTGCTTCGAGCGCTAATTGCATGAATATTGTTATGTGCAGAGAATGCATCTGCCAAGAAGTTTGCGAGCTACACTGTCTTCAAGGGAAAGGCTGCACTTTCTATAAGTCCTATTCTTCCAGTATTCACCAAACTCGAAGTATGTTTACCTCTATTTGTTTGTGTTCTACTTCTAAAAGCTTCTAGCACACAATGCTTTTACTTGTAGTATTTATAACTTGTCTGTTCTATCAGTCTGGAGCATCCCGAGTGAACAGAAATGGGGCAGTAATGCTGACCTTTTGGCCGGCCATTGGACAAAGGAAGTATGACTATGCAAAGAAACAGGTAACTTTTTTCTTGTGTATTTGGTATTTTCTAATCGTGGAAACTTCCTACTCATATCCCATTGTCTCCATATTCTTCTGATAGACCCAAGACCAAATTCATACTGTGATCTTCATGAATCGAACGCAGATATAGTTCCATTACCATTATTACTATGCATTTCTATGCTGGATATAAACTCAACTAAAAATCAAGGTTCTATTAAGCGCTAGGCGCTGATTGAGCGTTTTGCCTCCGCTTTTTCCTTCTCTGAAGGATTAAAGCACTAAGCGCAATTATGCGCAGTTGAGCGCTCAACGCCTAAGCGAACTTAAGTGTGCGCTTAGGCGCACTTTTTATAACCTTGCTAAAAATATAAGGTGTGCACTTAATGAATTTGCATGATGTTTGCTACAGTTAAAGAATGAAATTAATAGTTGCAGTTCACGTGAATTAGGTATGTACACTCGGAAAAAATCCTATACGACCCACGACCACGTGTACGGTGCTGGATGTGGTCCACTGTCTGGGTCGTATAGGATTTTTTTCCTGTACACTCCACTAGTCAACAGGGAAGGCGGGCTTGTCCTCTAGTCAGTTCAACCATTCAAGGATCATTTCCGACTCCCTTTTTTCTAGTGCTGGTCAATTTGGTCATAGGAAAATAGCTGGCAGAAGACCAGACTTATCTGATTTTCCCTTGCTTTATTTGCTTTAAGTTCCTTTTCGTGCATTTTTTATGCTATCATAGGAATACATAGTCTAAAACTCTATACTGCATTGTGCTTTATTGATGGAATATTTGTTGTACAGCTCTTTGCTCTGTCACCAACTGAAGTCGGAAGCTTGATAAGTCTTGGGCCTGCTGAATCTTGTGAATTTCTGCATGATCCTTCTATGAAATCAGGGTTTGTAATAGTACTGTGCGAAGAAAACAAAAGTTGCATGCTTCCTGTTTTATAAATTTAGCCTTCTAACCTCAACAATATTTTACTAGTGGTGAAGGCCAAGTGAATAAAAAGGTGTCGATCACTCCTCTTGGCAATGACACTGGATACTTTCTTAACATAGGTAAGTAAATGTACCTTTTTAATTTCTTATCCCTCCTCGAATTTTTGGGATGTTGGGTTTACCACTCTGGACTAAACATCATTTTAGCAATTGAAGATAAGGACAAAATTATCCATGTCCATGCCTTAGCATTTTCAGAGATGAAATGGTTATCTTCATTATATGTGTCTGTTGTGTTTTTGAAAGGAGCTAATGTGCCTTAGATAACTTTAAAAAACTTTGTTCCTGCCTAAGGCCAGTTGACATTTTTTGCCGAAACTGTTAGTCAACTTTCCTGCATATGGCCTGTTGACATTTGTAGATGACACAGTGCCCAAGCTGTGCCACAAGTCTGCCATAGCCTAAATCTATAATGCTCAAAAGCCTGAGAATTAGTCAAACTTGTGAAAACTTATATTGGTGCACTGCCTGTATGCTGTAGTAGTCTCCTGCACTAATTTGACTTATGACAGATTTTATGTCTTATCTTTATTTATTCAGCACTGTACATAACTAGTACTGTACTGTTTGTGCATGTCTTGTTATTCTGCTAGTGCTTTCTTTTGTGTTGTTGCTGAATGATTTTGCCAAGAGATACATGACAATCTTCTTTTCAGCTGTTATGAACAATGTGCAGAAGACAAATGAACGCATGTCAGTCCCCATAACAAAAGCTGAATTTGCAGTTATGCGCACAGCATTGAGTGTAAGTTTCCATGTTGCCATTTCTCATCTATCGATGTTGTCTAAATCGCCGTCAGGTTATCTTGTCCAACTACCCTAAATCCTGGTGATAGCTTGAATCGCTGACAGGTTATTCAGCCCAACTAACCACAATGCATAACTAAGGACGTTAGATTTGGTGTTGGTGAACTATGATAGTTTTATCGCACAGCATTATGTTTTACAGCATCAGCTTTATGTCATACGGCATGGGCTCATTCTCTTCCACAAAGTTACTTGGTCATTGGCCCATGATGCTCATTCTTGCGTTTCTAAGCAGGCAGGCCTACTTTTTAGTATATAACTGTACTGACTAGCGATAACTCGTGAGTCACAAGAAACAGGAGGCTGTGGCACAATATTCTTGTTGCTTAATCATATTGCTTCTCTACAATTACATGCTGATTAGATCTTCATTTATACTTGTGCTTTGACAACTCGGTATATGTATTTGTGCAGTTTGCACTGCCGCACATCATGGGCTGGGACCAGGCCCTGTCGAGCCACCCTCAAAGCCCCTCATCCCCAGCTAGCAGGCCCAGGGTGGAGCGCCCAAACCCAGATTCCGAATGGGACAGGTGAAGCTTCATCGTAGCACCAGATCGGCGTAGGGTTTCGAACACCATGCTTGAACCGTGCTTCCTTCCTGATCAACTTAGTGAGATGTTTGTATCAGATTTTATGGTACTGAAGGGACTGAAGTTTGGACGAAGCACCATTAAACCATCTATCTGTTCAGTGCATGCCTCTCTATCGTCCGTTATTTGCATGTGGTATTCTGTGCTTGGTGTCTGCGAATCTGATGCATATGTGGTCTATTGTTCATTTGCAAAATAACAGAAATATTCTATAGTGCTTGATACATATTGACCCGTTTTACATACTTGTATGATCGCACAATAAGCACACATGACGTTGGTACAACATAGAAAATGTAAGATTTGCCTTGAAGTGCACTAGGAACTCACTCATTTAAACAAGCTAGCAAGGTTCCGCATATTCCTATAACTGCACTAGGAGGACAATGGTGGTGTCTCCACATAACCTTCCAGGTGTCTAGGCTACAGATGCTTCTACAGCGATGAAACAAGAAATTTCTCCAATGTAGACTCAGACGACCAAGCAGACGTAAAGAATCATAAAGAACCGGGCAGAGCGTAACGAATCAGAAAGAACCGGGCAGGCTGGTAGGCGAAGGCTTGGTTATAATCCAGCAGAGACCAACCCATGCAATGTGATGATCCCAGACACGATGTTTTTGTGGTTGACCACAGGCAAGAACTGCACGGGTGAAGGGGCTGACTCCATCTTCTCCATGGCTTCAACTGCCATTGCATCTGCGGTGATTGTCCTGGGTTCCTGGACATCAAGTAGGGGAGTTAGAATGACTCTGGATTATTCGAAATTGGCTGCACAGCAATGTTAAACAGAACACAACAAAACAGGTATAAAGAATGTCCGGTCATTTTGCGATACTGAATGAACACACACGGTAATATCGACTAGAAAATCAGAAGAACTTGTAACTTATGCTCTTCATACTTCCGATTTCGCAAGGAAGCTCTACACAATAGCATTCACTAAACACCACCGCACCAGGTACGCGATCAAGCACTAGCAGCTGGGCATGGGAACAGTCCTGTATTTTACAGGAAGCATCACTACCTCCACAGTGACAGCTGAGAACACCTCACCTCAGGCTACAGGCAATTAATCATGCTTCTGTCTCTAACTGACACAGAATCAACACTGCCTCATGGGAGCTGTGGTCCCTTATTGGAACAAGGTTAACATGTCAACCGACAGAACTCTCTCTCTCTCTCTCTCTCACCACATCTATGGCAATAACAAGTAAATTATGGTGTTGCACTGTTGCCGATCTAGTGCATGCGACAACTTCTGACTGAGAACAGTAGGAAGATTACAGGGTTGAGGGGCGGATCTAGGGGCAGCCCTGGCAGTATGGCACCCCGTCCAGAGATGGAAAAATATTTATGCCACATAGTATTTTTATATTTTATACTAAGCCAAGCTGTCTAACTGCTTAGAGCATACTTTGAATCTATTTGTTGGAATTATGAGGGTGCTGAGACCATATTAAACTACTTGCGTTGCAATTTCAACAAATTTTGAACCGATGTGCTGAATTTGTGATGTTTAGAATGACAACTGAATTTTGCATGTAAAGCGTGGCACCCACTAATGTGATAAATCCTACTTGTGGCATATCAGACAGTTCACTTTGTGGAATAACAGATTCAACTAGGCAATATTTGCGTAAGGCACAATGTTATGACCAATCAGTACAAGAGCATAACTGGAACTATCTCTGACCAAAAGAAACTACACTTATAACAAAGCATTCAGTAGTCAGTTCTCATCATGGATAGTTTATCAGAATATTTATATTAACACTACTAATACCGCTCCTACTGAAACTATAATTGAATATAAACAAGAGAACATAATATGGGTATATATTAAATGCCACAATCTCTGGGAATACAGCAGAATTATAGCTCTAGACTATGTTATAATATTAGCATAAATTTCCCATCATTTTATATAAGAAAACATGTTAAATGAATATAAACAAGAGAACATAATATGGGTATATATTTTAAGAAATATCTATAAATGCCACAATCCCTTGAAAGCAGCAGAATTATAGCTCTAGACTATGTTATCGAGTTAGCATAAATTTCCTGTGATTTTAACAAAAAACATGTTAAAGGGTGAGGAAATAAGCAAAAGGAGTCTCTTATCATGACTGGTTTTATTATTAACGTGTGTGCTACTTCATATTATTTCAAAAGGTGCCTTATGCCAGCCATGGTGTTGTTATCCTTTTTCAAACGAAACCACCCATGGATATTATGGCCCAGTTAAGCAGTTTACAGAGTACAGAAAGTTTTCCAAAACCTGGTTGTACTGAAAGGAATAAATTATAAATAAAGGCCTAAGACAACATAAAGACTGAGCACAGACAAACCTGTTGCACATCTCCCCAACTGTGAGATTGAAAATAGCTGGCCCGCTTGCCTTGAGTGTACGCCGGAGGTCACCGTCAGTGAACGTTCCAATTAAATGATACTCATCATCAACCACAAGAAGACAGCCACAGCCTTTACTAGTGAGCTCAGTAAGTTGATCCATTATCATATCCCCCTCCTTGCACAATGGAAGCTCATTTTGTTTCTTCATAACATCCTTAACCTGCAGGGTAGTTATTTAAGTAATGATTTACACTCTTTTTACTGAAGAACATTCCAAAGGTAAAACTTAATGCAACGATGATAGTTTCAAATTTTACATGAGGATTGATCAGCTAAATATGTTTACATAACAACATTTAATTAGTCAGAGAAGATACATTGTGTAACCATACAATTAGAAACGACAAGCAAACATAGTTAGTATATTCGTCTCTTTAGCAAGACTGTATGGTTGCGTGGAATATGTGTACGAAGTATCTTACTGGTCGGCTGAACATAAGGCGAAAATGGCCTACCAACAACTGACACAATCGTTACAATTCCACCGTTCCACGATGCCTCATGAAAGAGACAGAGGGCGACAAACAATTATGGCTGGATAGTGACAAAATTGCCAAATCATAACGAGCATGTGCTGTTTCATGTGTAATCACTTCACCAGTTCCCCTGGGAGAATTACAGAACGATGTCCACCGACACGCAATTTGTAAAGTGAAATCTACTGATGATAAGATCTGAACTTAGATCCCCATGTTAAGTTTGCCCATTAATTAGGGGAGCTGCAGACAGAATTACCAATCTGCTAATGTTCAGTTTTCCCATTGTGTGGAGAATTGCCAATTCGCTAATGTTGGCAATGCAGGGTAGCTTGTTTGTGATGGAAGGTATATACCTTGAAGATGAGGGTCTTTCCGATCTTCCCGGCGGGGTGGTTGGACGCGTACTGGTCCCTGGTGAGGCGTCGGGCCTCCATGATGGCGGCGACGACGGTGTCGCCGAAGACCATCTGTATGGCCGTGGAGGTGACGGGCGCTAGGCCGAAGGGGCAGACCTCCCCCTGCAGCGGGAGGTGCACGTTGAGGTCGCAGGCGGCGGCGAGCGGGCAGTCAGCCCCAGACGCCGCCGATGTGAGGGAGATGAGCTGCGCGCCCTTGGCGCGCGCGCAGGGGGCCAGCGCGAGCAGCTCGTCGGAGGCGCCCGACTTGGAGAGCAGGACGAGGACGTCGCCCGGGAAGAGGGACCCGATGTCGCCGTGGAGCGCGTCGACGGGGGAGAGGAACCCGGCGCGCGCGAAGCCCAGGGAGGCGAGCGTCTGCGCCAGCTTGAGCGCCACGATGCCCGACTTGCCGACCCCCGTGAAGAAGACGGCGCCCGGGGCGTCGAGCAGCGCCTGCGCGAACGCCGCCGCCTGGGACATGTCGAGGTGGGAGAAGAAGTGGTCCAGGTGGCGGCGCTGCGCGGCGAAGAGCGGGGATAGGTCGGAGGCGGTCACCGTCACGCGGGGCGCGTCGGGCGCGCATTCCGGGGAGGAGAGGAACGGGAGCGAGCCCATGGCGGCGACGTGCGCGCGGAGGGTGCTCGCGGAAATGCCGCGGCGGCGAGGGGAGGAGGATTTTCTGGTTCTGCCGCGGGAGAGTGTTCGCGCGTCCACCGCGGGCGATGTGGGATACTGGGATTGACCGGGGAAGGAAAGAAGGATGCGTGCTCGTGTTCTTCGTATGGCCCGCTATTTATCTAGGGGCGGTGTGGCGTGATCCAGCTTGGCGAGTGTAGTGCGTGACGAACGAATTGGGGATCTTGACTCATATAGATACTGTATTTTTTGTGGTGTGGTTTGGTTGGTTGCATGATTTGCGTCAGCGATCTGGCATTGGGAACCAGAGCTGAGCTGACCAATGCCGGATCTGATCCTAGCATGGGACAACAATTGATGGCCTCAAGTTCCGCCGCTGCGCGGCGGACGGGCCTTGCGGCGGTCTTCATCAAGAGAGGTGCTCTCGGGGCGCGGTGAGAAGGGGGACGGCGGCCTTCGTCGTCGACGCCGGTGGAGTTGCTGCGGTTTGCTTTGGTTCTGTTTCCCCTACGTATGATGTGTTGTATTTCGTTTCTGTACTATGTACTTTGTACGTGGTATTATGTTGAATATACGTGGGCTTAAAAAAAAAAACAATCGATGGCCTCTAAAAAAACCCGAAATCTGTCCGGCATACGCCAAAATGGGTTTGATTTGGGGTGTCGGACATATTTCCGGGTATGGCACAACGGGGTGGTGCCGGGCGGCACCCCCAAACAGCCGGGCCTATCTATTATTTGCCCATTTTCATTAAGATGTTCATATTTGTCTCTTAGTTACAAAAAAAATGATTGCATAGTCAAAAAATAATTTAATTCAAATTAGAATTCAGCAATATCCAATTAATAATATGAGAACTACGCATGTGCTCTGAGCTCCCACAAGCTCACGGCTAGATCATTTTGGAGTTGGTCGTGACCTGCCCTGATGTGGCTCAATAAGAGGGTCCTCGTAACTCAAAAACTTGATCGAACATCATGTTGACATCTCGCTCACTGATGATCATGTCTCTCTTGATCTAGCGGCCATGATAGACAAGAGTGCCTGAAAACCGTAAACCGGGCTTGGAGCACACCAAATGCTCGCTTCACATATTTATGGACACTCTCTTTTCTCTTTGCAAAGTGAGAGTTTGCCTCGCCAACAGGTTACGGGTTATCTTCACAAATGTGATCAACGAGCAGTGACGGAGCTCCCGTTAGGGCAAGGTAGGGTGGCCACCCTACCTTAATTTTTGGCCCCCAAAAAATCGCATATATACAGACATTTCCCTTATGTATATTAGTATATATAATTTTCGGTATTTTCTGCTGATGTGGGGAAAAAAACGAGAAAACAGCTACTCCTGCCGAGCTGGGCCTTACTGGGGCACGCGCGGGAGCCTGAGTGGCCACGAGCGCACAAGCCAACTGCTGAGGAAGCCGCACGAGCGCACGCATCAGGTCGAGGGACCTGTGCCTCCGGCCTCGCTCGACCCGACATGTCGTGCCAGTTCTGTTCGGCCGCCGCCCGCCGGTCTCGCCTGCGGCCTGTCCCTGTCCGGCCGGCTGCTCGCCTACTCCGGTCCTCCCTTGGCTCTCCTGCTGACCTTCTCCGACGGGCGACGGGCAGCAGCAGCAACCAGCAGCAAGGGTACCGCACGGCCAAGCAACCTGCAGCTACAATGGGGAGGTATAATTTCTTGAATTTGGAGTGAATTGTATGAAATTTTGATTGTGAATTATGAGCTGTCTAAAATGGGCAAACTACTCTATACTCATGTTTTTAATGTTTTCAGTTACAGATTTGAAAAGATATTTGGTCTCAGTTGCTAGTGACACTAGCTCTAAACCAAGCACTCGTGAAAGTGCAAATGTTGTGGCACATCAAGAGCAAGAGAGAAGTGGAAAGAAGAGCCAGAAATCCTCAGAGAGCAAGTGAAATATTCCGTTAAAACCGTAGTGACAGATTCTGTTAAAGCCGTAACTGGAAATTTTATGGCTGAGCATCATTTTTTCGCTTTAGAGTTCGCCCGACCTTAATTTTTTTTCGTCCTCCGCCACTGCCAACGAGTATCGATGTCATCTTTTAGGTAGTACCCCTTGTCGTATGGATGGTCATTGATCTCATAGTTGCACTCAAGTGTTTGGCCGTCCGCAAGTCTCGTAAATACTGGAGAGCGTTGCAGCACATTGATATCATTGTGAGAATCGGCCATACCAAAAAATGTGTGCCAAATCCATGTCATAATCTGTCACAACTTCAATTACAACATTGCACGCTCCAACATGTCTCCTTTATATATCATGTCAAGCGAATGGACAGTTCTTCCATCTCCAATGCATGCAATCGATGCTCTCAAACATTTCAAGAAATCTTCTCGCTGCACCTTGTGCCATGAGCTGTGTCTGCTGCATTCGGTGCTCAAAGAAAGGTCTGTCCAAACACTGCCACCACCGCCTGGCAAAACCTGTAGGTGGCTTCAATAGTTGTGAATTTGGACGTATGAAGGAAGTTGTCCAAAAAAATCTGCGGGGGCCTCATATGCTGCCAGACATTGTATAGTGGCAATGTATTTCCGAATGGAAGAGAATCCAAATAGTCATCATAGTCTCGAACACCATGCATTTCCATGAACACTTGCCTCTTCATTCTAAACCGACGGCGAAGCATTGAATAGTAGCACACGACCCATTGTCTTTCGATGGTTCTTGTTGACTAGTCGTCTTGTCCTCGTTCCTCCGCATTTGGGAGTGGCTTCCAGCCGCGAACTCCCGACGGTGTATTGGAGACGACAAAGGGTGGTGGTGATGGCGCAAATGGAGGACGGGGTGGGGGGGAGGGAAAATGACTACCGGCCTCTGCCGCTCTCCGTGTGTGACACGGGGACCTCGCCTGTTGGACGGCTTGTCCGGAGATTGTCCAGCGCCCTGAGCGGGACTCCAAATTGGGGTGGCTTGGGGGGTACCGGACAAATTTGGGTCGGCCGGGGAGAAATCGGAGATGCTCCGATTTCGAGAAATTCATCGTGCATGGTCTATCTTTTTTTTATATTGTTTTTGTTTTTAGCAGTAGCGTTGTCCTCTCATTCCGCAGAACTTTCTTGTTATAAGTTTTATATTTTTTATAAGCAGCAGTTTCATCTCGTTGGTCCACACAATTTTCATGTTCAAGCTTTCTGTCCGAGTATTATACCCGAAAGGTAATGAGTTATTTGTGATGTATAAATTCACAAGGGTAAGAGAGAGATGGGCACAACTATCATAATAAAATCAATCTAAACAATATCTATAAAAAATCAACCAAACAAGTGATCGTATACAGAGTGTATAATTTTTTTTAGGGGAATACAGACTGTATAACCAGACAACAATATTTCGTTACTTGTGCAATCTCACCTTACATGGGCAGCCGAACTCCGCAGCATATCTAGCCCATAGATTTATTATGTGGTCAGTGGCAAGGTGTGGCAGTGGCCTCCCTGCCCACCCCAGGTTCGACTCCTCTTTGGAGCGAATTTTGGGGTTGTCTCACCTGGTGCACTGTTCACGACTATACTGTTCACTGAACACTGTAGCATTATTGAACAGTGTCAATTTGTTCCATTTCCTCCCGCGGTTCGGTCAGAGGTATCGCAGTGCTACCCACTGCCACAGGGTTTATCCCTGGAGTTGTCTAGGCTCGCGGTTAGTACTAGTGTATGTTCTAGCTTGTGCACTAGGGGCGTGCGTGTGTGTGGTGTGCGTGTGGTGTGAGTTAGTGCATGAGTTCAGATACTACAGCTGTACTAAGTTGAGGGAATCTCAAAAAAAAAAAAAAAAAAAAAAAAAAAAAGATTTATTAAGTGGTTTGTATGGTTGCGTGATAAGCAGCCAGCGATCTGGCATTACTGACTAGCGCTGAGCCGACGAATGGCGGATCCGATCGTAGCATGGGACAGGGATACGCGTTGATTGACGATGATAAGTGGAGTGGGTGCATGGAGATAAGATTTCAGACATTGCGCCGCACGTTTTTGCAGCGGTGTGCACTCGTAAGAAGAATACGAGAACAGTGGCACAAGGCATGTTAGACAACAGTTGGACCCTGGATATCTCAGATGAGTTGTCGGAAGAAGGTCTCACTGAATTCTCGAGGTTGTGGTTCGAGGTGAACACGGTGGTTCGAGATGAGCATTGCCCGGATGTTTTCAGCTGGACGGGTGGGAGTTCAGGTACTTACTCAGCCAGAGGTACCTATGACGCCTTGTGCCAAGGGCAAGAAACGAGTGCCGTCGCCATGCCACTCTGGAGGTCTTTCGCACCGACGAAGTGCAAGATTTTCGGATGGCTAGCCACAAAGTTTCGACTGTGGACCTCGGATAGGAGGGCGAGACACGGGCTGCAGGAGCACCCTGACGCATGTTACACTTGCCTGCAGGACGAGGACAATGTTGATCATATCCTGGTGCAGTGTGTGTATGCGAGAGAAATCTGGCTGGGTTGTCTGCTAAAAGCTGGGTTGCTAATCCAAGCGCCGAGTCCTAACGACACTTTGGAGTCCTGGTGGTTGGAGTCGAGAAGCAGCATTCAGAAGAGGGATAGGAGAGGTTTTGACACGCTCGTAATCCTGGTGGCTTGGATGCTGTGGAAACAAAGAAACGCGCGTGTCTTCGGCAGGGTGCGTGATCAATGCACTGTCCAACAACTTCTGAGCAGGATTGGAGATGAGCTTCAGCTGTGGCAGCAGGCGAGAGGAAGGTGGAGTTGCAATAACGCGAGAGAGTAGGTAGAGAGTGTGTGTGTGAGTGTGGAGTTCTGCTGCCCTCTTGTTCGCAGGATGGGTTAAGCTTCTTGTAATTTGATTGCTCTTCTTCTATAAATCTAAGGTATGCCTTTGGCATACTCTTTAAAAAAAAGATAAGTGGAGTGGGATCCCAACACTGTCGAACATCGATCGACCGACACGCCTCTGATCAAAACGTGAGGCACGCGGTATGATTTTCCGGGCTCACCTCACAATCACATGTGCTCATGAATACCGTATATCGTACGGGTAGAGCACACAGTTGCAGACAAGAATTGATGAGCCAACCGATAAAATAGATGGGCGGGAATCACCTTACTTCACCATAATTCACATGAAACCGAGCTGGAGTATCGCAGTCAATATTTAAATTTCACTAAAAACATATGCATGATGTGCTCGAGACACTTTGCAGACAACACAATTTAAATGGTTTCTTTCGCAGACAGCACGATTTGCTCCAAGTTTGATCAGAAAAAACACTAATGGCCTTTTTTGGTCTTTTGGTTTACTCGGGGTCCCTTCGGGGACATCCGAGAAAAAAAAGGTGAAGAGTTTTTTTTTTTTCAAAGATAATATAGAAAACGTATAACATAGGTGAAATTAATGATCTTCTACCAGCCTGACTACACTTGGCATACTTCCGTTTGGTTCTATTTCTTCTAAAAATTATCTGGTCGTTAGCACAAAAGAAGTAGAGAAGAAACTAAGATCTTGTCTGGTAGCCATCATTTCAGGTCGTAATCATGTAATTCAATTGAGATACTATACCCAGAGCAACATCATTTCCATTGGAATTCCACCAAATGTCTTGATAAGTTAAGTCAATTCATATTCCTAACCCTGTCATTTCATTTCACCAATTCCACCAAATGTTAACTAGGCCTGGCCCAAATTGATCGAATTGGATTAGTCACAATTGAAATTGCAGGCTTTCTTTGCTTCTAAATCTATAAGGATTCGAGACCAGGACTCAAGTAGAAAGTGCCCAGGGCCACCAATCAGTCAGGACCAGGCCAGGACTTGTTTAAGTCATGTGACTTTTATGAAATGGCATTTTGCTACCATTCACATACAAGTCTACCGACAACAGTGAGCTCTACCGACAACAGTGAGCGGAATGTAAGTAAATCTACAGAATTTTGGCAGACGGTCTTCACAAATTTAAGCATATGCAGCAATCGACCAGTTGCCAGGCAGTCATCAGCAACATCATAATGTCACCACATCACAACGACCAAGAGGGGCCGTGAGGGAAAGAACACGAAATAGCAAATAGATAGATCGTACCTATAACACCACAACCTGGTAAAAGCTACATAACAAAAACAAACACCTGGCATGTCTTTCATATTCATTCAAAGAGAAAAGCCTAGCACATTCTCAACACTAGAAATTCTCGCAATAGACATACAAGTCCTGCAAAGCCTGGAAGTGGGTAATGACAGGACCGACGGCCCAAACAGAGGGAACTCAAAAATCTGACCCACCAGGGCAGCACGCATAAGATTACAGCGCGGACTTGACTGAGTGACCGCCTACCGCCTGCGCATGCCCCTCCCGCCACGGCCTCGCATTCCACCTCCACCGCGGCCGCCCATCGCAGCAGCATCACCTTGAGCGCTCTCCGACTAGAGTATGGTAACAACAAAGTGAAAGTTAGATCATATGCACTCTGGTGTAAAGAACAAATGCAATGTGAAATGTACATAAAGCAAGGACAACTGCTGTAAGCAAATAAACTTGTATGCAGAATAACTATGTTGCTCAAAAGTAATTTCCGTCGGTAGCAACTAGTACAATGAAAACAGCGGGCATTAAAGACCCAATAAATCAGGACAAGGCCACCAAGATCTTACTGAACTTCGCCGGTCTTAACTGACTTCATAGTACCACTAAGACGGTAAGTGGAGGTCTAGTATTAGATTATTCAATCCCGAGCTGGAAAGTATTATTGCGATTCTTTTCTTAAATTGGCTAAACTATTCTCAGCACGGCAACAGAAGAGACATTTAGTTCACAGGATGAACATGCTGAGCAGCAATACAGACATAACATTATCAGAGTGCATTGGCAAAAGAAAATGGGCGTAGCAACTCCAAAAACAACAGAAAATGGATTGGGTTTTACTAGTGTATAATATGCATTTGCTGCTCATCCTACCTTTGGGTTTTTCACTGTTTCGTCAACACTCAGAATAAGGCAAGCAGCTTCGGTCGCGGCATTGATTGCATTGATCTGTGAACAAAAAAGCCCACAGGTACCAATGAAATGTCCACACAGATAATATGATAGAAAATTTCTCAAGGACCAGAAGTAAAGCACAATTACCTTAACAACTGCAGGTTCCCACACAAAGTTAGCAAAGGAATCAGCAATTCCACCAGTGTTGATATCAACACCATAGTTAGCACCGTCACCTGGTACAACAGAAGTACATATTAGACAACTGATTGTTTGCCGATTCACAACTTTGCAAAATAACTGTACAGGCAACTCATCACAGCATAAAGTTAAAGAGTACAAACCAGATGCATGCTTCTGCCTAAGCTTATTGAGCACATCAGTTGCGTCAAATCCAGCATTATCACAAAGTTGCCTTGGAATAACCTGCACAAGTTCGTTTCAAATGAGCAGAGACAATATAAAGTTGCAACTTGCAAAAAAGAACATTTGATGTAGCCAAAAATAAGTTGATACACCTAAACCTGGTCTATGGTTCAAAGTTATAGCTACGAAACTTACTGACAATACCAAAGCGGCGTGAAAATATGACAAAAACAAATCCAACATAAAAACGTAGTTTCTTAGTTTCAGCACAAGTTAAACGATAACAACTCATGAAGTTCTTCTCCGAAAAACACAAGTCGCATATGTTATCCTCAGTTACATTATCCGATAGACAGAGGGTAGGGCATACTCTAACTTCTAATTTATGGCGTCTTTCGTGTGAACCTGATGGTAAACCGACCCTAACAACGAAGGTGTGCCACCTCTTGGCTTGGGAAATCGAATGACAACTCGTGTTTTAAAACACAAGTCATCTGTTTCCCTCAGTTACATTTTTGTTATACAGAGGGGCAGGGCATACGGAGTGGTGACACGAACTTCAAATTTATGCTGCCTTTCGTGTGAACCAGATGGTAAAACTAAAACCAACAGTAAATTCAAAGGGGTGCCACTTCTTGGCTTGGGGAATCGAATGGGTTGGTCCATCACCACTTCACCTCTCATAAGAAGCAGAACCTACATCCTAATAGAAAGTGGACTGTTGGACAAATCAACATGTGAAATTTCAGTAATGGTGTGCAGTAAATAGCATAGATTTATCAAAATAGAGATTTGGGCGCCAGAAAAAAGTCAAAGGACAGATTCAAAATAAATCGTTATCCTTGAGCACGACCCACACAGCAGAAACGCATTTCAGGTAAAAATTAAAACAGAAAGAGAGCCACGAAGATGTACCTCAAGAGCTTTAGCAAATGAATTGACAAAAAACTGAGATTTTCCGGCTATCGTCCGTGCATGCTGTCGGAGATACTTGCTTATTTCCATCTACAAGAATAATCAACATCAGCTTAGAACTGTAAGGCAGGTTGAATCATTTTAGCTTGAATTAGTTGACATACATCAATGGCGCCACCACCAGGCACAACTGTTGAATTCTTAACAGCTCTCCTCACAATCATGATGGCATCATGGAGACTTCTTTCAGCTTCCTCTATGAACTAGCAAAAGAATTAAAAAGGCTTAATTCACTGATTCAGTTTATGAACCTGATTAAATATGATACAATATATCATAGAAGACCTGGTCGGCACCACCACGGAGAACAATAGTTGCTGTCTGACCAGAAGGGCAGCCACTAAATATGTTGAACCTTTCATTGCCTACTTGTTTTTCCTCAAAAACCTCACATGTGCCAAGGACCTTTCAACAAAAAGAGTAATGAAAAACATAATCATTATGTTCAGTAGCAAGCAACTGATGCAATTCCCACATGCGCAATATCAACATGCACAACACAATTCGCAAATAGGCATGTACCTCATCAATGACATTGTTAACAGAGGTCTGAACAGTTCCGCCTGAAGCTGAGCTTACACGTTGTAAATCCTCTTCTGTGACACGACCAGCACAGAAAATGTCTCGGTCCGCAAAATACTGTGGAAGGGAAAATGAATTGTGTTAGGCTACAAAAATGTGGCGCAATCGCTGAAAACACAGCAAGATGAAGATACCTGTGTTGCAAGATCACCGATAGCTAGACGTGACAGAACTATTTTTGCCCCACTTTGAACACACTTGTCCAACTTGTCATAAATAATGTTCCATTCAGCATCAACAATTGATTGGTACTGCAGAGGGTCTGATAACCTGTAGATTGGGGAGCGGGAGAGGGGGATAAAGCAACATAAGCACATATATGGAAAACAGACACTATAAGTGCTTGAAGTGACAGGTCTACATAAAACAACAAAATCAAAGATGGAAAACAAAAGACTAGAAGTGCTTGAAATGACACAGTTACGTACCGGATCTCTGCGTTTTCTTTCTCAGATTTCAGTTCTAACTCAATGTTCAGCAAAAGAATCTTTGGATTCAGGAATTTCTTTGGCTGTTGCTCAAATCCAGCATATGAAAATGTCTTCTTGAAAGCAACACCATTGACAAGGAAGGAATCTCTCATGGTACCTCCAGGTACCTAATGCAAACAATATATCAAAATGGCAAACTTTAATATCTTGTAGCGAGGACCATATCATTGTTATATACTAGTCACATTTCTAGCATGTTAAAAGACTAGATTTTGGATGAGTAGAAGAAAAGCCAAACATCCTACAGGCTACAGAAGAGAACATTGCAGGAAATAACCTTCTTAATTCCAATAAGGTTAAGCCTGTCATCATGGCCGATGGCGAGGACAGCATCCACAACCATAGTAGAAAAGAATTCTTTCTCCCCGCCAATCAGTTTTGACGAGAGTGTTGTGGCAGCACACTTGGCTAACAATGTTTTCTTCTCTTCCAAGCTTTTTCCTTCTATGCTGACTGCCAGTTCTTTAACTCTTTGAATCGCCTGATGCAAATGTCAGGTAACAGAATCAGTCCTGTAATTTATGAAGTAAAAGTTCTGTCATTCGAAAGGAAGGAAAAGTAATGGTGGTCACAAACCATGTTGCCAGCCATCCTATAACTACGGATTAAACTATGAGGGTGCACTCCATCCTCCACGTAAGGTTTTGCTTCCTTCATGAATTCCGCAGCAAGAAGCACCACAGTAGTTGTCCCATCGCCAACCTGAAGTAAACAAGACAATGAAGGTCAGTGGTTATCTTCATGTCTCAGTTTATTCGCGTCACAACTCACTAGCAGCATAAAAGATCGATATTACTAAACAGCTCAACAAGAAAATGAAGGTTAAACCTAATATTCAAGAACTTCCTTGCTTCAGTACAAAACAGAGGACAAAGTTGAGTTCACACATCAGATATCAGTATATCACCCAGTAGCGGATTCAGATGCCCCTAGTTCATAGTTCGAGTCAGCTATTTCACATTTTCCAGGTCAACATCAGGGTTCATCCATGGGCTAATTGTGAGCTTATGAGTCAGTGCCCAGGACAAACAAGGTAGGCCATTCCATTTTAATAACTGGCAAGGTTGTAGAAAAATCTTCGAAGTTCCAACTAATTTTAAGAGAGATCAGATCACAGATCAGTTGTTTGCGCATATCGGACTCATTCATCCGCGGCGCGAACAGAATCAAACCCCAATGCACCAGAAATGCATAAAGGGAATACAGTGAGGGCGTTACTGCTATAACAGCAACATCGAGCGAGTGTAACTGTAAATCAGGCCGACGAGACGAATGGTTGATACCTCGAGTCCTGGGACTTGGCGATGTCGACGAGGATCTTGGCGGCGGGGTGGATGATGTCGAGGAGGCGCATGATGGTGGCGCCGTCGTTGGAGATGGTGGTGCCCTTGTCGTCGTGGATGAGCTTGTCCATCCCGCGTGGCCCCAGCGTGGTCCGCACCGTGTCCGCCACCGCCGTGCACGCGCTGATGTTGCTCAGCATCTGCCCGCGGCCCTGCGACGTGTCCGTGCCCTCCTTGAGCAGGATGATCTGCGGTTGCTGCGGAAAAGAAGAAAACGAGTCAGAACCATCGCGTGATCCATCCCAAGCTTCCGGCGTGAGAGAGGGAGAGAGGCGGCGGCGCGGCGGGGGTGGATCGGGGCTTCGCGGGGGCGGCGCTTACCATCATCCCCGACATGGCTGGAGGCGGCGCGGCGGCGGAGCTAGGGTTTGGAGTGAGGTGGGGAGAGATCTGGGCGGCGGGATGAGGACGAGGTGAGGGAGAGCGGAGGGAAAAGGGTTTTGCGGTTTAGGTCGACGAGATCCGGCTGAATTGAAAGCCCACAAGGCCACACCACCACAATCTCTGCTCGGCCGCGATGACGAATGCAAGAGTCTTCTGGTACTCTCTTTTTTAGAGGACAGTCCTGGGAATGTGAACCCTTGATTTGTGCCGCTTTAGCGGCTTCGATGAGCCCACGTCGACTTGTTCCACCGGATCTGACTGACTGGGAGGAGTTACCATTTTGAGAGAACTTGCCGCACTTTAGTTAATTATAAACCAAAATAAAGTCATTATTTCAAATGGGTGCTCGGATAAAGTACATTAGAACAAAACCAAATGAAACTAAATATGAAAACTCACTGACCCGAACTAATACACGTGCCACCATATTTGTCGTCTGATTGACCTGGACGGAAGAAACTAAAGAGACAAACGAGAAGACAAACTTGATGTCTATGCACATAGCCCCAAGTGTGTGTGGCGCGATTCTTGGACAGTACCATTTAACTTGGTGCGATGCAGTCTCTCTGATATTTGACATGACCACCAATATGCTTACACCCTCCAATCTTAAAAAACAACCATATATATTCTAAAACTCGGATACGACTTTACGGTTACTGAATTACGATGTTGCTCAACTTACTTTTAATATGTTGTGGGAAAATAACACTTAAGCAGGAAAAGTTTTGTTCTTGTACACTGTACTAAAATAAACTCGGTGTCCCATGTGTTTTGCCAAAGTGAATAATTTTTTTATCGGATTGACAACAAGATATTGGTGGCGACTTTGTGAATCTCTATATTGACTACTCCATTTTTTAGCAAATGTTGTGTGATGTAAAGCTTGGTAGGGTACGTCTATATTAATACTATGCTCGATATTTCCAAGAAAAATATGAAGTTCTCGACTAAGTTGCACCATTTTTCTTCATTATCTTACTTGTTTGCATCATTTTTGTGTTACTTTATCTCTGTTATTATATTACTTGCTTACATCATTATCTCTGATCTTGTTTACATCATTATCTTATTTGACTACTCTTTTTTGTTGTTATTATATCTCTTTTTTACATCATTTTTTACGGTAGTTCTTTTATACCATAGGACTAGATGTACCTATTATGTAAAATTCATTTCAAAATAAAAAAAGGGGAGTACATCCGAAAATTCTATGTTCGCACATAAAGTTTGCGAAAAAATACATTTTCTGTGACTTGTGCAAAAAGGAAAAAATGTCTCGTGAAAAGTCATTTTGGAGTGCCTAAAATTCTCTTTTTTAACAGTGGACACAAAAAAAATCATGAAACGTTGTGTTTGAACATAGAATGTGTAGACGTAAACCCTTTTCTTGTGGAATTTTCTGACCTTTTAAAATGCGTTTTCTTGATAGTGGATGCCTTTTTGTTTGCTGGTATTTCTTCATACAAGCGACGTTAATTATGTAATGTTTTCTAAACCTTGGCAATATTTAATTGATCAAATACACAACTTTTACATGTTAACTGGCTAAGTGCATGTGCGTTGCTACGGAGCAGCACAAGAAAATTAATGATATAGTACTCTCTCCCTCCCAAAATATAAAGAGCCCTTGATTTTCGCTGATCAATGACATGCAATTTTGACTATAATTTGTAAAAAGGCAATAAATTAGTATAAAGATGTATGAAATGAAAGGCAGGAACACGACGCCAATTTGTTTCTCTGCATGTGCATCGTTGTCTGCTGCTATGAGGAGCGACATCCACATCACGAGGTTGCTTGAAATGAGGAGAGTTCTGCTATGAGATAATGAGAGGCTATTGCTGAATCAGATTTGCTTAGTGCATTTTATAAACAAAGTTACCGAGGCACTCGAGGAAGACGATACCATCATTCAAACTGATTATCCTACATTTTCCTATATTTTATAGGTGTGTCTTTACCTTAGTCGATTGAGATTCCCTAAAGCCTCCTGCTAATTTCTCGTACATGCTAGGCGTGCATCGATGGGTCACGCTACTGGTCAAGTAAGTAACGAACATATAAACAACAAACATTTGGATTGGACCTTGTAAGCAAACAAAAAGGCAGAACAACTTGTTTTGTTAACGGACTGGATGAGGAAGGCTTAAAAAAATCACCATGTTGAATGGACCACGACAAGCGTTACAAAACTAGGTGAAAATGTGATGTGTAAAAAAGAAAAGGATTAAAAAAAAGGATGCACTCAGTATTAATGAGCACGTACTTCACATCCCTCCTGTACAAAAGGCTATTGTTTGTACTGACACAATGACACATTAACACATCATCTCTCTACTATCTATCTGTCACTCCAGGATGGCCATAGAAAGAAGCACATATCTCTATTCTCTCTGAAAGGAAAAAAAACCGAAGGACACCGGGCCGAGCGAGGCTAAGTCTTCGACACCTATTAGCCTATCCATCATGAAAATTTCTCTCTCCTGTTGCTAAAACTACTTTTAGTGAACCATTAATGGGAAACTGCTTAAGATGATCCAAGATGGAGAACAAAGATCAAACCTCATAACTGGCGGCTTGTGTGTAGTAACTTTAGTATTTAAGCAAATGCCATGTGATTGCGAGTGTATGTGGTGATACGTGTCTATATCGTATCAATGTTTATATGAGAAGCTGAAGTCTTCAAGTATGGTGTGCCATATTCCTTCTTTTTTTATTTACCTTTTTCACATGATTTTTTCGTTACTCTTTTTTTAGGGACTACCCTCTATTTTATTATGTACGAGTATTTAGCAAAAGTCTGTTTTCAGCCGAAGACCTTAGGCCCAAGAAGAAAGCACTCTAGCCCAACCCTATCTGGCATTCTGAGCTCATATGGGCCGAGCTAATTTTTCCCTTCGAAACAATTCCAAGCACCGGTCCAGCCCAAAATAAAAAGGGAGCGTCCATCCCATTAAAAAACTGAAAACAATTCACGGGGGCGCGTGCTGGGTAGGGCAGGGTGGCTGGGTGGGGGTGCCCGGTTTTGAAATGCCACCCCCACTTTCAGAGGAGAGGGGGACGACTCGCAGCAGCCGCATCCCGTGAGGTTTCCGTTGTTCCGCTCCTGCTGCTCCTCCTCGACCGCCGCCGCCGCCGCCGCCGCCGAGGATGGAGATCGCCGCCGCCGTGGGCTGCTCCAAGGAGCACCAGAGGATCTACGCCGACTGGTTCGCCCTCGCCGACCCAGGTACGTTACGTCGTCTCGCCCTCGACCCCCACCCCACCCCCGAAACCGGAGGATTCGCTGATGCTTCTCCGGTGGCTGATTCCCTGCTGCAGATGGAGACGGCCGCGTCACGGGCGCCGACGCCACCAAGTTCTTCGCCATGTCGGGCCTCTCCCGCGCCGACCTCAAGCAGGTGAGCGACCCCCTCCGCTGCTACCTCCAGTCACCGCTGCTAAACGTGTTCTAACCAATCCTTTGCCAATCGATTCAAGGTTTGGGCGATTGCCGACTCCAGGCGGCAGGGGTTCCTCGGCTTCGGCGAGTTCGCGTCCGCGATGCAGGTTTGCCCACATACTCTCCCCCTCTCCGTATAATTAGTTCCCCAATCTGTGCTGCTGGTAACCGAAGATATGGCTGTGTGATGTTGATGCCCTCGTCTGTCGCAACCTGCAGCTCGTGTCTCTGGCGCAAGCGGGGAATGAGATCACCCAGGACAGCCTCAAGCGCGAAGGTTGTTGTTACTAGCTCGTTATGGTGTGCCAATGTGGGCTGTGACCTCGGCTTGATCTGTTTTTCTTATTCTTCTTCTTGTTCGAGTTTATCTGTATGTGATCTCTAAAGTGGATAGCTTGTGGTGTTTTCTTGCAGACCTGATTAGCTTTGACCCGCCTGTGATGAAAGGTCTTGATGAACTGCTTGCTGTAAGTCTGCAATTTTAAGCTGCAGCTTATGATGTGTCATTTGAATGCATTTACTACCGCTGACACTTTGCAATTGGTGTTTGTTTTTGTAGAGATCAATGGCGATTACGAATGTAGTTCGCCCAGAAAAAAATGGTAAGCGATCTGCCGACCTTCCCATATGGTAAATCGTGTTGATGGGTCAAGTGTGATGCTAATAATTTATGTTATGCTCAGGCACATCTCAGGTTCAAGCACCTCTTACAAACAACTGGTTCAGCTCGAAATCAGCAAAGAAGGTACTGGACTTATGTGTGATTTTCATTTTTTGTAATTTTGTCATTACATTGCATCTTAATTTGCTCCTTTGAGTATGTAACAACTCTTGTAATTAATTGAATCATAGAAGTGGTCTTTCCAGTTCAGAGCTTACATTTACAGACTTAATGGTTTGTATCTCTGTTTGGTGCTCTTCAGATGCAGGCGCCTCTAACGGCTGTTACTTCTGTCATTGATGGCTTAAAAAGACTGTACATTGAAAAACTGAAGCCTTTAGAAGTTGCATACCGGTTCAACGATTTTGCTACCCCATTACTGGTATACCACTTATGTTCACACCTTAGTTTCCAGTTAGAGATGACAATGTTCTCTCATCCTGATAATGTTCATATGCCATTATTTGCACACCATTGAATTTATTGTCCCATTTCTCAGACGAATAGTGACTTTGATGCAAAGCCAATGGTTACGCTCTTGGGTCAATATTCTACAGGGAAAACAACATTCATTAAGCACATGCTGAAAACAAGCTACCCAGGTTTGGTGCTTTCCAGACCATCTATATAAGTGAGACATTTCTCTATAGCATCAGGCCATAACCTCAGTTGGTCTTTCCAATTGCAGGAGCTCATGTCGGACCAGAACCAACTACTGACAGATTTATAGTGGTCATGGTAAGTGTTGCATGAATATTGGATTTACATGCAGCAGGGACAACAGATTTGTCAGATAGTTGATACTTGCTCGTATTTACTTGGAGGGCTGAAAGCTGTTCATTATTTTTGAATACTTTTTGTTGATTGGAAACACATCAGTTCTTTCTTTTGTAAGATTTATGATGATGACATACATTGTACACACTGCTAAGTTGCAGGATTAAGATATGAACCACTGATACCCAGTGTATGTTCTATCCCGCTTCATCAGTTTTGTAGCATGGCTTGGGGATTTTATAACTTTTGTTTCTTTCAGCAAAAGTATGAATCGATGACGGTTAAACCGTTAAGTTAGTAATAACCCAAGAGTTCCAGAAATAGTCTTTTATCATGATAGCGTCATGCCGTCATGTGGTTATTTTGCTGAAATAGATGGGGATGCAGAAGATAATAGTTATTTTGCTAATCTCACTCGTCATCACACTATAACTCTTCATAAAAATATCCTTTAATGGCTAGAACTAATTGCTCAATTGTACAATATTTGGTGATGCAGTTTTTAAATAATATTTGCTGCTCATGTTGGGCATCAAATCTAATCAGTTTGTATTCCCTGTTTGCTGCAATTGTTAATGTACTTGTCGATTTATCCCGTTGATATCTCATACTTTTTCCCACATCAGTCAGGACCTGATGAAAGGACTGTTCCTGGCAACACAATTGCTGTCCAAGCCGATATGCCTTTCAATGGTCTTACTACATTTGGTGGCGCATTCCTATCTAAGTTCGAATGCTCTCAGATGCCACATCCTGTAAGCTTTATTCAAGACACTCATACATGTGTGAAATCCATTCCAGATACTGATAGCTGCCTTATTTTTTGAAGCTACTTGAGCATATCACCTTGGTCGATACTCCTGGTGTTCTTTCTGGTGAAAAACAAAGGACCCAGCGTAGCTATGATTTCACTGGCGTGACTTCATGGTTTGCTGCTAAGTCTGACCTTATTCTTCTGCTGTTTGATCCTCACAAGCTTGATATCAGTGATGAGTTCAAGCGTGTCATTTCATCTTTACGCGGTAATGAGGACAAAATACGTGTGTTCTGAACAAGGCAGACCAAGTTGACACTCAGCAGGTATATATTTTCACCAAAATCTATTTGTATGCTCCTGATACATTTGTTGTACATGTCCTCTTGTACACGTGATTATATAAATAAAAAATTTCTTGTACTCTCATGCTGCAGCTTATGAGAGTGTATGGTGCGCTGATGTGGTCCCTCGGGAAAGTTCTAAATACACCTGAGGTCATGCGTGTCTACATTGGGTAATACTTAGTGATCTTTATCACCCTTTTCTCAGTAATACTTAGTAATCTTACTTCTATAGACTGAGTTGTACAGCTCTAGTACACTAACAGTAAAATACTATATTTTAAAAAAATCTAGAAGACCTAAATATAGTGTGAATACAGCCAGCACTAGGTCTTGTTCTTTATTGTAACCTGAAACTCACTTCCAAACTAATATTTCAGGTCGTTCAATGACAAGCCCGTAAATGAATCAGCTGTTGGTCCTATTGGAAAGGACTTGTTTGAGAAAGAGCAGGAGGATCTCCTCGCTGACCTGGTAGACATACCTAAGAAAGCTTGTGATCGCCGGGTAAGTTATCTTGTATCATATATCCCAATTTCTTACGAGGCGCAGAATTTCAATTTGAATGCCATCATTTCATTGCGTAGGTGAATGAGTTTGTCAAGCGTGCTAGAGCTGCAAAGATCCATGCCCTCATAATTGGCCATCTGAAGAAGGAGATGCCTGCAGTGATGGGGAAGGCCAAGGCTCAACAACGGCTAATTGACAACCTACAAGATGAATTCGCAAAGGTACTTGCATAGAATAGCAACCAAGATCCACTCGTTAGAATGCACTTCCACCGCGAAGTGGAATCAAATGGATCTCCTAATACATGCTCTTCATGTGCTCGCCGCATCTATCTATATTCAAACCGTGCCCATTCTTCTCCTTCCTTGAGTGCCGTGTTCTCGCTCTGATGCACGCAAGTCTTGCGGAAACAGATCCAGAGGGAGTACCATCTTCCAGCGGGCGACTTCCCGGAGGTGGAGCACTTCAAGGAGGTGCTGGCCACGTACAGCATCGACAAGTTCGAGAAGATCAAGCCCAAGATGGTGCAGGCCGTGGACGACATGCTCGCCTACGACATCCCAGATCTCCTCAAGAACTTCAGCAACCCTTACCAGTGAACTTTGGTGCTGACCTCTCGTCAGTTGTCACTTGTATGTGTTGTCTGGCTGCCATGGCTGATGATGCAAGAAAGCAAATCCCGAGAGTGAGAGATCCATGTATTGATAGATGGTTATGCCTCTGCCCTTGTGTGCCAAAACTGAGATGACGTTTTTTTAACGATGTTCAGAGTTGCATTCTCTCTGTTTCTTTTCGTTTCACCGCTGTGTTGCTGTAGAATAGACACCTCTTTACTGTCTGGAACAGATGCTTGGTGGGAGGATTCAGAATAACATAAAAAGGAAGTTTTGAACTGGAGTTAGTTCAAATTTATTATGGATGTATTGGATGGAGTAGATAAATTTTAGGATGTTCCTCCACGGCGGCGACGAATATGCCTGGCTAGTGGTCGACACGGGGCTGCTGCCCACCGGCCACCACTGTGATTCCGCACCGTGAAAATCCCAATCAACCCAACAGCAGCACCCAGCCAGCGGCGAACGCGTCGACGGATGGGAAGGGACGCGGTCGGCTGCAATAAACAACGAACCGACGCCCGGTCGTGGGCGGGCCCGCCGCGTCAGCCGCCCAGCCGTGCTGCCGACCGAACAAACAACAAACAAGGCGCGCACGGAGTCGCCGAGGACGCGACTGCGGGAGAGAGACAGACGGAGCGAGGCGAGGCGAACCGAGCGGGCCAAGGGAGAGGGGAGAAGAGGAGGACGACCGCGATGCGGCGCGCGAGGCCGCCGCCGGGCCCGGGGGGCGGGGAGGAGGTGAAGTACCGCGGGGTGCGGCGGCGCCCCTCGGGGCGGTACGCGGCCGAGATCCGCGACCCGGCCAAGAAGACCCCGATCTGGCTCGGCACCTTCGACTCCGCCGACGCCGCGGCCCGCGCATACGACGCCGCCGCCAGGGACCTCCGCGGCGCCGCCGCCCGCACCAACTTCCCCTCCGCCCCGGCGCCGCCCCCCGCAGTCCCCGTCACCGCCGCCCCGGTGGTCATGGCGGCGGTGGCGGCCACGTCCAGCCACAGCAGCACCATCGAGTCCTGGAGCGGCGGCGGCGGGTGCGGAGGCGGCGTCCTCCTCCGCGCCGCCGCGATCGGCGGCGCCCCGGCCGTCGAGGAGGACTGCCGCAGCTACTGCGGCTCCTCCTCGTCCGCGCTGTGCGAGGACGGCGCCTCCGCCGCCGCAGTAGACGAGGCCGCCGCCGCGCCGGCCCCGGCCCCGCGCTCCTCCCCCTCCTCCTCGCTGCCGTTCGATCTGAACCTGCCGGACCCCGAGTCGGCCGCCGCCGCCGAAGACGACGAGATGGACTGGCGCTGCGACACGCTGCTCCGCCTCTGATGGCCGTCCGCGCCGGTACTCCCTTCTCGTTTGTTCTTCCGCTGACGAGGAGGCTGCGGCGGCGCTGCCTACTGCGGAAGTTGTGCTACTACGATCTCGATAGGGTTGGAATTTTTGTTCTCCTTTTACCACTCAGGATCTGAATATCATCTCATACTCCTATGTGATAATGTGAATAAGTTTTTCAACATCATCATATAATCCACGTGCTGCTGCGGTTATGTTGATAGTATTATCAGTTAATCCGATATGTAATGGAAGAAATCAAGAGAAAAATATACACGAAACTTGTGTTAGCTGCAGCATTTGCTTCCCTAATTGTTTGGTTCCTGCTTATATGTCGCTCCTGTTTTTCGGCTTAAGTTGGACTGAAATTTTGTGCTCTGAATTCGCTCTTCTTCATCTCAGCATTTGTGTAGTAGAGCAAGATACGTACTCCCTCTGTTCCAAAATAGATGACTTTCATTTATCTAGATACGGATGTATCTAGACTTGTTATACATCTAGATACATCTGCATGTAGACAAATGGAAGTCATCTAATTTGGAACGGAGGGAGTAGCATTTTGCAATAGCAATCGCGGCTGCACCATTCTCGTGGTCTTCCTGACGGCACGATACTCCACTGATGAGCACTAGAAGAGTTTCACTGAATGAGGATCACGATGCTCTTCTGATCTACACATGTTGTTGAGCGCATCATACTAGAAAAACCCAAAATGATGCACACCTCTGCTCTGAATCTCTCTGCGCGTATGGTCTGAATTTGCTCTTCTTCATGTCAGCATCGTGTTAGCTTAAGTCAGAAAGCATTTGGTAAGAGCAATCGCTGCACCACTATTGTGGTCTTCCAGTTCCTGCTGACACACTACACCACTGATCTGCACTAGGAAGAGTTTCACGGAGTTAGGATCACGATGCTCCCCTGATCTCCTTGAGCACATCACACTAGGAAAAAACCAGAATGAAGCAGCAGATGCACACCTCTGCTCTGAATCTCTCGGCGTATCTTCCGATTCAGTTTCGACTTGTGCGGTGTATGCTTGTTACCGGCCAAAAGAGCTTTTCCATCCTTCTGTTGCTTCTCCGCCTTAAACCGAATCAAGCCCAACTGCTTCTTCTCTGTCTCGAGGTGCATTTTCCATGGTGCTAATCTGAAGTCTTGAGGTCAGATGTAATCGTGCATCCTCAGTCTTTAACTCAGAAGAAGCTAAGTGGGAAAAGACTGCATCAAGTCCTACAGTACAACAGAGTTGAGTTGTGTGAAGCTCCTTTGAGCAACAATCACAAGAGGAGCAGGTCAAGTGCTCAAGCGGCGCAGCACGGTAGAAATGGATTAATCTTCATCTCCAAGCAGAAGGCGAAAGCAGAGCACCAGCCGAAAACAAAATGCAGAACTGAAGAGCTCCCTCCACACCTGCATATTTTCTTACTTGCAAGACAAGGTGGAACCAATTGTGCTGATGTACGTCTCGAACGTTCCATACGAATTGCAATGAACAATGCCAAACCGAGGACAGGTCAGCGGCTATGATGCATAGTAAGGTATTCCATGTTAGTTAAAACATTCCATACTAGTCGATGTTGAGTCTTCTCGTGTGCTGGTGTATAAGTTCACGAGAGTAAGGTCCAAGCAAGAAAACACGGGCTGGTGTTCAAGCAAAGCTTAGCGGAGATATCTCTGCAACACGAACGGCGCTCGTGCGTGCGATTCTTAGAGCCGAAGAACAACGATGTCGACGCAATGGCAGAAGCCGAAGATCTATGACTGGGAAACGGCATCGTGGAAGGATTGCGACGTAGCACAGCTGGGGAGCTCCGTCTCCTCCGTGCTATCCGAACTAGGCTTCCGAGAACCAGAAGTACACGTTGTCTCCGTGCCGACCTCTGCCCAACCTATCGCTAGCAGCGGCAGCGTTCCGTCGTTGTCCGTGACGCGCTCTGCTGCCGGTAGCGATTGGTCCTGGTTATGGCTCACCGTCGGCCTTGGAGCGTCGGCAGCTCTGTGCTACGCGGCGTGGAAGTACTACAACCGCAGCACGTGCCTGCGCACCTACGGCCGGGACATGACGGCGTCGGCCGGCGAGACGGACCCGGTGATCGGCCGCGACGACGAGATCGACCGCCTCGTCTGCATCCTCTGTCGCCGGACCAAGAACTCCGCCGCGCTCGTCGGCGCTGCGGGGGTTGGCAAGACGGCCATCGCCGAAGGCCTCGCCCAGCGCATCGCTGCCGGGAGGGTCCCCGAGGCGCTCGCCGGAGCGCGCGTCGTGGAGGTCGACCTCGCGGCGATGGTGGCCGGGACGAGGCTCCGCGGCATGTTCGAAGAGCGCATGAAGAACGTGATCAAGCAGGCGGAGGACGCCCACGGCAAGGTGATCCTGTTCTTCGACGAGATGCACACCATCCTCGACGCCGGGAGCTCACGGGTTTCCGACAGCGGCAACATGCTGAAGCCGGCGTTGGCCCGCGGCCGTAGCAGTTGAAAGGGGAATCTCTGTACTAGCGAGTGAAGCTGCGTTGGATGTTATTTTGTCAGAATCTTTTAACCCAGTGAGTATATTTATTTTCCAAATTATTGCACGATTAAGACTCCCATACACATGAACCTTGAGTTAATTGCGCTGGAGGTCACACATCTCGTCACTTGCGTGCACATTGGTCACACATCTGGATAACGGGATTTTTTGGTCACACATCTCGACAATTGCGTGCACATTGGTCACAAACGGAAGCGTCATCCCGTTTTGGACTGAACATTTTCAGAAAACCCCCTTGTGTAATATTACAGGGGCCCTATTGCAAAAAGAGGATAATAAAAAAAAGAAATAAATAACCGGAGGATAATACAGGGGCCCTTTCTCTCCGGCTAGCCGCCGGCCTCCTTCCTCCACCGCCTGGCCTCACCCTCGCCCTTCTAGCCGTCGCCTCGTCCTCGCCGTCGTCCATCTGCCTGCACACCGCGCTCGCCCGTCGCGACGGCGCCGTCACGACGCGCTCCTTGACCACTTCGCCGCCGGTGTCGGAGAGCACGCCACCGCCGTCAACGCGTTCGGTGCTTCAAGGTGTTCCGGCTCCTGCGTCGCTGCACGCGCCGTGTCCCAGCTCCTCGAGCGCAAGCCCCGGCCAGGCCATGTCGCGGGCGGCTCTGGGGCGGGCGACCTCCTCAGCGCGGCCATGGAGCAGGCGAGCTCCGTCCCGGCCCGGCGCGGGCGCGGGCGACCTCCTCGAGCGCGGCTATGGCGCGGACGTCCGGCTTGAGCACACTCCCGGCGGAGGACGGCGACCCGGTGCCACCCAGCTCTCGGCCACGCGTGCTTGGCGAGTGTGATTCCAGGCCTAATCCCGCGGTCAAGGGAGAGCTCGGCGGCGGGCTCTCGCGTGCGCCGCCGGGGCCGCCTCCTCCGCGACGGCGCACCGCTCCTTCCGCAAGGCCCCCAGCTCCCGTGCCTGGCGGAGCTCGCCCGTGCGCCGCCGGGGCCGCCTCCTCCGCGACGGCGCACCGCTCGTCGACACGCGGGTGCTCCCCACCTTGCTCCCGTCGTAGCAGAGCTTGAACGGCGCCACGGCCGGCACACGAGGGATCATGGCCGTCTCGGCCGCGAACGCGTCGGTGACCGCCTTGTGGATGGACCTCTCCAGCACGGTCTTAGCGAGACGGCATGGCTTGGACGCGCACGGCACGCGGGCGTAGGAGGAGGAGGAGGCGTACCCGGCGTCGCAGTCCACCCAGAACGTGGCGCCCCCGACGTCGAGCACGGCCGTCACCGGCACCTGCGGCGTGCGCTGCCGGAAGCTCGTGAGGTACTGCCCCGTCGCGCCGTCCTTGCGCACCGGCAGCACCACGGCGGTCGGGTTGCCTCTGCGACCTCCACACACACACAAGGGATGGGTTGAATTTTTTATTTTTTGCAATAGGGCCCCTGTAATATTACGCAAGGGGGTTTTCTGAAAATGTTCAGTCCAAAACGGGATGACGCTTCCCGTTTGTGACCAATGTGCACGCAATTGTCGAGATGTGTGACCAAAAAATCCCGTTATCCAGATGTGTGACCAATGTGCACGCAAGTGACGAGATGTGTGACCTCCAGCGCAATTAACTCCATGAACCTTGCAAGGCCCATAAGAAGGTGGATCGAGAAGAACGTAATGACAAAGCTATGTGATATGCTGATTAAAGGAGAAGCCACGGAAGGGTCGGCAATCTCCATTGATGCTATGGACGATGGGAAAGGGCTGAAATATGAAGTGTCAAGCCAAGAGCCTAGCCCTCGGTGAATCACCAGAAACGACGATTGGTCGTGGTGGGCTGGTGGCCATACATGTAGTGTCATGGCTGGTTGCAGTTAGTTGCATGTAAAATATTCGCAATTTCAACACTTGGTTGCTAGCTGTATATGTTCATACGCGTGATGCAGATACAGTTTTGGAGGCTGGAGCAATATGCAGAGTACATGGCAGCTGGAACCGAACTTGCTCTGACAAACGAGTTTGCCCTAGCGGCGCCGCGGGGAAACCTCCGCCTCCTCCCCTCACTCGCCGTCGCCAGAGGGCGCGGCCGAGCGAAGCCTGGTCGGCGGTGGTTGCGGCGGCCGCGAAGCGTTCCTTCGTCCTCGCATCGCAGCGAGGGGGCGGGGGGCGCGGCCAGGCGGAGTGGCTGCACGAGTGCGGGTGCGGCGGCGGAGCGACCGGGCTCTGGGCGGCGCCGCCTGAACGTGGTGCTCGTGCGGGAGGCCTCGTGGCGGCGGCCGTGATCGGGGCGTCGCCGGTAGCGTGGGTTGGGCTCGCCCAGATCTGGCATCCGGTGAGCCGCGGTGGCGCGGGCTGGTTTGGCTTGTGTGAGAGCTCTATCGGCGGAGCTGGTCGCCGATGCACCTTTTGGTCAGGTTTGTGGATGATGGTGGTGGATGTTGTTCAGGAGTGCAGGAACAGGGAGCTGAATTGCAGTACATAGAATTGCTAGTAGAATTTAGTTCTGCAAAATAGAATTGCTAGTAGAGTTTTTTTTTCATGTTGTTGGAAGTAAAGCTAGATTGATGGCAGGGCTAGATATCATTAAAATCTAGCTCTATAGATAGAATTGCTAGTAGATGTTTTTATGCTGGTAGAAGTAAATAGAATTGCTAGTAGATATCAATAAAATCTAGCTCTGTAGATAGAATTGCTAGTAGATGTTCTTATGCTGGTAGAAGTAAAGCTAGACTCATGGCAGGGTTACGTTTTAAATAAATCTAGTTTTGTAAATAGAATTGCTAATAGAAGTAAAATGTAGACTGATGGTAGGGCTAAGTATCAAAATAAAATCTAGCTCTGTAAAATAGATTTGCTAGTAGAGGCTTTTGCTTGTAGAGTTAAAACTGGTGGACGGATTAAAATTCATGTTAGAGTTAAATTAGTTTTCCTCGTATATAGCTAATTCATGCTTTAGATGTTCTTCTGTTCCTCTTGTTGTTGTAGGGGTTTTATTTTGATAGAAGTATCTGTTTAGAGTGTAGTTCGTTGTTCTTTTAAATCTGATAGCGGTAGTTGGTAGTTTTGAAGCTTTGGCATTGTGGGTAGAAGTTTTTTGTATGAAAGACGAGGTCCTGGGATATAGCCACGTTGATATGAAAGACGAGGTACTGGATAATGTATAGATGCAAATAAGATACAAACAGTATAGTTTTATATAGTGCTTAAGAAGAGTACAATGATTAGGGACGTTCTAACTCATATAGGAGATTACTTGTCCTTTTATGCAGCAGTAGTGAAAGTATTGTCTTTATCTTTATTCATTGTCCTCTGTCAAAAAGTATGCCTGGGGAGGATCTGCCTTGATATATAGCATAGATATTCTTCTGCCTCGCATATAATTTGTTTTTATTTCCGTTTCCCTGGTAAGATTAGGGATGCTCATTCCAGTAGGAGTAGTAGATGTAATCTGTGCATTGTGGAAGTCGAGGAATGCCGCATGTTTTAGTAGAGTTTTTTCTCTTACGACCCTAGTGGAATAATTGTACAAGTTGCTTATTGGTTAAGTACTAGGGCTATAACACTGAGTTCATTCTTACAAGAGTTGCAGTGCAAGCGGAGCAAGAGATCTGCTACGAGTTGTGGCTGAAATCTCCAGGAGACGATTCAGGAGACGAAGTGGTGATGAGAATAGAAAGAGTAGAGGAAGCAATCAGGATGTCGGGTGGTGCTGCAGGAAAAAGTTGTTAGTAGTCTAGCTGTGTAGTTTGATCTGATGATGTTGTCTTTTTTCTTTAGTTTGGTTTGTAGATGTTGGTTTCCTTGTTAGTCTTAAGGCTGGAGCAGAGTAGGTTAGAGTAAGTGTAGTGCTGGCGAGTGAAACTGAATTATGAAAGTTGTATTATCAGTTTTCATTTTAATGAAAATTGGGGCGAGGCCCTCCTATCCAAAAAAAAAAGCTGTATATGTTCACCAAACTTTCAGTTAGCATGCCTGTCATAGGATTACCACGGCTTATTTGGCTCCTATTCCTTCCACTTCCACTATTGCCAACCAGCACAAAAATCGAACGATCCGATGATGTGCTGTTTGTCTTAGTAGCATGGAACATATTCATCTCAGGCACATATTTTTTCATCGTAGTATGACAAAGGTTTGACATTACTATCCCAGGTCGGAAAAAAATACAGTTCGTTTCAGTAGCTTTTTTTTTTTGAGAGGGAACTTCGGCCCACCATGCTGGGCTGTTGTCTGTTGCTGGTTCGGCCTTATCACCTGGTGGTCTGGGTGCAGCGGCGAATCCTAACGGACGTCCGTTGGCAATGCTTAACCCTCCCGAGTAGGGATTTTTGGCTCCTGAGATCCAGTGCTCCATCCAATTTAAAAAATTCGAAAATCATATTTATGAGTTTGAAAAATTCTAAAAACAAATCCGGGTGTAGCCAATAGTATATCCGACAAACGTGCAAAATATCAATTTCAAAAATCTGGAAAAAAATCCGAGGGTAGGCAATAGTATTTTGAACAGCAAACAAATGACAAAATATGGATCTAAGTATACATATTTTCGAATCTTTAACTTTTATCAGATTTTTTTAGTTTTGTGTAGCCAATAAATATATTATTTCACATTGAAATTTGGCACGTTTGTGGGATATATCATTGCTACATCTGGATTTTTTCCAGTTTTTTTTGAAACTCACAAATATCTTTCTCGATTTTTTTTAAACGGCGAGCACTGGAGCTCAGGAACAGAAAACACTTTCCCAGCAACTCTAGTTTTCCGGAAAAAAATATGTTTTTCTGGTTAACCGGTTTTCTGTTTTCTGTATGTTTTTCTGGTTAACCGGTTCTCTGTTTTCTGTCCGTTTTTCTGTCTGCTGTCGTTTTTCCAGTTCTTTTTTCTGTTTGCTTTTCTGGTTTTTTGCTTTATTTTTTGGTACTGTCGTCGTATGAAACAACAGATGTCTAGGGGTAGGCTTAAGTTTGGGGCCGATGGACGCTAGAGGATTCGGGGAGGGATAGCGCACTGAAGAGCGCACACAGAAGAACAAACGAACATAAAGATTTACCCTGCTTCGGGGCTCTCGTGAGGAGATAAAACCCCTACTGCAGCATCTAGCCTACTTGGTGTATTTTCTCTCTCTGTATACGGATCTCTACAAATGCTCCTGGAGCTGTATATCTCTAAGCCTGTATCTGTCTACCTCCATGAGCTGTAGAGCTAGTGCTAGTACTAGAGGAAGAAAGGAGCCAGGGGGGAAATGAGCCCGCGGGTGGCTGAAGAGAACTCTCCCCTGGTGCTCTTTATATAGGGAGAGCCCAGGGGACAAGGGGTGGCCCACACGTCACTGTACAGTCACTGTAGCTGAGGTGACTACTGGGGTCTAATCAACACTGTACACGCGTCATCAGTTGTACTCTCGTCACATCGCTGGCACTGTAGCCACGTCCCTTGTCCTTGTCTTCTAGCTCCTGTCTTCCGGATATTCTGGGGATGGCAGGGGTATCTTGTACTTGTCGAGGGAGCTGGATGCAGTCTCGGTCAAAGTAGAGGTAGCGCTCCTGGGGTTGACGCCGAGGTACGGAGATAGTCAGCCGAGGTAACAAAGCCTCGGCCTGAAGATGTCGGTGCTGGCTCGACCGAGGCTGGGACGTCGATTGATCCGAAGCTGGGCTCGATCCAGGGACTGCTGGCGTCGGTCCACCGAGGCGGGAGCGCTCTGCTCGATCGGGGACTCCAGGCATTGGCCCACCGAGGCACGAGGCAGCTCGGCCTGGCAGCGGCCCGCTCCGAGGCACGAGGCAGACTCGGCCTGCCCAGCCTCTGCTTCGGTCCGCCAGAGAGTCTCGGCCTGCCCAAAGTATACAGACTCGGCCTGGCAGCGGCCCAAACCGAGGTAAGCACCTCGGCCTACTCCGAGGTCCGGACATCCCGGCCTGCCCGAGGTAAAGAGCAGCCTCAGCCCATCCGAGACGGGAGGCCCAATCCGGGGCTGGAGAACGTGGCCCAATACGGGGCTGGACGTACCGTCCGAGGCTGGAAGTCTCGGTTAGATCGATACTGGAGCTGTGTCGGTTTGGATAACTCTGCCAAACCGAGGTAAGGCTGTCACAGCGCAACACTGGATATTGATGGCTACGTGTTGGTGAACCCCAAGAGGAAGGTTATGATGTAGACAGCAGAAGTTTTCCCTTGAGAAATCTACCCAAGGTTATCAATCCAGTAGGACTTGACGATCTATCGGAAGGTTGTTGATGTTGACTCCCCCTGGCGCTAGGGAGCTTGCACCAACGTGGAATCTGCACAGACACAAACCAGAACTTTGCCCAACACGAAACAGAGAGGTTGTCAATCTCTCCGGTCTTGCAGAAACAAAGAGTTAAACGTATGGTGTGGAAAACAGCAGGAAAACAGCAAGTAACAGGAAACAGATGATTGCAGCAGGTTGTGTAAACAGTATGAGGAAATTGGACCAGGGTCCACAGTTCACTAGTGGTGTCTCTCTCAGAACAGATAACTAGCATGTTGGGTAAACAAATTACAGCTGGGCAATTGACAAATAGAGAGGGCATAACAATGCAATACATGCCAAGATGTCTACTATGAAATCTAGTTGGGCATTACAACAAAGTACATAGACCGTTATTCCAACCGCATCTATGCCTAAATAATCCACCTTCAAGGCAGCATCCGCATCCATTCAGTATTAAGTTGCTAACAACAGATTATTGCATGAAGTAAAGTGTGTAATGTAATCAATACAAGTGCCCTTGGACACTGCACCAATGTTTTATCCCTAGTAGCAACAGCACATCTACCATCTTAGACCTTTCTGTCACTGATCCAGATATCTAGAGACTGAACCCACTATCGAGCATAAATACCCCCTCTTGGAGTCACAAGCATCTACTTGGCCAAAGCATCTACTAGCAACGGAGAGCATGCAAGATCAAGAGCACATAGATAAACAACTTGAATAAACATGGTATCAATATTCATCGGATCCCAGCAAACACAACATCTAGCATTACAATAAGATGATCTTGATCATGTTAGGCAGCTCACAAGATCTAAACATGGAGGCACAAGGTAGAGAGACAACCATCTAGCTACTGCTATGGACCCGTAGTCCAGGGGTGGACTACTCACGCATCACTCCGGAGGCAGGCATGGTGATGTAGAGCCCTCCGGTGATGATCTCCCCTCCGGCAGGGTGCCGGGAAGAGCTTCAGAACTCCTCCGATCTGAGATTGACGATGACGGCCGCGACGGAACTTTTCGTGGAATATGATCGACCGTAATAGGGTTTTCGCGTCGCGGAGAATATATAGGCGAAGAGGCGGCGTCGGTGGCCGAGGGGGGCCACCACGCCATAGGGGGCGCGGGCCCACCCTGGGCCGCGCCCTAGTGTGGCGTGGCCCCCTGGTGGGTCTGCTCCGACTCCCCTTTGGACTCCGTGATCTCCTCGTGATATTATTGACGATGTCTTTTGTTTCGTCCAATTCCGAGAATATTTCCTTAATAGATTTTCTGAAACCAAAAACAGCAGAAAACAGGGAACTGGCACTGTGGCATCTTGTTAATAGGTTAGTCCCAGAAAATGCATAAAAATGATATAAAGTGTAACCAAAACATGTAGCAATTGATATAATAACAGCATGGAACATCAAAAATTATAGATACGTTTGAGACGTATCAAGCATCCCCAAGCTTAGTTCCTGCTCGTCCTCGAGTAGGTAAACGATAAAAACAGATAATTTTTGAAGTGACATGCTACCAACACAATCTTTGATCAAATAACAATGTAATGCACATGATCTGAATGAAGTGATCCAAGCCAATGGTCTATAGTTTGCAAGCAAGTAAATAAAGAGTAAACATAAGTGATCACACAAGTGCAAACTTTCATGAATAATACTATAAAACATTTAGAGATATAATAGTCTAACATAATAGTTAGTTCACAGCAGCAATAATTCTCAACATGAAAGTGTTTGTATCAACACAAAGGAAGATAATAGCTTCAGCTTTTGCTTCAACTTTCAACATGTATATCATATAGATAATGTCAATGCAAAGAATATGATCAACCAAACACAAAGTTATGTAAAAACTGTTATACTGGAGTTGACAATGATGTTTGCTTAAGTAGACAGAAAGAAGTGGGAAAACTGACTCAACATAAAAGTAAAAGAATGGCCCTTCGCAGAGGGAAGCAGGGATTAACATCATGTGCTAGAGCTGTAGTTCCCGAAGGCATATAGAGAGCATAAAATATTGTTTTGTAAGGTAATGGTGTATACAGGTGTCAACAAATCAAATAGCAGGTACTTGTCATCTTCCATGGCTAACTAACTTTTAGAGCGGTTCCGAGAGTTTTTAGGACTGCACTTGTAACAAGCACTTATTGGTGACACTCCTCCCAACCATTTACTTTCCACAAACCATGGCTAACCGAATCCTCGGGTGCCCACCAACATTCACCATGGAGGAGTGTCTATTTATTTATTTATAGGGTGGACTAACCAGCTCTTTAATGCAAAATAAAAGGTGGAGAAGCAGATGAAGCTGCCAATCCTTGTAAATTAATTAGCATGGAAGATGACAAATCTCACTACTACGTCCTTATGAGCTTTTCAAGTAGTGACACAAAAAGGAAATGTAACAGTTTTGAGTAGTTAGTAGATAGCACATGAAGAAATTTACTTGGAATGGTGAAAACACCACATAATAGGTAGGTATGGTGGACACAGGTGGCATGGATTTGGCTCAAGGTTTTGGATGTACAAGAAGCATTCCCTCTTAGTACAGAGTTTAGGCTAGCAAGGTTATTATAAGCAAACATCATTATCAACTGGAATAGCAAGAGTGTACATAAAACACAAGGTTTGACGAACCATAGACTCCCACTGTCTTCCTTGTTAACACATAGCCTTCATCCAAAAATTATCTAGACTACTATGGACTTCCAATTATGCAACAGATTATTATAGCAGAAAATCCTTATAGTAGTTCTTCATTAATAGCCATTACTTACATGATGCACAAGCTTAAACATTAATTACTTGACAGCTCAAAACAATTGGCAAGCATCAAATTACTCAAGACAACGATCTAAAAAGATTCATGTAAGCATTTTATACCACTACCACATGCATAGCATTTTTCTGGTCCAACCAAACACCAATCAACTTATTTGACAACTCTCCAAACAGATATAAGTGAAGCAAGAGAGTACTTTCTTCAAAAGAAACTGAAAGCTCTAACAAGAGATATGAAAAACTGAGAGCTAACAGCAATAACAGCAACTAGACAGGAATACTCAACAAGTATAAGTGAAGCACAAGAGTATTCTAATGAAAAAGTGGAGCGTGTCTCTCTCCCAAACATGAATACTAGGATCCAACAAGTATAGCACAGCAAACAAAACAAAACAAACTGAAAACAAAAACACACTGACGCTCCAAGGAAGAGTACACTAGTATGAAGCAATAAAAATATAGCACCATTAGAGATGACCTGATAATTTGTAGATGAAGAAGGGGATGCCTTGGGCATCCCCAAGCTTAGATGCTTGAGTCTTCTTGAAATATGCTGGGGAGGTAAGCCTCCCCAAGCTTAAGCTCTTCACTCTTCTTGATCATGTAATATCATTCTCCTCTATCAACACTTGAAAACTTCCTTCACACCAAAACTTAACAGCTTTTCTCATTAGCAGGTTAGTGCACTAAAAGATAATACTTCAAAGTTCTAGCAAAGACAAAACTCACAAGCCAACTATTTTAAACATTAGCCACTGTTACTAGGCTCAAGTGGGCACTTTTACACGAAAAGAAACCACTTAAAAACTTGTAAAAGAGAGAATGCAAAATAAAAGACAGAATCTGTCAAACCAGAACAGTCTGTAATGACGAATTTTTTCGAGGCACTTACGATGCTCAGATGAAAACTTTTGAAATAATGAAAGTTGCGTAACATCATCAGGAACATGCACAAAAAGTTTCAGCATTTTTCGATTTTTTCTGATTTTCTACTGAATTAAACGGTGACGAACAGCAATCTGTCCCAATGCAGTCCCGAAAATAAAAACCAACTTTGCATTAGTAACTCTCCTTGGCACAACAAAACAGCAAATAAAAGATACAAAGGAGTTGCTACAGAGGTAAACAAGCATCCTTGACTCAAGAAAACAAAAATAAAACAGCAAATAAAAACATGGGTTATCTCCCAGAAGTGCTTTTCTTTAATGCCTTTGAGCTAGGCATGAAGAGATGCATCAAGTATTGTCAAGACCAGAAAATCCAAAACCATAATTTGTCTTGACACTAGTATCATGTGAGTATTTCATCTTCTTCCTAGGGAAGTGTTCCATACCTTTCTTGAGTGGGAATTGAAATTTTATATTCCCCTCTCTCATATCAATAACAGCACCAACAGTTCTCAGAAAAGGTCTTCCCAAAACAATAGGACAAGAAGGATTGCATTCAATATCCAAAACCACAAAATCAACAGGGACAAGATTGTTATTAACCATTATCAAAACATCATCAACTTTTCCTAAAGGTTTCTTCATAGAAGAATCAGCAAAGTGAACATCCAAATGACATTTTTCCAAAGGTGCAAGCTTGAGAATATCATATAAATTTTTAGGCATAACCGAAATACAAGAACCAAGGTCACACAAAGCATTGCATTCAAACTCACTCAGTTTCATTTTAATAACAGGTTCCCAATTATCATCTAACTTCCTAGGGATAGAAGCTTCAAGTTTTAATTTTTCTTCCCTAGCATGCATGAGAGCTTTGATAATATGTTCAGTAAAAGCCATATTTATTTTACTAGCATTAGGACTCTTAGCTAGCTTTTGCAAGAACATGATGACTTCAGTTATGTTACAATTTTCGAAATTGAAGTTGTTGTCATAAAAACAATGGAGCAATTATCACCAACACCTCTAAAAATTTCAGCACTTTTACTAGGAACAAAAGTAGTGCTATCAGGCAATTTAAAACTTTTTGTAGAGGTAGTAGAGACATTTCCAACACTTATTATCTTTTCACTAACAGTAGGGGGCGCATTAGCATGTGAGGCATCATTTGTTTCATTAGTAAAAATAGTGCAAACTCTAACAACACTATTTTGTTCAGCAATTTCAGCTTCTCTTTCTTCTCTCTCCCATCTTTCATGAAGTTCAGCAAGCATCCTAATGTTATTATCAATTTTAATTTGGATAGCATTGAGTGTTTTACTCTCTCTAATATCACTAGGAATAGCTTTTATTTTCAGCATTTCAACATCATGAGCAAGACTATCAACTTTAGCAGCAAGAGTATCAATTTTTCCTAGCTTTTCCTCAACAGTTTTATTAAAAGTAGTTTGTGTGCTAATAAAATCCTTAAGCATGACTTCAAGATCAGAGGGCACACTTCTATTGTTACTGTAGGAATTGCCATAAGAATTACCATAAGAGTTGCTACCATTAGCAGGATATGGCCTATAATTGTTGCTACCAAAATTATTCCTATAGGCATTGTTGTTGAAGTTGTTATTTTTAATGAAGTTTACATCAACATTTTTCTCATCATGAGCAACCAAAGAAGCAAGAGGAATATTATTTGGATCCACAACACCATGTCCATTCGAAAGCATAGTCATAATAGCATCAACTTTATCACTCAAGGAGGAAATTTCCTCAACAGAATTTACCTTCTTACCAGTTGGAGCCCTTTCAGTGTGCCATTCAGAATAATTTACCATCATATCATCAAGAAGCTTTGTAGCAGCACCCAAAGTGATGGACATAAAGGTCCCTCCAGCAGCCGAGTCCAATAAGTTCCTTGAGAAAAATTTAGTCCTGCATAAAAGGTTTGGATGATCATCCAAGTAGTCAGTCCATGAGTGGGGCAATTTTTAACCAAAGACTTCATTCTTTCCCAAGCTTGGGCAACATGCTCATTATCAAGTTGCCTAAAGTTCATAATACCACTTCTTAAGAGATAATTTTAGCAGGAGGATAATATTTTCCAATGAAAGCATCTTTGCATTTAGTCCAGGAATCAATACTATTTCTAGGCAAAGATAGCAACCAATCTTTAGCTCTTCCTCTTAAAGAGAAAGGAAACAATTTCAGCTTAATAATATCACTCTCTACCTCCTTATACTTTTGCATATCACAAAGTTCAACAAATTGTTTAAGTGGGCAGCAGCATCATCAGTACTAACACCAGAAAATTGCTCTTTCATAACCAGATTTAACAGTGCAGGCTTAATCTCATAAAATTCTGCTTTAGAAGCAGGTGGAGCAATGGGTGTACAGATAAAATCATTGTTGTTTGTGCTAGTAAAGTCACACAACTTAGTATTTTCAGGATTACTCATTTTAGCAAGCCTAAAACAAGCAACAGCAACTCGAAATTAAAAACTAGATGCAGGAATTTAATTTTTTTGGGTTTTTGATTTTTAACAGCAAGCAAAACAAAACTAAAACAAGACAAAAAACAAAGTAAAGAGATTGGAACTGAGAGACTCCCCTTTCCAATAGCCTCCAAGTCCCCGGCAACGGCGCCAGAAAACAGCTTGATGGCTACGTGTTGGTGAACCCCAAGAGGAAGGTTATGATGTAGACAGCAGAAGTTTTCCCTTGAGAAATCTACCCAAGGTTATCAATCCAGTAGGACTTGACGATCTATCGGAAGGTTGTTGATGTTGACTCCCCCTGGCGCTAGGGAGCTTGCACCAACGTGGAATCTGCACAGACACAAACCAGAACTTTGCCCAACACGAAACAGAGAGGTTGTCAATCTCTCCGGTCTTGCAGAAACAAAGAGTTAAACGTATGGTGTGGAAAACAGCAGGAAAACAGCAAGTAACAGGAAACAGATGATTGCAGCAGGTTGTGTAAACAGTATGAGGAAATTGGACCAGGGTCCACAGTTCACTAGTGGTGTCTCTCTCAGAACAGATAACTAGCATGTTGGGTAAACAAATTACAGCTGGGCAATTGACAAATAGAGAGGGCATAACAATGCAATACATGCCAAGATGTCTACTATGAAATCTAGTTGGGCATTACAACAAAGTACATAGACCGTTATTCCAACCGCATCTATGCCTAAATAATCCACCTTCAAGGCAGCATCCGCATCCTATTCAGTATTAAGTTGCTAACAACAGATTATTGCATGAAGTAAAGTGTGTAATGTAATCAATACAAGTGCCCTTGGACACTGCACCAATGTTTTATCCCTAGTAGCAACAGCACATCTACCATCTTAGACCTTTCTGTCACTGATCCAGATATCTAGAGACTGAACCCACTATCGAGCATAAATACCCCCTCTTGGAGTCACAAGCATCTACTTGGCCAAAGCATCTACTAGCAACGGAGAGCATGCAAGATCAAGAGCACATAGATAAACAACTTGAATAAACATGGTATCAATATTCATCGGATCCCAGCAAACACAACATCTAGCATTACAATAAGATGATCTTGATCATGTTAGGCAGCTCACAAGATCTAAACATGGAGGCACAAGGTAGAGAGACAACCATCTAGCTACTGCTATGGACCCGTAGTCCAGGGGTGGACTACTCACGCATCACTCCGGAGGCAGGCATGGTGATGTAGAGCCCTCCGGTGATGATCTCCCCTCCGGCAGGGTGCCGGGAAGAGCTTCAGAACTCCTCCGATCTGAGATTGACGATGACGGCCGCGACGGAACTTTTCGTGGAATATGATCGACCGTAATAGGGTTTTCGCGTCGCGGAGAATATATAGGCGAAGAGGCGGCGTCGGTGGCCGAGGGGGGCCACCACGCCATAGGGGGCGCGGGCCCACCCTGGGCCGCGCCCTAGTGTGGCGTGGCCCCCTGGTGGGTCTGCTCCGACTCCCCTTTGGACTCCGTGATCTCCTCGTGATATTATTGACGATGTCTTTTGTTTCGTCCAATTCCGAGAATATTTCCTTAATAGATTTTCTGAAACCAAAAACAGCAGAAAACAGGGAACTGGCACTGTGGCATCTTGTTAATAGGTTAGTCCCAGAAAATGCATAAAAATGATATAAAGTGTAACCAAAACATGTAGCAATTGATATAATAACAGCATGGAACATCAAAAATTATAGATACGTTTGAGACGTATCAAATATCTCGGCCGGGGAATCTGATATCTCGGCCCAAGCTATGTTTTGCTGCTGTTTTGTTTATCTTTTATCCGTTTAATCTCTGTCTCTCTCCTTTATTAATTCAACAAACCACCAACTCTGGGGTACCCGGGGTTACATCCCCGACATTAGTCCCCGAGGCTGTGGGGGACTCGCAGAGTCGCGCACAGACTAACAAAAACAAATATCCAATACCAAAATCTCCATATAATAAATATCTTGCCAGCATGGGCATCATGATATGTCGGTGCTTAGCCACCACGGGCATTACTGAAGGCGCATGTCACCAGCATATCTCATGTGTCTCTTATATGTCGGTTTTCAGCCACTCTGGGCACTAGCGAAGGCATATGCCTGCACGGACATATCTCATATGTCTCGGAGCATATGTCTGCACGGACATATCTCATATGTCTCGGCACCTCTGCCTCTCTAGGCATATCTCATATGTCTCGGTACCTCGGCCTCTCTATAGGCATATCTCATATGTCTCGGAGCATATGTCTGCACGGACATATCTCATATGTCTCGGAGCATATGTCTGCACGGACATATCTCATATGTCTCGGTATCTCGGCCTCTCTGGGCATTACCGAAATCGGATGTCAACCAGCCTTAGCTGGATTAACATAAGCATATCTCATATGTCGGTTTTTAGCCACTCTGGGCGTTACCGAAATCAGATATGTCGACAGCCTTAGCTGTACCAACGCATAGCCGTCATTGGCTAAATCTGACATTTTGCCTTCATGGGCACTTGTCAGATGACGAGTTGAGACATCTCTCAACCCGTAACACTCAGTGAGATCAGATACCTTTTGACTCATTGCTCCGAGATAATGATGATATGATACTCTGGTAAGGTCGGATAATTGAAGAACCATGATAATTGATTAAGCCGATAAAGACAGCAATTAAGAGACGCTCGATGATATGAGATAAATGCCGTGATATCTTGGCAAACCGAAATAAACGGCGATTAGAGATATGAGGTGATGTTGAGATATATCCGCATACCGAAATAAACGGCGATCTGGAGAATACCAATAATACTATGATATTTTGGCAAACCGAATAAAACGGCGACCTAAAGAATACCGACAATACCATGATATCCTGGGTGATTCCCGATAACCAATATAACCATGATCTTGAAGACGAATATTGTCTCGGTAAAACCGATGCCACCTTTCAACGTTAGTACAGGCATATATGTATACTGAATATTAAACGGGACAGCAACTTCATTTAACAGAGGAAACTAAGTTTAGCAGCAAAACTATGCACGTAGACACTGACTCGGTCTCAACCGAGTCCCCGAGTCACTTTACAGATATAGGAGAGACTGAACAAAACTTAACTGGCTGTCCAGTCCCCGGGTCAAGACATCTTGCTCCCGGGGGAAACAACTAAGCATGGCAGGAAGGGGCAGTCCCCGAGTACTGTTTGAGACTATCTAAAAGCGTGATGCAGACATATAAATGATACTTACGAGGCAATGTTGTTGGAGAAGTCGAGGAAGATGCTGCTGCCGGCATGGATATCAATATGCTGGCCTGAGCCACCAATATCTCGGTTTGAGCCACTTTTATGTCGGATTTGACCAATATATGTCGGATTCCTGCCTTATCTCGGATTTCCCAAGCTTAACTCGGATTTCCAAGCCTTAACTCGGATTTCCAAGGCTTAACTCGGATTTCCCAAGCTTATCTCGGATTTCCAAGCCTCAGCTCGGATTTCCAACCTTATCTCGGATTTCCCAACCTTATCTCGGATTTCCAAGCCTTAACTCGGATTTCCCAAGCTTAACTCGGATTTACCAGCATACCAGCATATCTCGGATTTATCAGCATATGTCGGATTTACCAGCATATCAGCATATGTCGGATTTCCAGCATACCTCGGATTTACCAGCACAACTCAGACTTTCAGCATATCAGCATATGTCGGTTTTCAGGATACCTCGGATTTCCGGGATACCTCGGATTTCCAGGACACCTCGGATGGACAGTGTCGCCCGGACATGGACATGTCGGATGAACGGTGTCGGATGAACAGTGTCGGATGAACAGTGTCGGCGGGACATAGATATGTCGGATTTCCAGTGTCGGCAAGACATGGATATGTCAGATTTCCAGTGTCGGCAAGACATGGATATGTCGGATGAACAGTGTTGCCATGACAGGATATGTCGGTTTTGGCTATTCCTATGTCGGTTTTGGCTATTGTTAACCCGGGTGATGTCGGAGTCGAGTCCCCGAGTTAACCAAAAAGGTCCCGTCCGAATTTATTCCAGCAAGCGCCACTAGAAGCCCCACGGTGGGCGCCAACTGTCGTCGTATGAAACAACAGATGCCTAGGGGTAGGCTTAAGTTTGGGGCCGATGGACGCTAGAGGATTCGGGAAGGGATAGCGCACTGAAGAGCGCACACAGAAGAACAGACGAACACAAAGATTTACCCTGCTTCGGGGCTCTCGTGAGGAGATAAAACCCCTACTGCAGTATCTAGCCTACTTGCTGTATTTTCTCTCTCTGTATACGGATCTGTACAAATGCTCCTGGAGCTGTATATCTCTAAGCCTGTATCTGTCTACCTCCATGAGCTGTAGAGCTAGTGCTAGTACTAGAGGAAGAAAGGAGCCAGGGGGAAATGAGCCCGCGGGTGGCTGAAGAGAACTCTCCCCTGGTGCTCTTTATATAGGGAGAGTCCAGGGGACAAGGGGTGGCCCACACGTCACTGTACAGTCACTGTAGCTGAGGTGACTACTGGGGTCTAATCAACACTGTACGCGCGTCATCAGTTGTACTCTCGTCACATCGCTGGCACTGTAGCCACGTCCCTTGTCCTTGTCTTCTAGCTCCTGTCTTCCGGATATTCTGGGGATGGCAGGGGTATCTTGTACTTGTCGAGGGAGCTGGATGCAGTCTCGGTCGAAGTAGAGGTAGCGCTCCTGGGGTTGACGTCGAGGTACGGAGATAGTCAGCCGAGGTAACAAAGCCTCAGCCTGAAGATGTCGGTGCTGGCTCGACCGAGGCTGGGACGTCGATTGATCCGAAGCTGGGCTCGATCCAGGGACTGCTGGCGTCGGTCCACCGAGGCGGGAGCGCTCTGCTCGATCGGGGACTCCAGGCGTTGGCCCACCGAGGCACGAGGCAGCTCGGCCTGGCAGCGGCCCGCTCCGAGGTGCGAGGCAGACTCGGCCTGCCCAGCCTCTGCTTCGGTCCGCCAGAGAGTCTCGGCCTACCCAAAGTATACAGACTCGGCCTGGCAGCGGCCCAAACCGAGGTAAGCACCTCGGCCTGCTCCGAGGTCCGGACATCCCGGCCTGCCCGAGGTAAAGAGCAGCCTCAGCCCATCCGAGACGGGAGGCCCAATCCGGGCTGGAGAACGTGGCCCAATACGGGGCTGGACGTACCGTCCGAGGCTGGAGGTCTCGGTTAGATCGATACTGGAGCTGTGTCGGTTTGGATAACTCTGGCAAACCGAGGTAAGGCTGTCACAGCGCAACACTGGATATCTCGGCCGGGGAATCTGATATCTCAGCCCAGGCTATGTTTTGCTGCTGTTTTGTTTATCTTTTATCCGTTTAATCTCTGTCTCTCTCATTTATTAATTCAACAACCACCAACTCTGGGGTACCCGGGTTACATCCCCGACAGGTACTTTTTTATGTTTCGTTTTTCTGGTTTTTATTTTTTTTGAAAAATGTTCAATCTTAAAATTGTGCAGATTTTTAAAAATGTTCAGATTTGAAAACATTCAAATTTAAAAAATGTTCAGATTTGAAAAAAGTTCTTCATAAACCATTTTCAAATTTCATGGACATTTTTTCGTGAACCATTTTTAAATCCATGAACATTTTTTGGTGAACTTTTTTTTAGTTCTGATTTTATAAAATTGACGAACCATTTTCAAACTCATAAACCATTTGAAATTCATGAACATTTTTCAGTGAACCATTTTCAAATTTGTTACATTTTTAAAATTCGGGAAATACTTTTTGATTATACTATTGTTTAAATTGACAGAAAAATCAGGGCTTTTTAGCAGCAGTAGAAAGGCGAACAACCAAAAAACCCGATCCGAAGTAGCGGTGCGTAGGAGTACGAACCAGTAAACCATTAAAATGGGACAAGCCCACGAACGTGCGTTTCTCTCGGGGGGGGGGGGAACGTAAGAGCGCTGCATAGGAGCCTTAGGAAATAAACCTATGTATGACAATAATTCTATTTTACAAAAATGATGGAAAATGACCAATCAGCGATTTCTCCAAAAAAAAAAACTCTACCAAGTGAGCTCCGTAACGAGGAAAACCACATCGTCCATGATAGCCAGCTTCTCTCTTATCTAGTTAACAAGGTTTTGGAGGTAAGTAGAGTTTGGGAGCATGCTATGCGGTCTCACAGCTACCACTCGTAAATCCAAATATATGTCCTAAATTTTTTTTTTGACCTCATAGAGGTCTAAACTAATCTCGCCCAAAATTGTGTTCACCATGAATTGCATATCTTTTTTTAATGGCAGAGATCTAGGAGATCTGGCTAAACATCAACACATTTTTCATTCCGTGAATGCCTATAAATTAGTTTTGTGATAGTTACAGATATGGGAAATTAGACTTTCCAAGACATATTCTTGATGGACTTGTAGGAGGTCTAGATTATTGTTGGCATTGAATTTCCCCAAAGGGAGATGCGCAGGAATTTTGTTGGTGTTATAATACCACATCCATGGATTTGTTGGGAAGGTGTTTTTAATGTCAAATTCCACCTCAGAATAAGATTAACAATTGTAAGCGTAGTCCCATTGCCGTGTATGTGTGGTTGCGCAAGCTGGTCTGTTGTAGAGATTATCCACATCCTATGATGATTGAGGTGGGGATTTTTAATATACGATATCGACGGGATAGAAATAGGGTCTCTCTAGCTCTCAATCGAGTGAGAATTATCTTAATTCTCATTCACATTACGTCATCAATTTCAGTTGCACCTCATGATTAGCACGAATCACGAAGCAAATCAAACGGTCCGAAACAGTTGCAGATCCACTTGCAACTCAGGCGAATGAGAATTAACTTAGTTCTCATTCACATGACGTCATCAAATCCCAGTTGCATGTTGACTTGCAACTGATGCACGAATCACGAAGCAAATCAAATGGTCTGAATCAGTTGCAAGTTCACTTGCAACCGATGACGTCACGCGATTGAGAACTAAGCTAATTCTCAATCGATTGAGAATTAGCAAAACCGATAAAAATAGACGATAGGTATGATGGTCGTTGTCCTTTTCTACTTTTAGCGATGTGTTTTTTCATTACCAAGTTATCTTGTTGTTTTTCTCGAACATATCCAAGTTCAATACTTTTTGTAAGCAATGCCTAGTGTGCTTTATTTATTGGAAAGCAAAGTTACATCGTTTATTACGAATGGTAAGATGAAACCCGGAAAAGTTTGTGTGCATCATTTTGATGCAGAGGCCGGGGTTCTCTCCATTTCTAAAAAAAGAGATGAAACCCGGTGGATCTCATCATGTCGCCTATGTTTGTTTCAATTTTGCTTTAAATATTGGGGGTCTTGTTTTTGTTTACCATTTTGCTCAGTGCCTATTCTGAGCCCACCCTCCATTTTTATCCTGCATTCTCCACAGAATATACGCCTACTTGTGTTTCGGCTGTGTATGATAATGGAAATCGATCCAGGTTGATCGCTTGGAAAGAAAGAAGAAAAAATGTGGAAAGAAAGAAGAAATAATATGGAAAGAAAGAAGAAAGAATTTAACGTTTTCCTCTGCTCACTTGTAAAGGATCGACGAGCCTGGTTGAGCTCCTTGTTGCATACTCCCTCCGTTCCAAGTAATACTGTATTTTTGTAAGGCGGACCATGACCAGGTCAGAGCGGCCAAACGAAGTGCCCACCAACCTCTGAAAATCTCAACTCTGACCACATGCACGTTGAGAGTCTGCACGGGGAGATCCAACGTCTCGCTTCCGCCGGCTCCCACTGACGCCTACCCTGTTTCCCTCACCGGCACACAGGTTTCGGCCCAAAACCATCGAAGTTTGCCGCATCTCGTCGTTCCCGCGCCTACACGACCCACCAACCATCGCCAAATCCACGGCGCGCCTTCTTATATAAGCACACCGTGGAGCACAAAACCAGCAGCACATCGCCGCCCACTCAAACCCACAGAATCCAACCAGTAGAGCACACACAGCACATCATGGCAGCTAGGATGGCATTCGCCACGGCGGCCGCCTCCGTAGCCGTGCACTGGCTCCTCAAGTCGTTCCTCCAGACGCCGCCCCACCCCGCGCTGAGCCTGCTGCTGCCGGCTGCATTCCTCTTCGTCGTCATCGCGACGGTGAGCGGGAAGAAGCTCGGCGGTGGCAATGAGCCGCCTGGGCCCGCGGCCGTGCCGGTGTTCGGCAACTGGCTGCAGGTGGGCAACGACCTGAACCACCGCCTCCTGGCGCGGCTGTCCGCGCGGTACGGCCCCGTGTTCCGGCTCCGGCTCGGGGTGCGCAACCTGGTGGTGGTGTCGGACCCGCGGCTGGCCACGGAGGTGCTGCACACGCAGGGCGTCGAGTTCGGCTCCCGCCCGCGGAACCTGGTCTTCGACATCTTCACCGCCAGCGGCTCCGACATGGTGTTCACCGAGTACGGCGACCACTGGCGCCGCATGCGCCGCGTCATGACCCTGCCCTTCTTCACGGCGCGCGTCGTGCAGCAGTACAGGGCCATGTGGGAGGCCGAGATGGACGGCGTCGTCTCCGACCTGCAGCGCGACGAGATGGCGCGTGGCGCCGGCGTCGTGGTGCGCCGCAGGCTGCAGCTCATGCTCTACAACATCATGTACCGCATGATGTTCGACGCACGGTTCGAGTCCGTGGATGATCCCATGTTCGTCGAGGCCACCAGGTTCAACTCCGAGCGCAGCCGCCTCGCGCAGAGCTTCGAGTACAACTACGGCGACTTCATCCCCATCCTCAGGCCATTCCTGCGCGGTTACCTCAACAAATGCAGGGACTTGCAGACAAGGAGACTCGCCTTCTTCAACACCAATTACGTCGAGAAGAGAAGGTAATGTACCACTAAGTATAATTAGTTATACTCGCGTGAACTGAAGTATTTGGCATGAGTAACTAATGTGTGGTAATTTCGGACCGAACAACAGAAAGGTGATGGACACACCGGGAGACAAGGACAAGCTCCGGTGCGCGATCGACCACGTCCTGGCAGCGGAGAAGAGCGGCGAGATCACGCCGGAGAACGTCATCTACATCGTCGAGAACATCAACGTGGCGGCCATCGAGACGACGCTGTGGTCCATCGAGTGGGCGCTCGCCGAGGTCGTGAACCACCCGGCCGTGCAGCGCAACGTCCGCACCGAGATCAAGGACGTGCTCGGCGACGACGAGCCCATCACCGAGTCCAACATCGGCAGGCTGCCGTACCTGCAGGCCGTGATCAAGGAGACGCTGCGGCTGCACTGCCCCATCCCGCTCCTCGTCCCCCACATGAACCTCCAGGACGCCAAGCTCGGCGGGTACGCCATCCCTAAGGGATCCAAGGTCGTCGTCAACGCCTGGTGGCTCGCCAACAACCCGGAGCTGTGGGAGAAGCCGGAGGAGTTCAGGCCGGAGAGGTTCCTGGGCGAGGAGAGCAGCGTCGACGCCGCCGTCGGCGGCAAGGTGGACTTCCGGTTCCTGCCGTTCGGCATGGGACGCCGCAGCTGCCCCGGCATCATCCTCGCCCTGCCGATCCTCGCCCTCATCGTTGGGAAGCTCGTTAGGAGCTTCGAGATGGTGCCTCCGCCGGGCGTGGACAAGCTCGACGTCAGCGAGAAAGGCGGGCAGTTCAGCCTGCACATTGCCAAACACTCCGTCGTCACCTTCCACCCCATCTCTCCGTGAAGCGGAATTCAGATATCGCTTCAGCGTCCAAAAGGCTGCTCCTCTAGAGTCTAGATGCACAATTTTAATTCCGGTTTGGTTTACAGATTACAGGAAAAGAACACCATGCATGTGATGTCCATTGAATTTTTAATGCTTTTCAGCTTTGAAGATTTATTTTCAAAATCGAAATGGGGTATGCTGCTCTGCTCGGTTTGCTGTCATCGTCCCATTGCTCTTTCTTTTTCGAATTTTTACTTAGGCACGTGCCTAAGATCTCTCTACCATGCGGGCGGCGCCCTTAAAAAGAAGACAAAGTTTACCACACCGAGTTGACACAATGGCACATGTTCGGTTTCCAGCGCGAGGACGAAAAGAAAAACAACTAAATCTCACACTATGCTCCGATCATGTTTTTTACTTTGTCAATAAAGAGTTTTATTAACTCAAACAGAGTTGTATATCAGGATCTCTACATAAATAAGGTGGACAGCAAAACAAATATCATCCGAACAATAAACAAAAAGAAAGTAGTTAAATCTATACTACTATTAAAAGAGCAAACTTGTGTTGATACATTGAATCTGAGCCCTTCAATATTTGTCCAACGGCTCTGATCGTCCCAATGTTTGACAACTCAACACAATTGACTTTTGCCCGTTTTTCCCTCCCACCAAATTACATAATACTGCCAATGCCACCGCCTAAAAAATTCATGAGTAGTTTCGTATGTAAAAAGACCAATCCGGAGCGGCTTCGTACTAGCATGAATTGTTTCGGAAGGGTCACGTACAAGAGGAGGTCACCGCTTGCGCTAGAGTTCAAAGAGGAAAGGAAACCTAGAGTCATGGTTAGATCTGTTTTGGCTGCCATGATATGCATCTATCAAGAAAAACACAACGATCCCTCAAAAAGACAAATCAAAGCTCTTGTCGCCGCGATAGGGGTCTACGCACTGGAGCCGCACGACTCCAGGGTGGCATCTTCGGTTCCCAACACGTAGACGGTGGACATGTGGGAGTCCGCGAGCGGCGACGGACTTGACGGTTCGCACGGTGGCCATCGTCACGTCCTTGATGCCTGTATTCCTGGGATCGCTACGCTCCAGGGCCATGCATACAACTGCAGCGGCGACGGATTCGCCTGCGTGCACCCCGCTAACGAGGCGCCGAGTCCCGTGCACCCGCCCACCGCGTGCTGCCCTACATGTTGTGGCGGAGACGCCGCTGAGTCTCCTGCACCTGCCGGCCGCCGCCCCGCGCGAGCCGCCGCTGCCCTGTACACTGCGGCTGAGACGCCGCCAAGTAACCTGCACCCGCCGGCCAAGCGCCGCCCTGCACGTTTCGGCGGAGACGCCGCCGAGTCCCCTGCATCCGCCGGCCACCGCGCGTGAGCCGACGCCTCCCTGTACGCTGCCTGGTCCGCCCCTGCCCCTGCCGGCTCGATCATGGGCGCTTGCACCTTGTCTATCTCTCCGACATCCCTGCGCTGGCTGCAAAAGCAAGACCCATCGCCGATGTCCAATATCCGCTCTCCCTGAAGATGTCTTGCAGACCAAGCTCTTCGACCGGTTCATGACCAGGCGTGTTGGAAAAGCTTGACCAGGTCTCACACCTCCGCTGCTCATAGTTCAAGTAGGTCACGTACCTTTGTCGCGATGGATCTCGATGGAGGGGAGAGGAGGCACCGGGGGAGGTGGAGCAGGGAGGAGAAGATGGGGAAGGGAGGCTGGCTGTGGGAGAACTGGAGCAGGGCGTCGCATGGGAGAGGTAGAGGATGTCGTGATTGTGCTGCTGCTGCGATAATTACTGTGGATTCATGCCTACTGCTTGTCGTACGTGGTCCTGCACTCCTGCTCTGCCTCAGCTGGTGCCAGCGAGAGAGATCGAGAGAGAGATTAAGCGCCTCCACTCCTGCATGTGAGAGATTGAGAGGATAGATTAAACAAAGAGATTGGTGTCGCTCTGTGCACTTTGCTGATTGCTACATGTCTGTCTGTGTGTTTTGCTGATGATTGCCGCTTTTGCTGATGCTCTCTTTTATCTCTCCAATTGGAGTTGATCAATTTGGCTTTCCGATTGGAGTTGTTCTATACCAACATCCATCACCTTCTTCCTGTGGTACACGTAGTTGTTCAAGACCCTGCCATGGATGATCTTTCACGTGCAGCAAACTCTACTTTCTTCGTGTGATGTTACTACAGGCTTTCAAGGTAAAGAAAACCAAAGAAGAAACATGCATGATTTATTGGCTATTTGTCCTATTATATATGTGAATTATTGTGTTCTATAGAGATTTTGTTGTATCAAATGTTGTATAAAATGTTGGTCACTATTAATTTTAAATATGATTAGTAACCGTCACACTTTACTAAAGAAAAATATTGAATTTATTTTTTCAACATCTAAATCTCTTTGTATTCAACAATTATATTTATGTTTTCCTAAAATGTAGTCACTGTGCTTTCCATTTTTCTGCATAAAAATCTTGCTTATTTGGAAACCGTACGAAATGCGGTAACTATCCCTGCATATGGAAGTGACCTAGAATTTACTTACGAAGGTTATTAGCATGTTATGTGGTAGAATAATAGGTGGTCTCTAATTAACACTGCAATAAAATCCCTCTTGACTATGTTATCACATTGCATCTTAGATTCTCTATGTACGTGCATTATAAAATCACTACCCATTTTGGTTCATAATTTGGGCTCAATTTCTAGATGCAAATTCTCCCCTACTTGTAAATTGTCCCTTTAATTATAAAGACGTGTGTTGCGCACGTACATGCCAACTAGTAGAAATAAAAGACCGCCTAGGGCTAACGGAGTGTTTTCTCCAATTAGGTACACTGGTCATAGCCCGAGCGTCTGCATGGCATGGGCTAGCATAATCATCATTTAGAAATGAATGTATCTTAGCGCACGAGGATATGCTTTCGGAATATATTACTAATAGCCTAAAAAAATTACAGATTTGAATCAAGAGTTCTTGATTATAAACTTGTACTTTTGAACCACCCCAGAACCTCGCGAATTTTGATTTATAAGCCCTAAGATTTTTTAGGTCTCTCTCTTTCCTAGATTTTTATTTGGGCTTATTTGGAATTCATATTTTTGTTAATTTATAATACACATATTCACTTTAGATCTAACATACATAGTTTTATTCAAGTTTCAAAACAAAAGTACATCATGAACAATTATGACTTTATCCTAGTGAACTCCCCTCCAAACGAAGTTGTAGCTCTGAACTGGTAAAAATTACATTTAAAACAAAGATAGTACAATTTTGTTTGCTGGACTTAGGAGTTTAAATAATATACACATAGTACCCTGTTGATACACAATAGTGAAGATGGGTGTTGAAGAAGCAAAAAAACATTCGACATGAAGTTGTATGAGATGGCATTGAGTACTGAACACATGACAATTTTAATCCCGTTTTGGTTTACCTATAACAGAAATATGACGGTATGCTCACTTGATTACGTCTTGTTTGGTACTAGTGTATTTTTGGAAATTGGTGGGGATTATCCCGGTCAAACCCCAAATCCCCACATATCACCAAAAGGTTGTTTGGTTCTAGTGTATTTGATCGGTTTTATCCAAACATTTCTCAGAATTCGCCGAACTCTAATGTATTTTTTTTTCCAATACCCAATACACCAACCCTACCTAGTGGATTGGGGATTAATGGGGTTTGATTGGATTTTGGGTGAAGCTTGGGGTTTTGCCAAATCCATGTGGGGATTATCCCCACTAATTTCTTACAAAAACCTAGTACTAAACAAGGCCTTAAGTGGTTCTACATAATGCTTTTCAGCTTTGAGAAATGTATTTGAAATCTAAATGGTATTGCCAATTTTCCATTCATTGGACAAATGTGAGGTATGCTACTCTACTCCATTTGCTGTTAGCATCCCATTGGTTTATCTATTCAACTGTACAAACACACACTTATGTGACAAGCGGCAACAAACACGCTAAATCTTAAGGAATTAGTCAATTAACAAATAATATGACATAAAATTGAAAGATGCAAAATTTTCTAGATTTACTGTGCTAAAGTGTATCTATTTATCTAAAAATATTCAATGTAAAAAGTATGTGACCATTTAGTCCAGATTACACGTTCTTTATTGCTTCTTTTTTTAATGCTGGAGTTTGATATATTCCTATAATTTATTACTGTGATAGTTTATGTATTTATCTAATTCAACGATGTATAAAGTATGAGACCATATTGTCTAGACGCTTAATCTAATCTCAATGGATAATTAGGTATTATAGATTGCTCTTTCTATTAAAGTATGAGACCATACACGTTCTTGATTGCCGGCGAGGCGAGGCCAGGATCTCATCGGAGACGATGAGGTGTTGTATAGGGGTTTCTGAGAACAGGTGGGTTTGGCTCGGTCTCCAGCTTCTCCTGGGCCTGATGGGCCGTTGGGTGCTGGTTCGGCCTGCTCTCCTGGTGGTCTGGGTGCAGGCTATAGGCCTGTGGATGTGCACGTGGAGGAGCTGGGCTGGCCTGCCAATGAACAAATCGGCTGAAGCTGTTATGCTCAAGTAAAAAATAAAAGTAGTTCTCAAAAACAAAAAAACAAAAAAGTGCTGGGACCGCGCCACTCCTCGCACGTAATGCTGGTGAGTGGTGCAGTGCAGTCCCGACCCCCCCTCCGGCGGAGTAGGAGGCACGAGGATGGTACTTCTCTGGCTGATGATGACTCGCTGCAAAGGGCTAAGCGGAGGATTGCTGCAACCAACCTTAGTCCGACTGGAAGTTTCAAAAACAACCTTAGTCCGACTGATGGTACGTCATCAAAAAAAATTGTACTGTATCATTTTCTAATTCTCGCATTGTCTCAATTTCTTTCAATATTGGTGTAGCCATAGGAAATAATCCATGGATGCCAATAATATTGTTAAGAAAAGAAAAAAAGAATGGAAATCGACCGATCGACGGTTTTTTTCATGATGACCAGCTTCTCGCTTACCTTGTTAAGGAGGTTGTGCAGCTTGATACGAGAGAAGTAGAGTAATCCCCTTTTACCATCACTAGCTAATTTATGCGCTATCTCATTACAAGATCTTCACACATGATTAACCGACACACCAACGATATCATGAAACAACTCTTTTATCTCTTCAACCAGAGGACCATTTGCCGAAATATCTTTTCCTATGCTCTTTAGCTTCATCACCGCGTTTAAACAATCAGTTTCCAGCTCCACTCGGACACTGCTCATATCCTTGGCAAGCTCCAAAGCACGACGACAGGCCAGCAACTCTGCCTGCTCCGGATCCGACACAGAGGGAAAAATCGCAAGCTACCGCCACGAAGCTTCCATGGTGATCACATAGAACCACACCCCAACCTCCGCAACCATCCCCAGGAGAGAAAGCGCCATAAACATTTACCTTAACCCAGCCTTGTTCTGGTGGACGCCAGTGCTCCATCTGCTGTCGGGGGGCTGCCCCCGGGTAGGGCAAAGATGTGGTATTATGGATGATAAAGAGCTGGCCGGGTCAGTGTCTAGCCGGGTCACTTGGGCCGGATCTCTTGGGAGAGTCGGTTAGCTCTCGGTCAAGCTGGAGTGCGGAAAGAGGTCAAGGAGGATCCGGTAAAGTCAAGCCGGATCGGATTAAATAGTACCGGTTAAATTAGCCGGGTTGGTCAGGAAAGATCCGGATAAGGTAATCCGGATATTGCACAAGGGCCAAGAATTGTCAGTAAGGTCACGAGTCCTGCAGTTCTACTGACCGGGGCGCAGAGGACAGCGAGGTCGAGCCGCGGGTTTCCCGGATCGCAAGGCCCTAGGCGCTGACTCGGCCAATTCGGGAAAGGGGCTATGGCCTAGACCCGGTGGGCTACGCCTGCCATTGCCTGAAGAGGCAAGATAGGCCTGCTGGGACTTGACAGCCAGGTCAAGCCACGGGATTCCTGGGAGCGCAGCGGCCTAGGAGCTGACTCGGCCAATTCGGGAAAGAGGATGTGACCTAGACCCGATGGGCTACAGATGCCATTGCCCGAAGGGGCAAGATAGGCCTGACAGTCCGGCCGTTGGATTGACAGGGGGCAGAGGCTTGTCCTTTTCCTCTTGGCAATGCCATTGTCTCATGGAGCTAGGGGAAAAAGGGTAATCCGGTTAGTGTATAAGTAAGCTACCACATCCTCCAGTGCAAAAGGGGAGAGACGACGAAGGAGAGGCTTCATTTCCCCCCTTGTTCCATCTTCCTCTGAGAGTTCTCACCATTGTTCTTCATACAGCTCAAGGAGCACTCTGTACTTGTAACCACTTGAGATATAAAGAGAGTAGGCTAGTGCTGCAGTAGGGGTGTTACCTCCTCAAGAGGGCCCCGAAGCAGGGTACATCGTGGTGTGCTTTGGTTCTTCTTGGTTTTGTTTGTTCTTGCTTGTTCTCGTGAGTTCTTGGTTGATCTTCATGCGTGCTTCGTGAGCGCGCAAACCCTCCCCGGATCCCCCAACGTCCTAGCGAGCCCACAACTTAAGCCATCCTATGGCATCTGCCGTGACACCACCACGACAGTTGGCGCCCACCGTGGGGCAGGCAGTGGCGTTGGCTGGGGTTTCCTTCCGGACGGGCTCCGTCACTGGCTCAGGCGAGCAGGTCCTCTCTGGGCTCGTTTGCAAGATCGGCAAGTTCAACTTCATCAGCGACAACGCGGGGTGCTTCGCCAACAAGCCCTTCCCCGCTGACGGCTTCCTCATGACGCTCGGCAGCTTCGTCACCTACGTACATCCGGAGTCTAATGGGCAAGTGGAAAGATCAAATGCCCTGGTGTTGGCCGGCATCAAGGCTCGTCTCATTGAACCATTGCTGAAAACTCCGGGATGCTGGATAGACGAGATACCATCAGTACTGTGGGGTCTAAGGACCACGCCGAATCGGTCAACTGGCTATACGCCATTTTTTCTGGTTTATGGGGCAGAAGCTGTGCTACCCACTGACATAGAACATGATGCACCAAGGGTGGCAATGTATACTGAAACCGAGGCAAAAGAGGCCCGGGAAGATGCAGTGGATCTGCTAGAGGAAGCAAGAGAATTGGCCCTATCTCGGACAGCAATATACCAGCAGAATCTCCGACGATATCATAGTCGAAAGATCAGCCCTCGAGTGTTTCATGAGGGAGATCTTGTACTAAGGCTGGTGCAGCGCAGCAAAGGCCGACACAAGTTGTCACCTCCATGGGAGGGACCATTCATTGTGAGCAGGGCTATGCACAATGACTCGTACTACCTTGTAGATGCACAGGAACCAAGGAAGGATGGCCTGGATAGACCCGGACAAGAAACTAAGAGACCCTGGAATGTAGCTCTGCTTCGACCCTTTTACTCCTAAGGGGCGCAATGTATGTATCTCAGTTTATCATAAATAAAATTGCAGCAATCCGAGTCTGGACTCGGGGACTGCTTCGTCCTTATGCATGTGTTTCTTATTACTGTTTTGTCCATATCGTTCATGTGTCGAATTGCTTTGAACCTCGTCCCAAAATTCAAGTAATGTATGCTGTGTTGTTGATCTCGTGACTCGACTGACAAACACCAAAATGGTAGTCAAGAGCAGAGATGAGGAATATGGGAAACATGAAAATGGACTCGGGGACTCGGTCCAAAACCGATTCGGCAGATGTCGTTTACTAACCCCTGTTATTTATTTTTTGTTTATGTTAGATGATTCTAAACCATAACTCGCATGTTTCAAGTATTGTATGCTATGATTCCTATCTTGTGACTCGACTGTCAAACACCTAAAAGGTAGACAAGAGCAAAGATTCGGCAAAAATAGTAAACAAGAAAACAGACTCGGGGACTCGGTTTAAAATGATCCAACATAAACCTCGTCCGGATCGCATTAAGCTAAATAAGAGTAGTCTCGGAAGAACTTAAATTGTTTATTACATCTGCTCCCGGCATACCGGGGATTTAACGTTTTTTCACTGAGTCACTTCAGGAAGCGGCAGACTTGGTTGTAGCGGGTTCGGTTACATCAGCTTCGGTTGCAGGAGCCTCGGGCGCGCGAGCTTCGGTTACAGGAGTTTCGGTTGGAGTAGATTCGGTTGCAGGGGGTTCCGTCGCTGGAATGGACTCAGAAGATGGAGGACTTCAGGGTAACCTTGCGTGGAGAGCTTGAAGGCTGGGCAGATTCGGAAGTATCCGGATCAGCTGAAGCTTGTTTGGTAATCTCTGCCGAATCAGTTGCTGTATCTCCGAAGTCTGGGCCGGAGTTGCTTCGGTATTCTTAGCCGAGTCAGCGGCTGGGATCTTGATGGACTTGATAGGAGCAGGTTCGGCAGAGTTAGCCGAATCATCAGACTCGCCCTCAGAATCGGCATATTCTTCAGCGGAGGCATCGTCCGATTCCTCTTCTTCAGTCTCTTCCCCGTCAGAGTAGACCGGAGCCTCCAGATCAAGATGTTTGGTGTTTGCAAATTCCGCCATAAAGTTGGCAGTCCTCGCGGATCTTGATCCGGTCAGGATCTTTAGCCCATGAAGAACCCTCGCGAAGGGAGCGCACTCTGGCGAGATCGATTAGTTCATACCAAGACATGATGAGGATCAAGGCGGCATCAGCACCGGCACGGGCAGATGAAGATCTCCATTGCTGTAACCGGCTCTTCGTTTGATCCAGATCTTTGATTAGCTCCTCCGCAGACCGGACTTGCCGAGATTCAGGAAATAAGATTCGGTGAGCCTTGAGGCTTGCATTGAGCAGATCAATGTGGGAATCCTTCAAAGGGGCAATCCGAGCCTTGAGTGCAGTAATGTGATCTTCAATGTCCCATGTCTCTGGTAAGGGAGCACCGGTTAATTTGGCTCTCTCAGCTCGGGCGTCTCTCACAGCTTTGGCGGCTTGAAGCCGGATGCTGGTAAACTCTCCTACAAACAAATAAGCTAATACCGAGTTAAGCGAGAAGGAACACAAAAATATATGTCGGATAAGAGCAGAAGGAAAAGAAGAGATTCGGCAAAACTTACGGTCCATGTCATCATTGAGGCTTGCAAGTCCGGACAGCCATTTCGCACTGGCTGCTTTGTGAGCACTCAATTCTTCTTTCGCCGCTTTGACTTCGGCTTCAGATTCGGCAATGGCCGTTTGAATTTGCTTGTCCAGTTTGGCCCGCTCCGCAAGTCCGGCTTTGCAAACATCTCGCTCCTTCTGGATAGTGTCTTTTTCATTCCGCAGCGCATCCCGCTCTCCTTTGACCTTCTCCTTCACTTTTTCAACCCGGTTAAGCTCTCGCTGGAGCCGAGCCACCTCTGACTTTTGCTCCTCTAAAGCGCGCTTCTGCTCTTCTTCTTTATTGTCCATTTCAAGACAGAGCCCATCAAAGGAAGTTTGGAGCTTCTGGTGCTGATGGGCGAGCTGCTTAAAGAGCTTGCTGCGAGCGGTCATGGTTTCCTGAAAGAAAACATGCAAATGGCGTCAAAAGAATCTCGGGGACTGGCCCGAGATTAACCGAATCAGTTGGAAAAGAGACTCGGGGACTGGAAGTCCCACGGTTTCCTTGGTTAAGACAACATTCATGATCAAGTTTTATAGATTCAAGCCGAATGACTTTCTTACTCGGAGGAGTATCAGTCGTTCGACCCGAATCTCGGGGACTGGGAATAGTGCAGATTGATAATGATAAAGTAAAAGCAGATTCGGTAAAGTTACCTCGAAGACCCGGTTAGCTTCAACAACCGAGGTCTGCACGGAGTGTAGAGATTGAAACATCCGACTAGGCCCAGCCGGATGTGGCGCTGAAGTAGAGAAGTCTTTGGCGAGGTCAGCATCATTCCAAGCTTCAATGAATTGCTTGGCGGACTCGAGCTTATCGCTGCTCGGAGGGCGGGGATTCGACAGGGCCTGGCCGAATCGAATCGCTGATGGGGCGGCAGGAACTTTCTTGCTAGCAGCCACCTGCTTATCCGAGGTGGTTGGAGTTGTGCCAGGGGCACCTTGAGTCGGCTTGGGTGGAGGTGACGCACCCGGGGTCTGCTTCGGATATTGCTCCTTTTGCTGCTTCTCGGAAATTGTTGTTGCTGTTGCTGCTTCTGCTTTTTCTTCTTCTGCTGCTCTTGATTCAGCAGGGCTTGAGCTGCCGGTGTAGGGCGAGAATCCGGCTTAGGCAAGGGCTGAGCCGATGTCTTAGCCTTTTCCTTCTCCAGCTCCTTCAGAGGGCGTGGCCAAGTTGAGTCTCGGATAGGAACCAGGGTTTCCTCACTCTCCAAGTCAATAACTGGCTCTGATACGGGAGTCGGCTGGGGAGTATTGGCAGTTGTAGTACGCGCTGGAGAGGGGACCGCCCTCTCAGGAGATTGGTTCTCCACAGCCGAATCCAGTGGAGGAATGGGAGAAGAAATGGATGAGTGAGTTTGTTCGGTGACGATGACGTCACTACATAAAACAAGTGAACAATTAATCCGGATGAAGATGACTCGGTTAGTGAAGGAAGAAAGCAAATGAAGCTAAGTTGGCATTACCCCTTCGTGGTAGGCATGGGCTTGAGCCGATTCTGCTTGGATCCAGCCTTCTTGATTCTTTTTGCTTTAGGGGCATCAGATCCGGGCGCATCAGCGCGTTTCCGAGATGTCCCTTGAGTATCTTCTTTGGCTGGAACACAAGGTGGTGACCATGAAATCGGAATAGCATCAATGGGATCTAGGATCCGGCAATCATCATCCTCATCTTCGTTGTGAATAGTTGTTTGCTTACCCTTGCGGATTGGCTTGGCGCGCGGAATCGGCAGATAATCATCCGTATCCGCATCCTCTTCGCCCTCGCGCAACGGGCTGCGATCCGCTCCCCATACTTGGTGGAGAGATCTCCATCTTCAGTAGCTTGGCGGTCAAACAGCTACATAAGAGTCAAGGTAAATCCGGATTAGTCCGATGGCATTTTGATGAAGTATGGATGAATTCGGAAGATGGTGAACGAACCTGTGGTGGAAGTGCATTCCGGTGAAACGGCTTTACGCCCCACCGCCACTTATCCGACATCTCCGTATAGGCAATCGCATTTACTCGTCTCCTGATGGAAGCTCGGTTAAGGTCATGCTTGCTGATCCGGGTAGGATCTAGCAGACCACTCATGTGGCATATCTTGTGTTCACGTCTTTGAAGAGGATTGACCCGGCGGGAGATAAAGGTCCGGAGGAGATCGTCCGATTCCAGGCCCTTCTCCACAAGGTCCTCCAGAGTTTCATGTATTGTCTGGAGCTCTGCAATAGTTTCAGCCGGATTATATCCGAAGTTTAATTCGGCTGTGGGTGGCTCGATCTTGAACTCGGGCAGATTGAGGGCATCATGGCCTTCAGCACTCTTCACATAAAAGAAAGTCCTTTGCCACTTCTTGACAGTGTCTAGGCCAGTGATACGGGGAAAGATGGATCCCGTCCTCGGCGTAATGCTAACCGAACCACAAGCAGTCATCAGCTTCGGCTTGGTGCCTGGAATAGTCTGCTTGCGGAGGTGAAAATACTTTGCCCATATATCGACAGTCGGCCAGACACCGAGATAGCCCTCGCAAAAGGAAGTAAAGGCCGATAGAGAAACGAAGGCATTAGCCGGGAGGTGATGAGGCTGTAAGCCAAAGAAATCTAGGAAAGCCCGGAAGAAATCACTCGCTGGCAATCCGAATCCGCGCTCAAAGTGCGCTAGAAACACCACACGTTCACCAGGTTCGGTGACCGGTGCGAGTTCCTTCCCCGGTTTGCGGCATATAACTTGAGAGGTTATACGCCGGGTGCTTAATAGCCATTCCAGATCGTCCTTTGTCACATCAGAACCCTCCCACCTGCCGGGAGGAAGCTTCGCCATATCCGGATCGATCCTGCAAGAAGTCGGGTAGGGCCGAGTCAGAATGAATCGGATAATGGTATAATCGAACCAGATCTAAAGTGATTCGGCTAAGATTATCCCGGATGAAACTAGCCGGGTTCAGCAGAGAAGGTGATTCGGATGGCAATCACAAACACCTTCCGCAAAAGTCTAGGGTTACACAAGATCTACCGCGGCAGTAAAAAAGAAAGGAAATCACGAGTAAAAATGTGATTGAACTGCTCATACGGTGGCAAGCAAAACTAGGGCAATCTAGTGCAAAATCTAGAAAGGGATCTACTGGATGCACTGAGGCTTGGCGATGGACTAATATGCGGATGAATCTACAAAAAACAGGCGTGAGTTCCCCGTGGAATATGAACTTGCTCGCGGTGGCCATGAACGGAAGAAAAGAACTTACGGGTATGGCGCGGCGAGGAAGGAGCCCAGTGGAGAAACGGCGGTGCAGGGCGCAGTGCGCGGCTCCGGCGAGTCTTCTCAGGTGTTGAGGACGTCTCCGGCGCGGCAAGGTCGAGGGCGAGATTGCGGCGGCGGCAGTGGCGCAGATGGAGGTTTTCGGAGTGGGGAACGAGCGGAGAAGAAGAGAAACCCCCGCACCCCTATTTATAGTGCTAAGTGGTAACTGACGCACTACTGCGCAGTTTTCGGGGCGTCGCAGGATAACTGCGCCCTGGAACTTTGTGGTCTCCGCTGTGACCGTGTATTTCAGACACATGGTGGGTCACAGAATGGGAAGCGGTCGTACGGATCAAATGTGCCTGTCAGCGAAGAATTCGAGGAGACACGGTCATTTGGTCAAATACACTCAAGTGCCCGGTGGATCCGGATATTGTGCTGACATTGGCATGTCAAATCAAAGACCCGGATAACACGGCTTTGCGCAGAGATTTCCGGCCAAAGTGTCCCGGGAAATTCGGAGACAAGTTTATGTGATTCGGTTAGTAGTGCTTGTTTTTAACCTGCTACGGTTCTTCAGCCGAGGCTGTAGAACCGCACCAGCTTCGGGGACTACTGTCGGGGGGCTGCCCCCGGGTAGGGCAAAGATGTGGTATTATGGATGATAAAGAGCTGGCCGGGTCAGTGTCTAGCCGGGTCACTTGGGCCGGATCTCTGGGAGAGTCGGTTAGCTCTCGGTCAAGCTGGAGTGCGGAAAGAGGTCAAGGAGGATCCGGTAAAGTCAAGCCGGATCGGATTAAAGAGTACCGGTTAAATTAGCCGGGTTGGTCAGGAAGGATCCGGATAAGGTAATCCGGATATTGCACAAGGGCCAAGAATTGTCAGTAAGGTCACGAGTCCTGCAGTTCTACTGACCGGGGCGCAGAGGACAGCGAGGTCGAGCCGCGGGTTTCCCGGATCGCAAGGCCCTAGGCGCTGACTCGGCCAATTCGGGAAAGGGGCTATGGCCTAGACCCGGTGGGCTACGCCTGCCATTGCCTGAAGAGGCAAGATAGGCCTGCTGGGACTTGACAGCCAGGTCAAGCCACGGGATTCCTGGGAGCGCAGCGACCTAGGAGCTGACTCGGCCAATTCGGGAAAGAGGATGTGACCTAGACCCGATGGGCTACAGATGCCATTGCCCGAAGGGGCAAGATAGGCCTGACAGTCCGGCCGTTGGATTGACAGGGGGCAGAGGCTTGTCCTTTTCCTCTTGGCAATGCCATTGTCTCATGGAGCCAGGGGCAAAAGGTAATCCGGTTAGTGTATAAGTAAGCTACCACATCCTCCAGTGCAAAGGGGAGAGACGACGAAGGAGAGGCTTCATTTCCCCCCTTGTTCCATCTTCCTCTGAGAGTTCTCACCATTGTTCTTCATACAGCTCAAGGAGCACTCTGTACTTGTAACCACTTGAGATATAAAGAGAGTAGGCTAGTGCTGCAGTAGGGGTGTTACCTCCTCAAGAGGGCCCCGAAGCAGGGTACATCGTGGTGTGCTTTGGTTCTTCTTGGTTTTGTTTGTTCTTGCTTGTTCTCGTGAGTTCTTGGTTGATCTTCATGCGTGGTTCGTGAGTGCGCAAACCCTCCCCGGATCCCCCAACGTCCTAGCGAGCCCACAACTTAAGCCATCCTATGGCATCTGCCGTGACACCACCACGACATCTGCCTCGGTGAACTGCTTGACGGCGAGTCACGCTACGCCGTCCACTCCTCTAGCAGGTAGAAGGCTCGCCTAGTTGTTTGGAGGGGGTCCTCAATTTGACCTGTATGTCTCGCATCATTCCTAGCTTGTCAGATTTGGTAAACATCCATCATCATCAGATTCAGCTCTCCGCTTTCCATCACTCCGAATTTGTCAAGCAGCCATCTTTTAAGTTGACAATGATCATGCACATCACTGGGAGGGGAGGTCAGACTGTGTCCTGTCTGTTCACGCAGTATCTCCCAGGTTCTTATTGCATGCGGACACTGCCAAAACCGGTGAAGCATGGTGTCATCTCGATTATATGCAATGCACAACACCCCGTTTTTTATCTTCATTCGCCGTAATTCAGATCCAACAGATAGACCATTTGAAATCAAACGACAACTGTGCACTTTTGTTTTTCCCAACACCTCAGCTCCCCAGAACGCAAGCCATTGTTATAATCGATAGCAAAGAAAACGACGAAGTAGCGGAAAGATCAACCAACGGGGACAAGAGATTTAACGTGCAAAATCCCTCCAACAATGGGGGAGAAAAAACCACGGGCGCCAGCCAGCAATACTTCACTATATCGGGTGAGGTTACAAACGCCGGGGATTTACAACGTGCGACTTATCCCATGACGGCGGCTTACAAGATGTATTTATAGGTGGCCTGACCTAATCTAGGTCGGTAACGCTCCGCTCTCCTCGTCACAAGTTGACCTTTATCAGTATATACGAATTTGGATCACCACAAAATAACAGCCATCCTCCATGTTAATCACATGTCGACAAGGAGCTCGCACGATCCGATCGAAGCAAATCGAGCCGTCGCTTGAGGTGGTATGCCGACTTTACACTAAAGATCTCATTTTTGGTGTAATTCCAAGCAATATAATCTTCGGTTCCAGCTCTTCTCACAGGAATCTTCAGAATGTCGGTGACATCCGCCTCAAAATTTTTGGCTTCATTCCAGCCCTTGACCATTCGGTACTCACTAACTCGTTTCACCTCAGCATTAGGTAAATGACCCAGTGGTGGTTGAGAACTTGCTCGAGGTATCCAATTATCATGCCAAACCGAGATCTTGCTCCCATCACCAATTTTCCATATTAAACCCTCCATCAAAAGTTGCCTCCCATATAAAATGCTTTTCCATGTAAAAGAGGCATTGGATGGACACGAGGCCTCACAAAAATCCTTATCCTGGAAATATCTCGCTTTGAGGACTCTAGCACACAACGAATTTGCCTTAGTTAAAATTCTCCAGGCTTCGCAAGAAGGGATTGATTAAAATTCTCCAAACCGAGATCTTACACGTGCAATGTCATCCCTCCTGCCTTCTTTGCCTTGCACATCCTATCCCAGCTCACCCTTGAAACTCATCTACAACTCACATATCGCACGAATTAAGATGTAAATTGAACGGGACTAGAGTTGACTGAGATATAACTTCATTCTCGCTCGAGTGAGAAATAACAAAACCGTTACTCCCTCCGATCCATATTAGTGGGCACAATTTTGTCTAGATACACATGTATCTAGTCTAAATACTTAACTAGATACATATGAATTTAGACAAAGTATGCCCACTAATATGGATCGGAGGGAGTACTATATTGTTTCCAAGTTTAATTTCTAACCAGTCATCTATTTGACCGTCCTTGGAATCCACGAGACTGACATAAATTTTGCATACGTGTGTTCATTGGATTGCAAACAATCTCAGAACATTCAACATCGATCAAAGTTCAATTTTTTGTTACAATCATATTCCAGATATCAAGCAGGCAAAACACTTAATTTGAAACATTTGGTAGACATGCCATCCGGTGATCTGTGTAACACTCTCAACGTACGTGTCACTGTGTCAGTAAGTAGGCCCAAGTCTCAGTGTCACGTACTGCATCCAAAAAGACAATGTCCTGCCACAGTGCCCACTCCCGTCTCTATAAACCAGGACGGCCGGACTTATAAACCCAGCCCTTGTCCCCCGCCAGACAGCACTGCCCCTCTCTCGCCGGCGAACGCTTCTTGCCACTGCGCCTTTTCCCCTCCACCCCTCTTCTCCGGCCATGGCCGTCACGAAGCTCAGGGCTGACGCGCCGCCGTTCCTCCCTGTCTCCCGCTGCCGCCTCCAGTTCCCCCCACCGCCTCCTCCTCACCGCAGGGCGCCGTGTCATTACCACCCCGCCGTCTGCCCGCCGCCTTCCCCCTTCGTTCCCAACTACCCGTTCTTGCCACTGCCACTCCTCGTCCCCCCTCCCGGACCCATCTACGGCTCTCACCCGCCTCCGCCTCCGCATCCGGCAGCGGTGCCTGTGCCCCCTTTTCTCGGCGCGCTCCCGCCGCGGCCGAGGAGAAAAGGTCCGTATCGTTTCCTCGCCAGGCTTCTCCGACCACTGCCGGCAGCGAAGGGACATTTCCTCCGCAAGGCCGACGCCTCGCCACCGTCAAGGACACCGCCGGCGCATTTGAGCTCCAAGGATGTCCCCGCGCCGCCGCCGCCGACATCGCGGGCGCCTTTGAGCTCCAAGGATGCACCCTCGCCGCCGCCGCCGACATCGCGGGCGCCTTTGAGCTCCAAGGATGTCCCCTCGCCGCCACCGCCGACGTCACCGGCGCCTTCGCGTCCCATGGTTGAGCTGCCGCACGGCGCCGCTCCGCACAGGCACCTCTTTATCGTGGGCGAAGACGTGGACGGCGAGAAGCTGCGGGCGCAGACGGTGGCGCGAGCGGCCGAACCCGTGAAACCCGGGCAGGAAGCACCTCCAGCTGCCGCCGCGCCTCGCCCTGGCAAGCGCACGGCCCCGCCGCGTTTGCTGCGCAGGCAGCAGGAGGCGGCACGGAGGGGAAGGGGCAAGGTGGTCGGGCCACGGCAGGCGAAGGTGCCGGCGAGGTCGCCGTCGCCGACATTCACGACGAGCTCGCCGCGGCCGATGCCCCCGCCGGAGTGGCTCAAGCGGCCGGTCACCACCGTCATGATCCGCAACGTCCCCAACAGGCTCAAGTAAGTGAACATCGGGCGACCACTGCAGCCATACATGCAATACCTTCGCGTTCTTGCACCTATTCGACCGTGTGGTTAAATAGATCTGACGATTCTTTGCCGTCTCACGCAGGCCATGCGAGATGATGCAGCTACTGGACGAGCACTGCGCCCGCGCCAACAGCAAGAAGAAGAAGCCCGTGCCCGCCGCCTATGATTTCCTCTACCTGCCCATGGATTTCAGGTGATTAAAATGCTGGAACCATGAAATTATTGCCTGCATTTCTTCTTCTTCTTTTTCCGTGCTGCAAATAAACGCTAGCTGTGAAAGTTGGGATGACAAAAAGGCTTTCCTTAGAACAAATGGATCGGAGCCAAGTTAAACTTCGATCCTTTTACTGTTCTTCCCCTGTCGTCTTTCGTCTGCACAAAGCTAAAGAACAATGAGACATGATAAGAAGCACCCGTACTAAACCATGGAGTAGTACATTTGTTTGTTTAAACTTCTTGGTCCTTTACATCTTCTTTCCATGTGAAAAATAAATCCATGAGTATTCACCAAATCGTCCGCCTAAGAGAGAGCACGATGTCCTTTCCTGGATTTCTGTTTTTATGCAAAACAGCGTTCTGAAAGTTGCAATGACAAGGTTAAGCTTTGATGAAATGGATAGGAGAGCAAAGTTAAGCCTCTTGTTTTATCTTCTTCCCTGCTGTCCTTGGACTGGATAAAGCTAAAGAACAAACGGACAAGCTAGCTAAGCCAGGAAAAGAAGAATGCCTACTAAAAGCATTTCTCTTTGGCTGAAACAGTAAACATTTGCTGAACTGCCACAGACAGAGTACATTGCGTGCAGTTTTTTGTGTGGCAAAAATGATAACTAGAGTACACATTATTTGATCTTATCTGTTCTACTATCATTGCATGTTTGAGCAAAGAAAAATTCAAGGAAACCATGAATATATATATCTTGTGTTGATCAAAATCTTGTGATGACATGACAGCAAGAGCAGCAGCAACATGGGGTACGCGTTCGTGAACCTGACGACGGCGGAGGCCGCCCGCGGGCTGCACTACGCGCTCCACGGCGCCCGGTGGAAGGTGCACGGCACCAAGAAAGTCATCGACATCCGCTCCGCGCGTATCCAGGTACGGTCCATCGCGTCAAGAAATACGCAATGATGATTCTGGTCTAGCTGTGGCACCATGGATGCACTAGTATCGAACTCAGATATCTCGTCTTGTCGTGTTGGTTTTGCAGGGCAAGGACGCGCTGATGCGCCACTTCAGCGGCTCCACCTTCCCGTGCCACACCGACGAGTACCTCCCGGCGGCCTTCTCGCCGCCGCGCGACGGCACCGCCGGGACGGCGTCGGCCCTCGGCAGGTACGTCGGCAACCGCGTCCACACTCCGGCTCCTCGGCCGCAGCCACTGCCGGTGGCCGTGGCACCGGCGCCGAAGCAGCAGCAGCTGGCATGGAGGCCCGTGGAGGCTAAGCTGCAGGCTCCTAGCAGCAGCAGCTAGGCCATGAGGTCAAACGAGGCAACTTCTTGTTGCGTTGCTCTTTCTCGGTGGCGTCGCAGGGTCAAGCTCGGAGTCTGGCCATGCCTTCCCTTTCTCATTTGGTGCTACGGCAGTGGCAGTGGAGGGGGAAGGCTGCCGGACTTTGGAGCTTGGACATTATCGTCCCGTTCTACTCTACTTACTCCATGATCCATCCTCTCTCTCTCTCTCTATTGTCTCTACTTCGGAAGCTGAATCCTATGTGTAGTGGTAGCAGTATTTCTGTAGTTTGTAGTAGTAGAGTACTCCAGAACTCCAGCCACATGTAATCCTGTACTAATATCCATGTAATGTGTTGTTTAGCTTGTGTCGTTTTCTGTTTCCTGAAGTGATCGTGTTTGTGGGGATCGGAACCAGAAGCCCTGCGCCTGCTCAGCCTGTACCAGAACAGCATACGCATGGCAGCTCCGTTGGTAGTGGAGTACTAGCAGAATCTCTGTCTGTCTGTTTCCATGGTCGCCATTAAATGGGGTTAATAGCATCTCCCTCCTCTCTGTCTAAACAGCAGCTGGCCGTGCTTGCTTTGTACCCCAAGCCAAACATGCATGGTCACGCCTCCCGCCATTTCTACGTTTTAGCATTTTGGCACACACAGCGCTGAAAGTAACATTGGTACCGGATCTGGAAGAATTCTTCTTGCGTTGCAAATGGAAGCATATAATTTCTTCGTGTGGACTACATATAGGAAATTTTGGATGAAAAAACTGAATTATTTTGACCCAAACTCAAAAATATGCTAATCCGGAAAATATTTCATATATTATCGCCCACATTCCAAATGTAATATTCCGATTTGTTGTTAAACATTTTCAGCACATTATCACAAGAGGGAATAGATCTGGTGCACATGGGGCACCTACAACTGCGCCTTGGCATGGGCAGCGCCACTCGATGACCTAACCCGAACCCGGCACACAAAATTTGGGTCGGGCTCGGGGCCAGTAAGGTTGGAGTTAATAGCATAAAACGGCCAAGTTTGTGTTCAAATTTACTATTTGGTACTCCCTCCATTGCTAAATGTATGTAAGGTGTATAATTTTATGCACGGATATTAAAACATGGGCATTTGGCATACAGTGGACCATTTAATTCTGGTAAAAATCGTAAGAGGGGAGTCCCTAATAGCCACAAAATAAAAACAATCCGTAAAATCCCTTAGTTCAAGATTGGGACTCATTTGTGGATAGGTAAAATTGTGCATAAATCGCAATACAACCTATATTTTGGAATCCCTTACATCAAGTACATCAAGGAACGGAGGGAGTAACACTTTACGATTTCGGGGAGGAAATCTACCGGCTCAAACAACTTTTTTCTGGAGATACAAAAACTAACAGATGGGACCCATTTGGCAGGGCTAAGGTGGCGGAAATTTTTGGTGAGGTGGACCGTGTCTGTCATGTGAGTCCAGTTAAAAATAGATATATGAATAAACAAAATAGTTTGGTACCGACCCGCGGGCCAAGGTTGCTTGAGCTGGTCAACAGGAACGGTCGGTGGTGCGAGGGCTCCGGCGAGGCATGGAATGTACATATGGGTACGTGATCTTCCGCATTCCCTCTGTGTCGAATGGAAGCAACACGAGGACCTAGGGTCATTGAATTCGTCATCGGCGATCAAGTTCGGATGACGTCAAGCTATGATGCACCGAGGCTGCATGGCAGGATAAAAGGAGGGTGTTGTTCACGCGGACTGTGAGAACACCCCGATCAGGGTTGTGCTCGGCACATGCGAGGGAGCTCGAGGTTGACGGAACAAAGGTTCGATCCGCTCCTCCCGGTGTGATCTGCTTGAGGCGAAAGAGGCAATCGTCGAGGCGGAGAAGATTTGGTGGTCAGGAGGCCGTGGGGCGTGCTGGAGCACTAGCTTGACACGACGGTAGCGGACGATGTCGAGCTTGCGGGAGGATCTATTTTGTTTCTTTCGGTATTTAATTTTTTAAATTGGACTCACATGTGGGACCTCACAAAATTTGCTCATCAGTCCCACCTGTTAGTTTTCGTGTCAATTCGCGTTCAATGTACATTTTAGCGTTTTCACGATAAACTTAGTTTGAACCGGAAGATTTCCGTCCCTGAATGGTGAAGTGGTACCAAAGGGTAAATTTGACCACAAATGGTACGTTTATGATGTTAACTCAAAATTTGGGCATGTTATTTCAGGCCGGACTTGGGTTTGAGAAAACAGCCAGCTTATACGAAGACCCGACCCGGTCTAAAATTGCTCTTTTTGTCCCTTTACAACGGGCTCGAGCCACAATTTTTTGTTTGTTTGGTGCAGGCTTAGGCTTGGGTATTCGGCCCGAGATCCGGCCCGACCGGAAGAATGCCCCATAGCACCGGTCACTCGGTACATATGCACGGAAGGGACGACAATACTTTTAGACTGAAAGAGCTTAAGCGACAGGTTAAAGAACTTAAAGTCCCCGTTTTAGGGTTTTGAAGTCCTTGGGCGCTGCGCCGCCACGAGTTTTGCTCTTCCTCTCCGATCGCGAGTGTGATCGGGAGATCGGTTCTTTGCAGTGTGCCGTGGTCAACTGATCATGGCGGCATCTTCGTCTGCGGGTGGTTCTCGAGCGAACGAGAGGATAGATCCAAGTCAACTTCTGGAACGGCTGCATCTGGAAGAAGATGAACTGGATAACCTCGTGTGGGAGGAAGAAGTTGAAGATTCAGAGGTGCAAACAAAGTGGCTTGCGCTCGCGCGCGTCCTGACAGAGAAGAGTTTCAGTCAGGGGGCCCTAATCGGCGACATGAGGGGCGCTTGGAACCCGGCGAAAGAGGTGGTTTGGAGAAGGATTAACCCTAATCTTTTTTCGGTTCAATTCAATTGCTTAGCTGATTGGAATAAAGCGATGCACCAAGGTCCATGGGATTTTCGTGGATCTGCTCTGATCATACAGGAGTATGATGGCTTCTCGGCGCCTGAAAGTGTCAAGTTAGACAGGATTGAAACATGGACTCAGATTCATAAGCTGCCTGACGGTGTGCTCAAGAAGCCAGATTTTGTGCATAATATGGCAAGGAGAATTGGGGATGTGCAGGAAGTCCAGATCACGTTACCTAATGGTTTCGTGGGGCAGTTCATTAGGGTTAGAGTGAAATTAGATGTAAACAAAAAGCTTACTCGGTTCGTCAGTTTCACAAAGGGAGGAAAGACAGACTTTTTTCAAGTAAAATATGAGAAGCTTCCAAATTTTTGCAATGCTTGTGGGAAGCTAGGGCATTTGCATGAGGAGTGTGGTACGGGTGAGCACGACGTCTCCAAGTTTGAATGGGGCTCTTTTATCCTAGCTCCTCGCCGAGGTAGAGGAAATGGCAGAGTCCCAGGTTCGGGACGTGGTTTTACCGATGGCAGTAGTGGCTCTGATTCAGGCTATGGTCGGGGCAGGGGCCGCAATAACATGACAGGCAGAGGCTTTGCTGGTAGAGGTCAATGGAATAGTGAGTATAATAATCCAGGATTTGATGAAGACCCGGATTTGGATCATAATGGTAATACAAAAGATCTTATGGAGTATGTGGATCCGTCTAAAACAGTGAATCAGGAGAGCATGATAGAGAAGGAATGTGGAAGCAGAAAGAGACTTAATTTTGATGCTGATCTCAATAAAGGAGGGGAGTCCGATCCCCCTCTAGCCCTAGTGCAAGCATCGAGAGATGAATTGGATTTAAAGGAACAAGCTCTTGCGAATTCACATGCAATGTTGACTGACGGGATAGATGATGAGGGTGCTGGCCTTGGGGATGGAACTTTGTCCACACCGGAGAAAGTCCAAATTCAGAAGAAGGCAAAAAGGGGTGATGATTTGAACCAAACTAAGATATCGGCAGCTCCTGAGACAGGAGCTGACCGGACGCAATGAAAATATTAGGATACAATGGCCGTGGTCTCCAAAAGACCACGGCTGTCCGGGCTCTGCTGAAGTTGTGCAAGCGGAGTAGCCCGGATATGGTGTTTCTGTCGGAAACTCATCTCGATGAGTGGCCTGCAGAATGTTTGCGTCGTAAACTAGAGATGGATTATAAGGAAGTGGTAGATAGTGATGGTAGCAGTGGGGGCCTGCTCCTGCTGTGGAAGAAGGAAGTGGTGGTCTCTTTGCGCTACAAGATGAGTAACTACATTGATGTGTTTGTGGGCAGCTCTTTGAGTAATGTGTGGCGTTTTACAGGTCTCTATGGTGAACCTAAGTGGCAAGATAAACATAAGACATGGCAACGCCTCCGAGAACTTCATGCAGCTGTAGATTTACCTTGGCTGGTGATGGGGGATCTAAATGAAATATTATATCTGTTTGAGGAGGGTGGAAATCCTAGACCATTACAGTTTATGGAAAATTTCAGGGCTGCCATTGATGATTGCGGCCTTGTTGATTGTGGGTATATTGGTGAGAGATTCACGTGGCATAGAGGGGGAATTTGGAAGCGGCTTGATAGAGCCCTGGCAAATGAAAATTGGAAATCTAGGTTCTCTGATGCAGTATTACAGAATCTTGACTATGGCCGGTCGGACCATCGGCCCATTTTGATGTGCATGGATGAGGAGGTCCAGAGAGAGTTTACTGGGCCGTCTGTACTTCGGTTTGAAGCAAAGTGGCTGAGAGAACCAAATTTTCAGCAAGTGGTGGAAGAAGCATGGAATCGATCGGGAGAGAGGGCTAGCTCTGACGGTTTAGCAGGGAAACTAGCTGTGGTCCACGAGCTGTTGCATACCTGGAATCGTACTACTTTACAAAGTACCAGTAGGAAATTGAAATCAGCTCAGAGAAAGTTTGAGTTTGTAGTCTCAGGTCCGATTTCTGATGAGAGTGTGAGATATCAGAAGGAGCTGGCTGCGGAGATCGAGTTTCTGCTCGAGCAAGAAGAAATTAGCTGGGCCCAGAGAAGCCGTCTGAACTGGTTACAACATGGGGACAAGAACACAAGTTACTTTCATAACTTTGCTAATGCTAGGCGAAAGATGAACATGATTCATAAAATCAAGGATGAGTCAGGCAGTTGGAAGGAAGGATGCCATGAGCTTAACCCTTTAGTTTCTCAGTATTTTGCAGGGCTGTTCTCTACAGAAGTTGATGAACCAGACCCAGAAATTTTAGCAAAAGTGAATCCTCGGGTGACTGAGCGGATGAATGAGGGTTTGCTTAAACCATATACGGCGGAGGAAGTCAAGAAAGCTCTTTTTGCCATTGGTGATATGAAGGCGCCTGGGCCGGATGGCTTGCACGCCATCTTTTTCAAGAAGTGTTGGAACCTGATTGGGGATGATTTAACAAATGAAGTCCTTGCTGCGGTTAATCAGAAGGTGATTCCTAATGGATGGAATGACACGGTAATTGTTCTAATACCAAAGGTAAGTGACCCGGAATTAATTACCCAGTACAGGCCTATTAGTCTTTGCAATGTTCTTTACAAAGTCATTTCCAAGATGATAGCTGCTCGGCTAAAATTGGTCCTTGATGATATTATTTCATCCGTGTAAAGTGCTTTTGTGCCAGGCAGGTTGATTACTGACAACATCCTTCTTGCTTATGAGAGCATCCACACTATTAAAAATAAGAAGAAGGGAAAATGGGGATATTGTGCAGTTAAGTTAGACATGCATAAGGCTTATGATCGTGTGGAATGGAATTTTCTAGAAAGTATGTTGCTCCGGTTGGACTTCGATTCCAGTTTTGTTGTCCTGCTTATGGCATGTGTGAGGTCAGTTAAGTACAAAGTTCGGTTTAATAATCAGGAAACAGAGGAATTTACTCCTAGCAGAGGGTTATGGCAGGGAGACCCCTGATGACGTGAAACACACGTTCGTTGGGAGACCCCAAGAGGAAGGTATGATGTAGTCAGCAGCAAGTTTTCCCTCAGAAAGAAACCAAGGTTATCGAACCAGTAGGAGCAGCAACTCTTCAGAAGGTTGTCAACGGCGCCAGAAAAATAGCTGTCGCAGGGAGTCTGGACTGTTGACGTGGAATCTGCACAAAACACAATCAAACTACTTTGCCCCAACGAAACAGTGAGGTTGTCAATCTCACTGGCTTGCTGAAAACAAAGGATTAAACGTATGGTGTGGAAAATAAGTATTAAATTGCAGAGAATGAAAAAGGAACAGTTTGCAGTTTGTGGTTGTTTAATCAGTGTAAAAGAATGGACCGGGGTCCACAGTTCACTAGTGGTGTCTCTCCATAAAAGATAACTAACATGTTGGGTGAACAAATTACAGCTGGGCAATTGACAAATAGTGAGCGCATGACAATGCATATACATGACATGTTGACTACTATGATATTTAATTGGGCATTACGACATAATACATAGATCGTTATCCAACAGCATCTATGACTAATAATCCACCGCCGGGTTGTCATCCGAGTCCCCCGTTGGTATTAAGTTGCAAGCAACGGATAATTGCATTAAGTAAAGTGCGTAATATAAACAAACACATATGTCCGTGGACATAGCATCGTTAGGTTATCCCTAGTGGCAACAGCACATCCACAACCTTAGAACTTTCTCTCACTGTCCCAGGTTAAACGGAGACATGAACCCACTATCTAGCATAAATACTCTCTCTTGGAGTTACAAGCATCTACTTGGCCAAAGCATCTACGAGTAACGGAAAGCATGCAAGATCTTAAATAACATATAAGATAGATTGATAATCAACTTGACATAATATTCAATATTCATCGGATCCCAGCAAACACAACATGTAGCATTACAATAATATGATCTTGATCATGTAGGGCAGCTCACAAGATCTAAACATGATGGCACAAAGTGGAGAGACAACCATCTAGCTACTGCTATGGACCCGTAGTCCAAGGATGAACTACTCACGCATCACTCCGGAGGCAGGCATGGCGATGTAGAAGCCTCCGGTGACGATTCCCCTCTCCGACAGGGTGCCGGGAAGAGGTTCTGAACCCTCCCGAGCTAGGGTTGATGACGGCGGCGTCTCTGGAACTTTTCGTGGATATTTGCTCAGGTACTTAGGGTTTTCGCGTCGGGGGGAATAAGTAGGCGAAAGGGCGGCGGCTGCGGACCCCCGAGGGGCCCACACCACCCCAGGGCGCGGCAGAAGGGGGGCCCGCGCCCTGGTGGCGTGTGGCCTCCTGGTGGCCCTCCTCTGCTGCTCCTTCGCTCCGTCAGGCGTTTTCTGGAAAAATAGGCACCCCCGTGTAGTTTCGTCCAATTCCGAGAATATTTCCAGACTAGCTTTTCTGGAATACAAAAATAAAAGAAAACAGGAACTGGCACTTCGGCATCTTGTTAATAGGTTAGTCCCAAAAAATGTATAAAAGTGATATAAAGTAGATACAAAACATGTAGCAATTGGTATAAAACAAGCATGGAACATCAAAAATTATAGATACGTTTGAGACGTATCAACCCCTTGTCTCCGTATTTGTTTCTGATCTATGCAGAAGGGCTGTCAAGTCTTCTGGCTCATTTAGAGGAGGTTCGTGGCATTGAAGGAGTTAGGGTTTGCAGAAATGCACCATCAGTCTCTCATTTACTTTTTGCTGATGATTCCCTTATCCTCATGAAGGCAAACATGATTAATGCAACCTCATTGAGACAGGCTCTTGACCAATACTGTGCAAGCTCGGGACAAATGGTGAGCGAGGCAAAATGCAGCATATTCTTTAGTCCTAATGTCAATATCGATGTTAAAGCAGCTATTTGTACTGAATTGAACATCATGTCGGAGGCACTCTCGGATAAATACCTAGGACTACCAGCTATGGTGGGGCTTGACAGAAGCGACAATTTCATCTATTTATTGGAACGGATTATCAAGAGACTTGAGAATTGGAATGAGAAGCTCTTGTCTTTGGGAGGGAAAGAAATCTTGCTGAAAGCCGTAATCCAATCAATTCCTGTTTTTGCTATGTCTGTGTTTTAGATTCCTAAGAAATTGTGCAAAGAGATGACAGACGCCATGTCTAGTTTCTGGTGGGGTGATACGGAAGAGAAGAAGCGTATGCATTGGATGGCCTGGTGGAAAATGTGTATTCCGAAGAAAGATGGGGGTATGGGATTTTGGGATCTCCATACTTTCAATCTTGCAATGCTAGCCAAACAAGTTTGGAGATTAATGACCAAACCTGATTCCCTTTGTGCACAAGTTTTGAAGGCAAATACTATCCAAACTGTGACATTCTAAAAGTTGGACCAAAGGCTGGTTCATCCTTCACATGGCAAAACATTGTGGCGGGATTAGCTACTTTCAAGCGTGGCTGTATTTGGCGTGTGGGCTCTGGTGTCTCCATTGACATCTGGACCGATCCATGGATACCCGGCAGTCCATCTAGGAAGGTGTTAACTCGAAAGGGAACTAATGCGATCAGAACTGTTGATGAATTGATCGATGTGGATTCTCATACATGGGATGTGCAGCGGATAAGGGGGATCTTCAGCTCAATTGATGCGGATAGAATTCTTCGGATCCCTCTTAATGCTCATATGACAGAAGATTTTGTGGCTTGGCAACTTACTAAATCCTTTACTTTTTCAGTGCGCTCAGCCTACTATGCACAATGGGAACATACTTTTAGGCAGAAACTTGCATCACCAAACAGACATAGTTCTACATCACACAACCCGGTCTGGAAGATTTTGTGGGGTTTAAAAGTCCCAGCGAAGATAAAGATCTTCTTATGGAAGGCTCTACATGGTACTATCCCTAGCAATTTTGGCAAACAGACATATAAAAACTACTGCCCAATGTCCTATCTGTCAATCGGGACCTGAAGATATCAAGCACCTTATGTTCACGTGCACCCGAGCCAAACTGGTCTGGAGCTCGCTTGGTTTGTTGGAGGCTATAAATTCAGTGCTGTGGATTGACAGATCGGGCTCAGTTATTCTAGAAGAAATCTTGCGCCAGCAAAGTCCGGTTATTCCTATCCTTGGTAAGCTGGGGTTCAAGGAAGCAATTGCAGTCGGCTCCTGGTACATTTGGTGGCAACGGCGAGAGGCTGTCAGGGGTGGGACAGTGGCTACTCCTGAGCGATCAGCGTTCGCGATCCTAGGTCTAGCCAGCAATTTTCAAGGAGCAGAAAAGCGTGAAACCCCACATGAAATATCATGGACCAAGCCTAGAACCAATACGTATAAGCTCAACATTGATGCTGCTTTCTTTCCGAATGGGTCTGGGGCAGCAGCAGCAGTTCTTCGTGATCACAGAGGAGCAGCGGTTGCGGGGGCGGCATGGCCTCTCAGTCACATTCTGGATTCAGCTACGGCAGAGGCAATTGCTCTTCAGAAAGGTCTGTCTCTTATCGAACAGATCGGCTGCTCCTCGGTAACTGTTGAATCGGACTCTCTTGAACTTGTCCAAGCTTACAATGGCGTGGTAGAAGTCTGGAGCCCGTATGCGGCTATACTAGTTGACTGCTTTCTGAAGGCTCATTCTATTGGTTCGATAACAGTGCAGCACTGTCCGAGAGAAGCAAATGAAGTGGCGCATAATCTTGCTAGGCATAGTTTTGATTCAAATTCTGCTATTTTTTGGGATTCCGATCCACCTAGTTTTATCAGGCAACATGTAATAAACGATGTATCCTTGTTTGTCTGAAGCGGCAAGTACCAGACGCACTCTTTTCCTTCCAGGGTACCTGAGGGGACTGGAAGGTTTTTAATGAGTCGGCTTGCTGACTTTTAATAAAGTGGTGGTGAATTTCAAAAAAAAAAAAAAGACAAATTATTAGACAGCTAATAATCTGTCCACGTCTTCGCTTTCGGAGTAATTTCGTGCAACACGGCAGGAGGAGGGCCGGGGGAAGGCTGCCTGCTTGCTTTGCCACCCTTCTACTCGGACCGAGCTTCAGTGACTTTGCCAGAGACAAAGTCATGTGACTTTGTCTCACTGACCAGTGGCCCCTACACACGGTGGGCCCCACCGGTCAGTGTGTGGGCCCCACTGGTCAGTGAGACAAAGTCACATGACTTTGTCTCTGGCAAAGTCACTGAAGCTCAGTCCCTTCTACTCTACTGCTTGCATCTTCTCTCTCTCTACTTCGAAAGCTGTATCCTAGACTCCTAGTAGTAGTATCTCTGTACTATCAGTGATCTCCTGTGTGACCCTCTATACTGTCCATGATATCGTGTCGTCTCTGTAGTAGTTTTCTGAGGCATCTTGTATTCTTGTTGTGGGGATCGGAACCACAAGCCCCGGCCCGCACTAGCAACACCAGCATAGTATATGCATGCATGCAGCACCGTTTGTACTAGTAGAATCTCTGTCCCTACAAATAAATCTTATTTTTGCAAAAATTTGAATCCAGAAAAAAGATTAATTCATTCAGACTAAGAATCTAGAAAATTTCGAAAATGTTTCAAACATTACAGTCCATACACCAAATGAGACGTTCAAATCCATTGTTAAAGATAAAATAGAAACAATGGGACCAAGAACTAACTGCAGCAGTTCTTTTGTTGATGGTGCGAGAATTTAAGACTTCTGGAGGCTTATACATTATAGAATCACAAATAAACTACTCCCTCCGTTTGAAAAAGAATGTCTTCCATATATCCAAATTCGGATGTATGTGTACACTAAAACATGTCTACATACATCCGAATCTAGACAAATCTAAGACATCCTTTTCCGGATGGAGGGAGTACAAATTTCCAAATTTGAACCAAGATTTACCGTGACGAAAAGAATTTCCCCATGTCTACAATCCTTAATTTCATGAACTACAAACAACAATCCCGCAAAATTTAGTTTGCCGTGTGCACAACCGTGTTTCTTCCATCGTGCGCGAGTGCATCAAAATATTTGAGATCCGTAGAGCATCGAGGTTTCCATCAGGCTTCCAATTTTCAAGTATGGTCAACTGCGAAGATGACATCGTGTAAGTGGTTGGTGCTTCATGGTTGTAAGGTACTCCTGGCAGATCCAGATATTTTGTTTCCATCTATAAAGTTCAAATTAATGAAAAAAATGCTAGTACTAACACACAATCTATCTATTGTCTCTCAAAAGTTCAATTTCAAATGTGACATGTACTACTGACAATAATTTATCCGTGGGTAAGAGTTAATCGAATTGTGTTTTCATTATTACTTCTGACAATATTTTTGTCTCTCTTTTTTCCCAATTTGTGATTTGTAAAAATTCACATCAATAGAGCAATAGAATCGCAAATAAACTAAAAATAAGCTCAACCAATTTCTTACTTTCTACTAATCCATTGTCAAGTTGCCTAGTCAAGTGATGCGATGGAGCTGAAGATTGTAGCCGCAATCATGGCTTGTGCTGCAGGACTGCAGCCTGTGCAGCAGCTGGGCGTGTTTATCTGTTTGCTTTACCGTGATTTTGCTACTAATACAGAAGGAATTCTTTCTCCTCCATGCATGCATCGCATGTGGGTAAGCAGAAGCATGCAGCCTTCCATCGGTTGCAGTCTGCATAGTGTCGATCTGAACTTCCATTGGTCGGGCTGCACCATTGGACTAATCGATGAAATGACATGGTTACCCCTGCCCCCTGTGCGTGCAGTGCATGCCTGCCTACTGCGCAGCCTAGGGGCTCAAGAAGTAGACCAGGGTGCTTGGGCCAAACCGACCTGCCGAACTGGGTTACCATCGGCCTGTTCCGTCGCGATCGCCGACGCCAAACGGACCGCTGCGTCGTGTCATGCTCCGTTGCAAAGAAACATTGAGGCAAAGCCCAAAACGTTGGCTGGCTATACATTCTGCCGTGATTTATGTCCAAGACCAAGAGCGGCACTTCACGTAGAACATGCAGCGGCAGCCTAGCTAGAACTGCAGCTCGGCAGAGTCATTTAATGCGCAACGTTTGGACCGACATGTTGATCTGGTACGTACTCCTATTTATTATACCAGCCGCCAGGATGAATGTTCAGGTGCTGAAGATTTATGGCGATAGAGAGCACCCAAATTGGCAAAACAATAACGTGAATTTATTGCTGTTTTTTCTATTTATTCAGTTTTACTACAATATCCCATGGAATAATATTTAGTTTTCTCTACTTGTATGGTTTTTGGGGCCGGTCATCCTTATAAACTGGGTCAATTTTTTTCTTATATACGAATTACAGGAACACCACGCCCTCCTCGAGAGGTTACTCGAAGGAAAAAAAAAAACAAGTCGAACGATGCGAACAAGCGGATGCAGCATCCGTGTGCATGTGAGTTCCAGCCTTTCTTCCATTGCTCGTTGGTAGTAACGCGACACAGTCACTCCGCAGCCAAATGGTCATGAGCGCATTGGTCTAACACTCTACCGATGCCTCGACAAGGAGGAGCGACTCGGGAGGGAAGATCAACGAGAAGGAGTGGCGAGCAAGAGTGTGGTGCGACCGAGGAAGGAGGAGCGGTGGCACCTTGAGGATGACCCGATTCGCAGCCCGGGCCACGCCAATCTAGCTATGGTGAGGCATAGCTGGGTGCGGCGGATGCGTGCTACCCTGATCTACACTTTGGGAGGTCACGGTGGAGATGCTCTAACAAATATAGATAGCTACGATAAGGGCAGCACATCTGGTCTGTCATGAACGGAGTCGTGAAGCAAACGAATCCTGCCAATCGCTTGCCCCAGTGCTTCCCGATCCTGCCTACTAGCCACTGGCTTCCACACCTGCAAATACATCGCCATTTTGAAAAACCCGTCAGCCGGTTGAGAAGGAAACACCCCCTCAATCGAGAATTTATTCCTAATGTTCCACAAAGACCAAAGGAGAGCCGCACAACAAATCCAAAGAACTCGTTTGTGTTGACCCGACTCTAAGGAAATAAGCATATACACGTCTGTGAAACAAGAGGGATATTTGGGGTGCTGTCTTCCACCCTTGTACTCGCATTAGCTCGTTGTTTTGGGGTGCTGTCTTCCACCCTTCTACCGTAGCCTGCGTGCTACCGTGGATTTATCTGTTGTACCGCCTAGGGCGGAAGATATTTGTTATGTGGAAAACCTTGGCCGGACGGCTTTATTAATTTAAAGCCGGACTCTGCTCGAGCCTTCCGTCTATGATATAGATAGCTACTTTTCCTGGCTAATTTTCCGTGACCGTGCTCGGCCGTGTGTTTTGCGGTGCGTGCATGCGTATACTGCAAGTGGCCTGTGTTGTGTGGTCAATGCAGGCGATGTGTGTCCGTTGCCGTGCGTATACAGGTATATCTCGATATCGTGTCAAATGCGCAATGATTCCAGAGGGTGGCGTTTATTAGCGTGAAGACACATAACTCGGATTTTCCGAAAAAAAATGTTGCATTATTAAATTTCAAAAAATCCGGGAAAAAGTCCCAACTGTAGATAGTGATATGATATACATGTGCGCGATTTTTCGATTAAAATTCATTACATTTTAGGCTGGGAAAAAAATGTCAAATGGGTGTGGGTGGTTAACAGTACGCAATTTATTTATTTTTGAAATTTCCCCAGATTTATTTTTTGTGTAGTCTAGAATAATACGAATTTTGGATTCAAAATTTACTCACTCGTAGATCTCGACATTATCTAGATAGTGTCTTTTTCATTCCGCAGCGCATCCCGCTCTCCTTTGACCTTCTCCTTCACTTTTTCAACCCGGTTAAGCTCTCGCTGGAGCCGAGCCACCTCTGACTTTTGCTCCTCTAAAGCGCGCTTCTGCTCTTCTTCTTTATTGTCCATTTCAAGACAGAGCCCATCAAAGGAAGTTTGGAGCTTCTGGTGCTGATGGGCGAGCTGCTTAAAGAGCTTGCTGCGAGCGGTCATGGTTTCCTGAAAGAAAACATGCAAATGGCGTCAAAAGAATCTCGGGGACTGGCCCGAGATTAACCGAATCAGTTGGAAAAGAGACTCGGGGACTGGAAGTCCCACGGTTTCCTTGGTTAAGACAACATTCATGATCAAGTTTTATAGATTCAAGCCGAATGACTTTCTTACTCGGAGGAGTATCAGTCGTTCGACCCGAATCTCGGGGACTGGGAATAGTGCAGATTGATAATGATAAAGTAAAAGCAGATTGATAAAGTTACCTCGAAGACCCGGTTAGCTTCAACAACCGAGGTCTGCACGGAGTGTAGAGATTGAAACATCCGACTAGGCCCAGCCGGATGTGGCGCTGAAGTAGAGAAGTCTTTGGCGAGGTCAGCATCATTCCAAGCTTCAATGAATTGCTTGGCGGACTCGAGCTTATCGCTGCTCGGAGGGCGGGGATTCGACAGGGCCTGGCCGAATCGAATCGCTGATGGGGCGGCAGGAACTTTCTTGCTAGCAGCCACCTGCTTATCCGAGGTGGTTGGAGTTGTGCCAGGGGCACCTTGAGTCGGCTTGGGTGGAGGTGACGCACCCGGGGTCTGCTTCGGATATTGCTCCTTTTGCTGCTTCTCGGAAATCTGTTGTTGCTGTTGCTGCTTCTGCTTTTTCTTCTTCTGCTGCTCTTGATTCAGCAGGGCTTGAGCTGCCGGTGTAGGGCGAGAATCCGGCTTAGGCAAGGGCTGAGCCGATGTCTTAGCCTTTTCCTTCTCCAGCTCCTTCAGAGGGCGTGGCCAAGTTGAGTCTCGGATAGGAACCAGGGTTTCCTCACTCTCCAAGTCAATAACTGGCTCTGATACGGGAGTCGGCTGGGGAGTATTGGCAGTTGTAGTACGCGCTGGAGAGGGGACCGCCCTCTCAGGAGATTGGTTCTCCACAGCCGAATCCAGTGGAGGAATGGGAGAAGAAATGGATGAGTGAGTTTGTTCGGTGACGATGATGTCACTACATAAAACAGAGTGAACAATTAATCCGGATGAAGATGACTCGGTTAGTGAAGGAAGAAAGCAAATGAAGCTAAGTTGGCATTACCCCTTCGTGGTAGGCATGGGCTTGAGCCGATTCTGCTTGGATCCAGCCTTCTTGATTCTTTTTGCTTTAGGGGCATCAGATCCGGGCGCATCAGCGCGTTTCCGAGATGTCCCTTGAGTATCTTCTTTGGCTGGAACACAAGGTGGTGACCATGAAATCGGAATAGCATCAATGGGATCTAGGATCCGGCAATCATCATCCTCATCTTCGTTGTGAATAGTTGTTTGCTTACCCTTGCGGATTGGCTTGGCGCGCGGAATCGGCAGATAATCATCCGTATCCGCATCCTCTTCGCCCTCGCGCAACGGGCTGCGATCCGCTCCCCATACCTTGGTGGAGAGATCTCCATCTTCAGTAGCTTGGCGGTCAAACAGCTACATAAGAGTCAAGGTAAATCCGGATTAGTCCGAGGCATTTTGATGAAGTATGGATGAATTCGGAAGATGGTGAACGAACCTGTGGTGGAAGTGCATTCCGGTGAAACGGCTTTACGCCCCACCGCCACTTATCCGACATCTCCGTATAGGCAATCGCATTTACTCGTCTCCTGATGGAAGCTCGGTTAAGGTCATGCTTGCTGATCCGGGTAGGATCTAGCAGACCACTCATGTGGCATATCTTGTGTTCACGTCTTTGAAGAGGATTGATCCGGCGGGAGATAAAGGTCCGGAGGAGATCGTCCGATTCCAGGCCCTTCTCCACAAGGTCCTCCAGAGTTTCATGTATTGTCTGGAGCTCTGCAATAGTTTCAGCCGGATTATACCGAAGTTTAATTCGGCTGTGGGTGGCTCGATCTTGAACTCGGGCAGATTGAGGGCATCATGGCCTTCAGCACTCTTCACATAAAAGAAAGTCCTTTGCCACTTCTTGACAGTGTCTAGGCCAGTGATACGGGGAAAGATGGATCCCGTCCTCGGCGTAATGCTAACCGAACCACAAGCAGTCATCAGCTTCGGCTTGGTGCCTGGAATAGTCTGCTTGCGGAGGTGAAAATACTTTGCCCATATATCGACAGTCGGCCAGACACCGAGATAGCCCTCGCAAAAGGAAGTAAAGGCCGATAGAGAAACGAAGGCATTAGCCGGGAGGTGATGAGGCTGTAAGCCAAAGAAATCTAGGAAAGCCCGGAAGAAATCACTCGCTGGCAATCCGAATCCGCGCTCAAAGTGCGCTAGAAACACCACACGTTCACCAGGTTCGGTGACCGGTGCGAGTTCCTTCCCCGGTTTGCGGCATATAACTTGAGAGGTTATACGCCGGTGCTTAATAGCCATTCCAGATCGTCCTTTGTCACATCAGAACCCTCCCACCTGCCGGGAGGAAGCTTCGCCATATCCGGATCGATCCTGCAAGAAGTCGGGTAGGGCCGAGTCAGAATGAATCGGATAATGGTATAATCGAACCAGATCTAAAGTGATTCGGCTAAGATTATCCCGGATGAAACTAGCCGGGTTCAGCAGAGAAGGTGATTCGGATGGCAATCACAAACACCTTCCGCAAAAGTCTAGGGTTACACAAGATCTACCGCGGCAGTAAAAAAGAAAGGAAATCACGAGTAAAAATGTGATTGAACTGCTCATACGGTGGCAAGCAAAACTAGGGCAATCTAGTGCAAAATCTAGAAAGGGATCTACTGGATGCACTGAGGATTGGCGATGGACTAATATGCGGATGAATCTACAAAAAACAGGCGTGAGTTCCCCGTGGAATATGAACTTGCTCGCGGTGGCCATGAACGGAAGAAAAGAACTTACGGGTATGGCGCGGCGAGGAAGGAGCCCAGTGGAGAAACGGCGGTGCAGGGCGCAGTGCGCGGCTCCGGCGAGTCTTCTCAGGTGTTGAGGACGTCTCCGGCGCGGCAAGGTGCGAGGGCGAGATTGCGGCGGCGGCAGTGGCGCAGATGGAGGTTTTCGGAGTGGGGAACGAGCGGAGAAGAAGAGAAACCCCCGCACCCCTATTTATAGTGCTAAGTGGTAACTGACGCACTACTGCGCAGTTTTCGGGGCGTCGCAGGATAACTGCGCCCTGGAACTTTGTGGTCTCCGCTGTGACCGTGTATTTCAGACACATGGTGGGTCACAGAATGGGAAGCGGTCGTACGGATCAAATGTGCCTGTCAGCGAAGAATTCGAGGAGACACGGTCATTTGGTCAAATACACTCAAGTGCCCGGTGGATCCGGATATTGTGCTGACATTGGCATGTCAAATCAAAGACCCGGATAACACGGCTTTGCGCAGAGATTTCCGGCCAAAGTGTCCCGGGAAATTCGGAGACAAGTTTATGTGATTCGGTTAGTAGTGCTTGTTTTTAACCTGCTACGGTTCTTCAGCCGAGGCTGTAGAACCGCACCAGCTTCGGGGACTACTGTCGGGGGGCTGCCCCCGGGTAGGGCAAAGATGTGGTATTATGGATGATAAAGAGCTGGCCGGGTCAGTGTCTAGCCGGGTCACTTGGGCCGGATCTCCTGGGAGAGTCGGTTAGCTCTCGGTCAAGCTGGAGTGCGGAAAGAGGTCAAGGAGGATCCGGTAAAGTCAAGCCGGATCGGATTAAAGAGTACCGGTTAAATTAGCCGGGTTGGTCAGGAAGGATCCGGATAAGGTAATCCGGATATTGCACAAGGGCCAAGAATTGTCAGTAAGGTCACGAGTCCTGCAGTTCTACTGACCGGGGCGCAGAGGACAGCGAGGTCGAGCCGCGGGTTTCCCGGATCGCAAGGCCCTAGGCGCTGACTCGGCCAATTCGGGAAAGGGGCTATGGCCTAGACCCGGTGGGCTACGCCTGCCATTGCCTGAAGAGGCAAGATAGGCCTGCTGGGACTTGACAGCCAGGTCAAGCCACGGGATTCCTGGGAGCGCAGCGACCTAGGAGCTGACTCGGCCAATTCGGGAAAGAGGATGTGACCTAGACCCGATGGGCTACAGCTGCCATTGCCCGAAGGGGCAAGATAGGCCTGACAGTCCGGCCGTTGGATTGACAGGGGGCAGAGGCTTGTCCTTTTCCTCTTGGCAATGCCATTGTCTCATGGAGCCAGGGGCAAAAAGGTAATCCGGTTAGTGTATAAGTAAGCTACCACATCCTCCAGTGCAAAGGGGAGAGACGACGAAGGAGAGGCTTCATTTCCCCCCTTGTTCCATCTTCCTCTGAGAGTTCTCACCATTGTTCTTCATACAGCTCAAGGAGCACTCTGTACTTGTAACCACTTGAGATATAAAGAGAGTAGGCTAGTGCTGCAGTAGGGGTGTTACCTCCTCAAGAGGGCCCCGAAGCAGGGTACATCGTGGTGTGCTTTGGTTCTTCTTGGTTTTGTTTGTTCTTGCTTGTTCTCGTGAGTTCTTGGTTGATCTTCATGCGTGGTTCGTGAGTGCGCAAACCCTCCCCGGATCCCCCAACGTCCTAGCGAGCCCACAACTTAAGCCATCCTATGGCATCTGCCGTGACACCACCACGACATCTGCCTCGGTGAACTGCTTGACGGCGAGTCACGCTACGCCGTCCACTCCTCTAGCAGGTAGAAGGCTCGCCTAGTTGTTTGGAGGGGGTCCTCAATTTGACCTGTATGTCTCGCATCATTCCTAGCTTGTCAGATTTGGTAAACATCCATCATCATCAGATTCAGCTCTCCGCTTTCCATCACTCCGAATTTGTCAAGCAGCCATCTTTTAAGTTGACAATGATCATGCACATCACTGGGAGGGGAGGTCAGACTGTGTCCTGTCTGTTCACGCAGTATCTCCCAGGTTCTTATTGCATGCGGACACTGCCAAAACCGGTGAAGCATGGTGTCATCTCGATTATATGCAATGCACAACACCCCGTTTTTTATCTTCATTCGCCGTAATTCAGATCCAACAGATAGACCATTTGAAATCAAACGACAACTGTGCACTTTTGTTTTTCCCAACACCTCAGCTCCCCAGAACGCAAGCCATTGTTATAATCGATAGCAAAGAAAACGACGAAGTAGCGGAAAGATCAACCAACGGGGACAAGAGATTTAACGTGCAAAATCCCTCCAACAATGGGGGAGAAAAAACCACGGGCGCCAGCCAGCAATACTTCACTATATCGGGTGAGGTTACAAACGCCGGGGATTTACAACGTGCGACTTATCCCATGACGGCGGCTTACAAGATGTATTTATAGGTGGCCTGACCTAATCTAGGTCGGTAACGCTCCGCTCTCCTCGTCACAAGTTGACCTTTATCAGTATATACGAATTTGGATCACCACAAAATAACAGCCATCCTCCATGTTAATCACATGTCGACAAGGAGCTCGCACGATCCGATCGAAGCAAATCGAGCCGTCGCTTGAGGTGGTATGCCGACTTTACACTAAAGATCTCATTTTTGGTGTAATTCCAAGCAATATAATCTTCGGTTCCAGCTCTTCTCACAGGAATCTTCAGAATGTCGGTGACATCCGCCTCAAAATTTTTGGCTTCATTCCAGCCCTTGACCATTCGGTACTCACTAACTCGTTTCACCTCAGCATTAGGTAAATGACCCAGTGGTGGTTGAGAACTTGCTCGAGGTATCCAATTATCATGCCAAACCGAGATCTTGCTCCCATCACCAATTTTCCATATTAAACCCTCCATCAAAAGTTGCCTCCCATATAAAATGCTTTTCCATGTAAAAGAAGCATTGGATGGACACGAGGCCTCACAAAAATCCTTATCCTGGAAATATCTCGCTTTGAGGACTCTAGCACACAACGAATTTGCCTTAGTTAAAATTCTCCAGGCTTCGCAAGAAGGGATTGATTAAAATTCTCCAAACCGAGATCTTACACGTGCAATGTCATCCCTCCTGCCTTCTTTGCCTTGCACATCCTATCCCAGCTCACCCTTGAAACTCATCTACAACTCACATATCGCACGAATTAAGATGTAAATTGAACGGGACTAGAGTTGACTGAGATATAACTTCATTCTCGCTCGAGTGAGAAATAACAAAACCGTTACTCCCTCCGATCCATATTAGTGGGCACAATTTTGTCTAGATACACATGTATCTAGTCTAAATACTTAACTAGATACATATGAATTTAGACAAAGCTATGCCCACTAATATGGATCGGAGGGAGTACTATATTGTTTCCAAGTTTAATTTCTAACCAGTCATCTATTTGACCGTCCTTGGAATCCACGAGACTGACATAAATTTTGCATACGTGTGTTCATTGGATTGCAAACAATCTCAGAACATTCAACATCGATCAAAGTTCAATTTTTTGTTACAATCATATTCCAGATATCAAGCAGGCAAAACACTTAATTTGAAACATTTGGTAGACATGCCATCCGGTGATCTGTGTAACACTCTCAACGTACGTGTCACTGTGTCAGTAAGTAGGCCCAAGTCTCAGTGTCACGTACTGCATCCAAAAAGACAATGTCCTGCCACAGTGCCCACTCCCGTCTCTATAAACCAGGACGGCCGGACTTATAAACCCAGCCCTTGTCCCCCGCCAGACAGCACTGCCCCTCTCTCGCCGGCGAACGCTTCTTGCCACTGCGCCTTTTCCCCTCCACCCCTCTTCTCCGGCCATGGCCGTCACGAAGCTCAGGGCTGACGCGCCGCCGTTCCTCCCTGTCTCCCGCTGCCGCCTCCAGTTCCCCCCACCGCCTCCTCCTCACCGCAGGGCGCCGTGTCATTACCACCCCGCCGTCTGCCCGCCGCCTTCCCCCTTCGTTCCCAACTACCCGTTCTTGCCACTGCCACTCCTCGTCCCCCCTCCCGGACCCATCTACGGCTCTCACCCGCCTCCGCCTCCGCATCCGGCAGCGGTGCCTGTGCCCCCTTTTCTCGGCGCGCTCCCGCCGCGGCCGAGGAGAAAAGGTCCGTATCGTTTCCTCGCCAGGCTTCTCCGACCACTGCCGGCAGCGAAGGGACATTTCCTCCGCAAGGCCGACGCCTCGCCACCGTCAAGGACACCGCCGGCGCATTTGAGCTCCAAGGATGTCCCCGCGCCGCCGCCGCCGACATCGCGGGCGCCTTTGAGCTCCAAGGATGCACCCTCGCCGCCGCCGCCGACATCGCGGGCGCCTTTGAGCTCCAAGGATGTCCCCTCGCCGCCACCGCCGACGTCACCGGCGCCTTCGCGTCCCATGGTTGAGCTGCCGCACGGCGCCGCTCCGCACAGGCACCTCTTTATCGTGGGCGAAGACGTGGACGGCGAGAAGCTGCGGGCGCAGACGGTGGCGCGAGCGGCCGAACCCGTGAAACCCGGGCAGGAAGCACCTCCAGCTGCCGCCGCGCCTCGCCCTGGCAAGCGCACGGCCCCGCCGCGTTTGCTGCGCAGGCAGCAGGAGGCGGCACGGAGGGGAAGGGGCAAGGTGGTCGGGCCACGGCAGGCGAAGGTGCCGGCGAGGTCGCCGTCGCCGACATTCACGACGAGCTCGCCGCGGCCGATGCCCCCGCCGGAGTGGCTCAAGCGGCCGGTCACCACCGTCATGATCCGCAACGTCCCCAACAGGCTCAAGTAAGTGAACATCGGGCGACCACTGCAGCCATACATGCAATACCTTCGCGTTCTTGCACCTATTCGACCGTGTGGTTAAATAGATCTGACGATTCTTTGCCGTCTCACGCAGGCCATGCGAGATGATGCAGCTACTGGACGAGCACTGCGCCCGCGCCAACAGCAAGAAGAAGAAGCCCGTGCCCGCCGCCTATGATTTCCTCTACCTGCCCATGGATTTCAGGTGATTAAAATGCTGGAACCATGAAATTATTGCCTGCATTTCTTCTTCTTCTTTTTCCGTGCTGCAAATAAACGCTAGCTGTGAAAGTTGGGATGACAAAAAGGCTTTCCTTAGAACAAATGGATCGGAGCCAAGTTAAACTTCGATCCTTTTACTGTTCTTCCCCTGTCGTCTTTCGTCTGCACAAAGCTAAAGAACAATGAGACATGATAAGAAGCACCCGTACTAAACCATGGAGTAGTACATTTGTTTGTTTAAACTTCTTGGTCCTTTACATCTTCTTTCCATGTGAAAAATAAATCCATGAGTATTCACCAAATCGTCCGCCTAAGAGAGAGCACGATGTCCTTTCCTGGATTTCTGTTTTTATGCAAAACAGCGTTCTGAAAGTTGCAATGACAAGGTTAAGCTTTGATGAAATGGATAGGAGAGCAAAGTTAAGCCTCTTGTTTTATCTTCTTCCCTGCTGTCCTTGGACTGGATAAAGCTAAAGAACAAACGGACAAGCTAGCTAAGCCAGGAAAAGAAGAATGCCTACTAAAAGCATTTCTCTTTGGCTGAAACAGTAAACATTTGCTGAACTGCCACAGACAGAGTACATTGCGTGCAGTTTTTTGTGTGGCAAAAATGATAACTAGAGTACACATTATTTGATCTTATCTGTTCTACTATCATTGCATGTTTGAGCAAAGAAAAATTCAAGGAAACCATGAATATATATATCTTGTGTTGATCAAAATCTTGTGATGACATGACAGCAAGAGCAGCAGCAACATGGGGTACGCGTTCGTGAACCTGACGACGGCGGAGGCCGCCCGCGGGCTGCACTACGCGCTCCACGGCGCCCGGTGGAAGGTGCACGGCACCAAGAAAGTCATCGACATCCGCTCCGCGCGTATCCAGGTACGGTCCATCGCGTCAAGAAATACGCAATGATGATTCTGGTCTAGCTGTGGCACCATGGATGCACTAGTATCGAACTCAGATATCTCGTCTTGTCGTGTTGGTTTTGCAGGGCAAGGACGCGCTGATGCGCCACTTCAGCGGCTCCACCTTCCCGTGCCACACCGACGAGTACCTCCCGGCGGCCTTCTCGCCGCCGCGCGACGGCACCGCCGGGACGGCGTCGGCCCTCGGCAGGTACGTCGGCAACCGCGTCCACACTCCGGCTCCTCGGCCGCAGCCACTGCCGGTGGCCGTGGCACCGGCGCCGAAGCAGCAGCAGCTGGCATGGAGGCCCGTGGAGGCTAAGCTGCAGGCTCCTAGCAGCAGCAGCTAGGCCATGAGGTCAAACGAGGCAACTTCTTGTTGCGTTGCTCTTTCTCGGTGGCGTCGCAGGGTCAAGCTCGGAGTCTGGCCATGCCTTCCCTTTCTCATTTGGTGCTACGGCAGTGGCAGTGGAGGGGGAAGGCTGCCGGACTTTGGAGCTTGGACATTATCGTCCCGTTCTACTCTACTTACTCCATGATCCATCCTCTCTCTCTCTCTATTGTCTCTACTTCGGAAGCTGAATCCTATGTGTAGTGGTAGCAGTATTTCTGTAGTTTGTAGTAGTAGAGTACTCCAGAACTCCAGCCACATGTAATCCTGTACTAATATCCATGTAATGTGTTGTTTAGCTTGTGTCGTTTTCTGTTTCCTGAAGTGATCGTGTTTGTGGGGATCGGAACCAGAAGCCCTGCGCCTGCTCAGCCTGTACCAGAACAGCATACGCATGGCAGCTCCGTTGGTAGTGGAGTACTAGCAGAATCTCTGTCTGTCTGTTTCCATGGTCGCCATTAAATGGGGTTAATAGCATCTCCCTCCTCTCTGTCTAAACAGCAGCTGGCCGTGCTTGCTTTGTACCCCAAGCCAAACATGCATGGTCACGCCTCCCGCCATTTCTACGTTTTAGCATTTTGGCACACACAGCGCTGAAAGTAACATTGGTACCGGATCTGGAAGAATTCTTCTTGCGTTGCAAATGGAAGCATATAATTTCTTCGTGTGGACTACATATAGGAAATTTTGGATGAAAAAACTGAATTATTTTGACCCAAACTCAAAAATATGCTAATCCGGAAAATATTTCATATATTATCGCCCACATTCCAAATGTAATATTCCGATTTGTTGTTAAACATTTTCAGCACATTATCACAAGAGGGAATAGATCTGGTGCACATGGGGCACCTACAACTGCGCCTTGGCATGGGCAGCGCCACTCGATGACCTAACCCGAACCCGGCACACAAAATTTGGGTCGGGCTCGGGGCCAGTAAGGTTGGAGTTAATAGCATAAAACGGCCAAGTTTGTGTTCAAATTTACTATTTGGTACTCCCTCCATTGCTAAATGTATGTAAGGTGTATAATTTTATGCACGGATATTAAAACATGGGCATTTGGCATACAGTGGACCATTTAATTCTGGTAAAAATCGTAAGAGGGGAGTCCCTAATAGCCACAAAATAAAAACAATCCGTAAAATCCCTTAGTTCAAGATTGGGACTCATTTGTGGATAGGTAAAATTGTGCATAAATCGCAATACAACCTATATTTTGGAATCCCTTACATCAAGTACATCAAGGAACGGAGGGAGTAACACTTTACGATTTCGGGGAGGAAATCTACCGGCTCAAACAACTTTTTTCTGGAGATACAAAAACTAACAGATGGGACCCATTTGGCAGGGCTAAGGTGGCGGAAATTTTTGGTGAGGTGGACCGTGTCTGTCATGTGAGTCCAGTTAAAAATAGATATATGAATAAACAAAATAGTTTGGTACCGACCCGCGGGCCAAGGTTGCTTGAGCTGGTCAACAGGAACGGTCGGTGGTGCGAGGGCTCCGGCGAGGCATGGAATGTACATATGGGTACGTGATCTTCCGCATTCCCTCTGTGTCGAATGGAAGCAACACGAGGACCTAGGGTCATTGAATTCGTCATCGGCGATCAAGTTCGGATGACGTCAAGCTATGATGCACCGAGGCTGCATGGCAGGATAAAAGGAGGGTGTTGTTCACGCGGACTGTGAGAACACCCCGATCAGGGTTGTGCTCGGCACATGCGAGGGAGCTCGAGGTTGACGGAACAAAGGTTCGATCCGCTCCTCCCGGTGTGATCTGCTTGAGGCGAAAGAGGCAATCGTCGAGGCGGAGAAGATTTGGTGGTCAGGAGGCCGTGGGGCGTGCTGGAGCACTAGCTTGACACGACGGTAGCGGACGATGTCGAGCTTGCGGGAGGATCTATTTTGTTTCTTTCGGTATTTAATTTTTTAAATTGGACTCACATGTGGGACCTCACAAAATTTGCTCATCAGTCCCACCTGTTAGTTTTCGTGTCAATTCGCGTTCAATGTACATTTTAGCGTTTTCACGATAAACTTAGTTTGAACCGGAAGATTTCCGTCCCTGAATGGTGAAGTGGTACCAAAGGGTAAATTTGACCACAAATGGTACGTTTATGATGTTAACTCAAAATTTGGGCATGTTATTTCAGGCCGGACTTGGGTTTGAGAAAACAGCCAGCTTATACGAAGACCCGACCCGGTCTAAAATTGCTCTTTTTGTCCCTTTACAACGGGCTCGAGCCACAATTTTTTGTTTGTTTGGTGCAGGCTTAGGCTTGGGTATTCGGCCCGAGATCCGGCCCGACCGGAAGAATGCCCCATAGCACCGGTCACTCGGTACATATGCACGGAAGGGACGACAATACTTTTAGACTGAAAGAGCTTAAGCGACAGGTTAAAGAACTTAAAGTCCCCGTTTTAGGGTTTTGAAGTCCTTGGGCGCTGCGCCGCCACGAGTTTTGCTCTTCCTCTCCGATCGCGAGTGTGATCGGGAGATCGGTTCTTTGCAGTGTGCCGTGGTCAACTGATCATGGCGGCATCTTCGTCTGCGGGTGGTTCTCGAGCGAACGAGAGGATAGATCCAAGTCAACTTCTGGAACGGCTGCATCTGGAAGAAGATGAACTGGATAACCTCGTGTGGGAGGAAGAAGTTGAAGATTCAGAGGTGCAAACAAAGTGGCTTGCGCTCGCGCGCGTCCTGACAGAGAAGAGTTTCAGTCAGGGGGCCCTAATCGGCGACATGAGGGGCGCTTGGAACCCGGCGAAAGAGGTGGTTTGGAGAAGGATTAACCCTAATCTTTTTTCGGTTCAATTCAATTGCTTAGCTGATTGGAATAAAGCGATGCACCAAGGTCCATGGGATTTTCGTGGATCTGCTCTGATCATACAGGAGTATGATGGCTTCTCGGCGCCTGAAAGTGTCAAGTTAGACAGGATTGAAACATGGACTCAGATTCATAAGCTGCCTGACGGTGTGCTCAAGAAGCCAGATTTTGTGCATAATATGGCAAGGAGAATTGGGGATGTGCAGGAAGTCCAGATCACGTTACCTAATGGTTTCGTGGGGCAGTTCATTAGGGTTAGAGTGAAATTAGATGTAAACAAAAAGCTTACTCGGTTCGTCAGTTTCACAAAGGGAGGAAAGACAGACTTTTTTCAAGTAAAATATGAGAAGCTTCCAAATTTTTGCAATGCTTGTGGGAAGCTAGGGCATTTGCATGAGGAGTGTGGTACGGGTGAGCACGACGTCTCCAAGTTTGAATGGGGCTCTTTTATCCTAGCTCCTCGCCGAGGTAGAGGAAATGGCAGAGTCCCAGGTTCGGGACGTGGTTTTACCGATGGCAGTAGTGGCTCTGATTCAGGCTATGGTCGGGGCAGGGGCCGCAATAACATGACAGGCAGAGGCTTTGCTGGTAGAGGTCAATGGAATAGTGAGTATAATAATCCAGGATTTGATGAAGACCCGGATTTGGATCATAATGGTAATACAAAAGATCTTATGGAGTATGTGGATCCGTCTAAAACAGTGAATCAGGAGAGCATGATAGAGAAGGAATGTGGAAGCAGAAAGAGACTTAATTTTGATGCTGATCTCAATAAAGGAGGGGAGTCCGATCCCCCTCTAGCCCTAGTGCAAGCATCGAGAGATGAATTGGATTTAAAGGAACAAGCTCTTGCGAATTCACATGCAATGTTGACTGACGGGATAGATGATGAGGGTGCTGGCCTTGGGGATGGAACTTTGTCCACACCGGAGAAAGTCCAAATTCAGAAGAAGGCAAAAAGGGGTGATGATTTGAACCAAACTAAGATATCGGCAGCTCCTGAGACAGGAGCTGACCGGACGCAATGAAAATATTAGGATACAATGGCCGTGGTCTCCAAAAGACCACGGCTGTCCGGGCTCTGCTGAAGTTGTGCAAGCGGAGTAGCCCGGATATGGTGTTTCTGTCGGAAACTCATCTCGATGAGTGGCCTGCAGAATGTTTGCGTCGTAAACTAGAGATGGATTATAAGGAAGTGGTAGATAGTGATGGTAGCAGTGGGGGCCTGCTCCTGCTGTGGAAGAAGGAAGTGGTGGTCTCTTTGCGCTACAAGATGAGTAACTACATTGATGTGTTTGTGGGCAGCTCTTTGAGTAATGTGTGGCGTTTTACAGGTCTCTATGGTGAACCTAAGTGGCAAGATAAACATAAGACATGGCAACGCCTCCGAGAACTTCATGCAGCTGTAGATTTACCTTGGCTGGTGATGGGGGATCTAAATGAAATATTATATCTGTTTGAGGAGGGTGGAAATCCTAGACCATTACAGTTTATGGAAAATTTCAGGGCTGCCATTGATGATTGCGGCCTTGTTGATTGTGGGTATATTGGTGAGAGATTCACGTGGCATAGAGGGGGAATTTGGAAGCGGCTTGATAGAGCCCTGGCAAATGAAAATTGGAAATCTAGGTTCTCTGATGCAGTATTACAGAATCTTGACTATGGCCGGTCGGACCATCGGCCCATTTTGATGTGCATGGATGAGGAGGTCCAGAGAGAGTTTACTGGGCCGTCTGTACTTCGGTTTGAAGCAAAGTGGCTGAGAGAACCAAATTTTCAGCAAGTGGTGGAAGAAGCATGGAATCGATCGGGAGAGAGGGCTAGCTCTGACGGTTTAGCAGGGAAACTAGCTGTGGTCCACGAGCTGTTGCATACCTGGAATCGTACTACTTTACAAAGTACCAGTAGGAAATTGAAATCAGCTCAGAGAAAGTTTGAGTTTGTAGTCTCAGGTCCGATTTCTGATGAGAGTGTGAGATATCAGAAGGAGCTGGCTGCGGAGATCGAGTTTCTGCTCGAGCAAGAAGAAATTAGCTGGGCCCAGAGAAGCCGTCTGAACTGGTTACAACATGGGGACAAGAACACAAGTTACTTTCATAACTTTGCTAATGCTAGGCGAAAGATGAACATGATTCATAAAATCAAGGATGAGTCAGGCAGTTGGAAGGAAGGATGCCATGAGCTTAACCCTTTAGTTTCTCAGTATTTTGCAGGGCTGTTCTCTACAGAAGTTGATGAACCAGACCCAGAAATTTTAGCAAAAGTGAATCCTCGGGTGACTGAGCGGATGAATGAGGGTTTGCTTAAACCATATACGGCGGAGGAAGTCAAGAAAGCTCTTTTTGCCATTGGTGATATGAAGGCGCCTGGGCCGGATGGCTTGCACGCCATCTTTTTCAAGAAGTGTTGGAACCTGATTGGGGATGATTTAACAAATGAAGTCCTTGCTGCGGTTAATCAGAAGGTGATTCCTAATGGATGGAATGACACGGTAATTGTTCTAATACCAAAGGTAAGTGACCCGGAATTAATTACCCAGTACAGGCCTATTAGTCTTTGCAATGTTCTTTACAAAGTCATTTCCAAGATGATAGCTGCTCGGCTAAAATTGGTCCTTGATGATATTATTTCATCCGTGTAAAGTGCTTTTGTGCCAGGCAGGTTGATTACTGACAACATCCTTCTTGCTTATGAGAGCATCCACACTATTAAAAATAAGAAGAAGGGAAAATGGGGATATTGTGCAGTTAAGTTAGACATGCATAAGGCTTATGATCGTGTGGAATGGAATTTTCTAGAAAGTATGTTGCTCCGGTTGGACTTCGATTCCAGTTTTGTTGTCCTGCTTATGGCATGTGTGAGGTCAGTTAAGTACAAAGTTCGGTTTAATAATCAGGAAACAGAGGAATTTACTCCTAGCAGAGGGTTATGGCAGGGAGACCCCTGATGACGTGAAACACACGTTCGTTGGGAGACCCCAAGAGGAAGGTATGATGTAGTCAGCAGCAAGTTTTCCCTCAGAAAGAAACCAAGGTTATCGAACCAGTAGGAGCAGCAACTCTTCAGAAGGTTGTCAACGGCGCCAGAAAAATAGCTGTCGCAGGGAGTCTGGACTGTTGACGTGGAATCTGCACAAAACACAATCAAACTACTTTGCCCCAACGAAACAGTGAGGTTGTCAATCTCACTGGCTTGCTGAAAACAAAGGATTAAACGTATGGTGTGGAAAATAAGTATTAAATTGCAGAGAATGAAAAAGGAACAGTTTGCAGTTTGTGGTTGTTTAATCAGTGTAAAAGAATGGACCGGGGTCCACAGTTCACTAGTGGTGTCTCTCCATAAAAGATAACTAACATGTTGGGTGAACAAATTACAGCTGGGCAATTGACAAATAGTGAGCGCATGACAATGCATATACATGACATGTTGACTACTATGATATTTAATTGGGCATTACGACATAATACATAGATCGTTATCCAACAGCATCTATGACTAATAATCCACCGCCGGGTTGTCATCCGAGTCCCCCGTTGGTATTAAGTTGCAAGCAACGGATAATTGCATTAAGTAAAGTGCGTAATATAAACAAACACATATGTCCGTGGACATAGCATCGTTAGGTTATCCCTAGTGGCAACAGCACATCCACAACCTTAGAACTTTCTCTCACTGTCCCAGGTTAAACGGAGACATGAACCCACTATCTAGCATAAATACTCTCTCTTGGAGTTACAAGCATCTACTTGGCCAAAGCATCTACGAGTAACGGAAAGCATGCAAGATCTTAAATAACATATAAGATAGATTGATAATCAACTTGACATAATATTCAATATTCATCGGATCCCAGCAAACACAACATGTAGCATTACAATAATATGATCTTGATCATGTAGGGCAGCTCACAAGATCTAAACATGATGGCACAAAGTGGAGAGACAACCATCTAGCTACTGCTATGGACCCGTAGTCCAAGGATGAACTACTCACGCATCACTCCGGAGGCAGGCATGGCGATGTAGAAGCCTCCGGTGACGATTCCCCTCTCCGACAGGGTGCCGGGAAGAGGTTCTGAACCCTCCCGAGCTAGGGTTGATGACGGCGGCGTCTCTGGAACTTTTCGTGGATATTTGCTCAGGTACTTAGGGTTTTCGCGTCGGGGGGAATAAGTAGGCGAAAGGGCGGCGGCTGCGGACCCCCGAGGGGCCCACACCACCCCAGGGCGCGGCAGAAGGGGGGCCCGCGCCCTGGTGGCGTGTGGCCTCCTGGTGGCCCTCCTCTGCTGCTCCTTCGCTCCGTCAGGCGTTTTCTGGAAAAATAGGCACCCCCGTGTAGTTTCGTCCAATTCCGAGAATATTTCCAGACTAGCTTTTCTGGAATACAAAAATAAAAGAAAACAGGAACTGGCACTTCGGCATCTTGTTAATAGGTTAGTCCCAAAAAATGTATAAAAGTGATATAAAGTAGATACAAAACATGTAGCAATTGGTATAAAACAAGCATGGAACATCAAAAATTATAGATACGTTTGAGACGTATCAACCCCTTGTCTCCGTATTTGTTTCTGATCTATGCAGAAGGGCTGTCAAGTCTTCTGGCTCATTTAGAGGAGGTTCGTGGCATTGAAGGAGTTAGGGTTTGCAGAAATGCACCATCAGTCTCTCATTTACTTTTTGCTGATGATTCCCTTATCCTCATGAAGGCAAACATGATTAATGCAACCTCATTGAGACAGGCTCTTGACCAATACTGTGCAAGCTCGGGACAAATGGTGAGCGAGGCAAAATGCAGCATATTCTTTAGTCCTAATGTCAATATCGATGTTAAAGCAGCTATTTGTACTGAATTGAACATCATGTCGGAGGCACTCTCGGATAAATACCTAGGACTACCAGCTATGGTGGGGCTTGACAGAAGCGACAATTTCATCTATTTATTGGAACGGATTATCAAGAGACTTGAGAATTGGAATGAGAAGCTCTTGTCTTTGGGAGGGAAAGAAATCTTGCTGAAAGCCGTAATCCAATCAATTCCTGTTTTTGCTATGTCTGTGTTTTAGATTCCTAAGAAATTGTGCAAAGAGATGACAGACGCCATGTCTAGTTTCTGGTGGGGTGATACGGAAGAGAAGAAGCGTATGCATTGGATGGCCTGGTGGAAAATGTGTATTCCGAAGAAAGATGGGGGTATGGGATTTTGGGATCTCCATACTTTCAATCTTGCAATGCTAGCCAAACAAGTTTGGAGATTAATGACCAAACCTGATTCCCTTTGTGCACAAGTTTTGAAGGCAAATACTATCCAAACTGTGACATTCTAAAAGTTGGACCAAAGGCTGGTTCATCCTTCACATGGCAAAACATTGTGGCGGGATTAGCTACTTTCAAGCGTGGCTGTATTTGGCGTGTGGGCTCTGGTGTCTCCATTGACATCTGGACCGATCCATGGATACCCGGCAGTCCATCTAGGAAGGTGTTAACTCGAAAGGGAACTAATGCGATCAGAACTGTTGATGAATTGATCGATGTGGATTCTCATACATGGGATGTGCAGCGGATAAGGGGGATCTTCAGCTCAATTGATGCGGATAGAATTCTTCGGATCCCTCTTAATGCTCATATGACAGAAGATTTTGTGGCTTGGCAACTTACTAAATCCTTTACTTTTTCAGTGCGCTCAGCCTACTATGCACAATGGGAACATACTTTTAGGCAGAAACTTGCATCACCAAACAGACATAGTTCTACATCACACAACCCGGTCTGGAAGATTTTGTGGGGTTTAAAAGTCCCAGCGAAGATAAAGATCTTCTTATGGAAGGCTCTACATGGTACTATCCCTAGCAATTTTGGCAAACAGACATATAAAAACTACTGCCCAATGTCCTATCTGTCAATCGGGACCTGAAGATATCAAGCACCTTATGTTCACGTGCACCCGAGCCAAACTGGTCTGGAGCTCGCTTGGTTTGTTGGAGGCTATAAATTCAGTGCTGTGGATTGACAGATCGGGCTCAGTTATTCTAGAAGAAATCTTGCGCCAGCAAAGTCCGGTTATTCCTATCCTTGGTAAGCTGGGGTTCAAGGAAGCAATTGCAGTCGGCTCCTGGTACATTTGGTGGCAACGGCGAGAGGCTGTCAGGGGTGGGACAGTGGCTACTCCTGAGCGATCAGCGTTCGCGATCCTAGGTCTAGCCAGCAATTTTCAAGGAGCAGAAAAGCGTGAAACCCCACATGAAATATCATGGACCAAGCCTAGAACCAATACGTATAAGCTCAACATTGATGCTGCTTTCTTTCCGAATGGGTCTGGGGCAGCAGCAGCAGTTCTTCGTGATCACAGAGGAGCAGCGGTTGCGGGGGCGGCATGGCCTCTCAGTCACATTCTGGATTCAGCTACGGCAGAGGCAATTGCTCTTCAGAAAGGTCTGTCTCTTATCGAACAGATCGGCTGCTCCTCGGTAACTGTTGAATCGGACTCTCTTGAACTTGTCCAAGCTTACAATGGCGTGGTAGAAGTCTGGAGCCCGTATGCGGCTATACTAGTTGACTGCTTTCTGAAGGCTCATTCTATTGGTTCGATAACAGTGCAGCACTGTCCGAGAGAAGCAAATGAAGTGGCGCATAATCTTGCTAGGCATAGTTTTGATTCAAATTCTGCTATTTTTTGGGATTCCGATCCACCTAGTTTTATCAGGCAACATGTAATAAACGATGTATCCTTGTTTGTCTGAAGCGGCAAGTACCAGACGCACTCTTTTCCTTCCAGGGTACCTGAGGGGACTGGAAGGTTTTTAATGAGTCGGCTTGCTGACTTTTAATAAAGTGGTGGTGAATTTCAAAAAAAAAAAAAGACAAATTATTAGACAGCTAATAATCTGTCCACGTCTTCGCTTTCGGAGTAATTTCGTGCAACACGGCAGGAGGAGGGCCGGGGGAAGGCTGCCTGCTTGCTTTGCCACCCTTCTACTCGGACCGAGCTTCAGTGACTTTGCCAGAGACAAAGTCATGTGACTTTGTCTCACTGACCAGTGGCCCCTACACACGGTGGGCCCCACCGGTCAGTGTGTGGGCCCCACTGGTCAGTGAGACAAAGTCACATGACTTTGTCTCTGGCAAAGTCACTGAAGCTCAGTCCCTTCTACTCTACTGCTTGCATCTTCTCTCTCTCTACTTCGAAAGCTGTATCCTAGACTCCTAGTAGTAGTATCTCTGTACTATCAGTGATCTCCTGTGTGACCCTCTATACTGTCCATGATATCGTGTCGTCTCTGTAGTAGTTTTCTGAGGCATCTTGTATTCTTGTTGTGGGGATCGGAACCACAAGCCCCGGCCCGCACTAGCAACACCAGCATAGTATATGCATGCATGCAGCACCGTTTGTACTAGTAGAATCTCTGTCCCTACAAATAAATCTTATTTTTGCAAAAATTTGAATCCAGAAAAAAGATTAATTCATTCAGACTAAGAATCTAGAAAATTTCGAAAATGTTTCAAACATTACAGTCCATACACCAAATGAGACGTTCAAATCCATTGTTAAAGATAAAATAGAAACAATGGGACCAAGAACTAACTGCAGCAGTTCTTTTGTTGATGGTGCGAGAATTTAAGACTTCTGGAGGCTTATACATTATAGAATCACAAATAAACTACTCCCTCCGTTTGAAAAAGAATGTCTTCCATATATCCAAATTCGGATGTATGTGTACACTAAAACATGTCTACATACATCCGAATCTAGACAAATCTAAGACATCCTTTTCCGGATGGAGGGAGTACAAATTTCCAAATTTGAACCAAGATTTACCGTGACGAAAAGAATTTCCCCATGTCTACAATCCTTAATTTCATGAACTACAAACAACAATCCCGCAAAATTTAGTTTGCCGTGTGCACAACCGTGTTTCTTCCATCGTGCGCGAGTGCATCAAAATATTTGAGATCCGTAGAGCATCGAGGTTTCCATCAGGCTTCCAATTTTCAAGTATGGTCAACTGCGAAGATGACATCGTGTAAGTGGTTGGTGCTTCATGGTTGTAAGGTACTCCTGGCAGATCCAGATATTTTGTTTCCATCTATAAAGTTCAAATTAATGAAAAAAATGCTAGTACTAACACACAATCTATCTATTGTCTCTCAAAAGTTCAATTTCAAATGTGACATGTACTACTGACAATAATTTATCCGTGGGTAAGAGTTAATCGAATTGTGTTTTCATTATTACTTCTGACAATATTTTTGTCTCTCTTTTTTCCCAATTTGTGATTTGTAAAAATTCACATCAATAGAGCAATAGAATCGCAAATAAACTAAAAATAAGCTCAACCAATTTCTTACTTTCTACTAATCCATTGTCAAGTTGCCTAGTCAAGTGATGCGATGGAGCTGAAGATTGTAGCCGCAATCATGGCTTGTGCTGCAGGACTGCAGCCTGTGCAGCAGCTGGGCGTGTTTATCTGTTTGCTTTACCGTGATTTTGCTACTAATACAGAAGGAATTCTTTCTCCTCCATGCATGCATCGCATGTGGGTAAGCAGAAGCATGCAGCCTTCCATCGGTTGCAGTCTGCATAGTGTCGATCTGAACTTCCATTGGTCGGGCTGCACCATTGGACTAATCGATGAAATGACATGGTTACCCCTGCCCCCTGTGCGTGCAGTGCATGCCTGCCTACTGCGCAGCCTAGGGGCTCAAGAAGTAGACCAGGGTGCTTGGGCCAAACCGACCTGCCGAACTGGGTTACCATCGGCCTGTTCCGTCGCGATCGCCGACGCCAAACGGACCGCTGCGTCGTGTCATGCTCCGTTGCAAAGAAACATTGAGGCAAAGCCCAAAACGTTGGCTGGCTATACATTCTGCCGTGATTTATGTCCAAGACCAAGAGCGGCACTTCACGTAGAACATGCAGCGGCAGCCTAGCTAGAACTGCAGCTCGGCAGAGTCATTTAATGCGCAACGTTTGGACCGACATGTTGATCTGGTACGTACTCCTATTTATTATACCAGCCGCCAGGATGAATGTTCAGGTGCTGAAGATTTATGGCGATAGAGAGCACCCAAATTGGCAAAACAATAACGTGAATTTATTGCTGTTTTTTCTATTTATTCAGTTTTACTACAATATCCCATGGAATAATATTTAGTTTTCTCTACTTGTATGGTTTTTGGGGCCGGTCATCCTTATAAACTGGGTCAATTTTTTTCTTATATACGAATTACAGGAACACCACGCCCTCCTCGAGAGGTTACTCGAAGGAAAAAAAAAAACAAGTCGAACGATGCGAACAAGCGGATGCAGCATCCGTGTGCATGTGAGTTCCAGCCTTTCTTCCATTGCTCGTTGGTAGTAACGCGACACAGTCACTCCGCAGCCAAATGGTCATGAGCGCATTGGTCTAACACTCTACCGATGCCTCGACAAGGAGGAGCGACTCGGGAGGGAAGATCAACGAGAAGGAGTGGCGAGCAAGAGTGTGGTGCGACCGAGGAAGGAGGAGCGGTGGCACCTTGAGGATGACCCGATTCGCAGCCCGGGCCACGCCAATCTAGCTATGGTGAGGCATAGCTGGGTGCGGCGGATGCGTGCTACCCTGATCTACACTTTGGGAGGTCACGGTGGAGATGCTCTAACAAATATAGATAGCTACGATAAGGGCAGCACATCTGGTCTGTCATGAACGGAGTCGTGAAGCAAACGAATCCTGCCAATCGCTTGCCCCAGTGCTTCCCGATCCTGCCTACTAGCCACTGGCTTCCACACCTGCAAATACATCGCCATTTTGAAAAACCCGTCAGCCGGTTGAGAAGGAAACACCCCCTCAATCGAGAATTTATTCCTAATGTTCCACAAAGACCAAAGGAGAGCCGCACAACAAATCCAAAGAACTCGTTTGTGTTGACCCGACTCTAAGGAAATAAGCATATACACGTCTGTGAAACAAGAGGGATATTTGGGGTGCTGTCTTCCACCCTTGTACTCGCATTAGCTCGTTGTTTTGGGGTGCTGTCTTCCACCCTTCTACCGTAGCCTGCGTGCTACCGTGGATTTATCTGTTGTACCGCCTAGGGCGGAAGATATTTGTTATGTGGAAAACCTTGGCCGGACGGCTTTATTAATTTAAAGCCGGACTCTGCTCGAGCCTTCCGTCTATGATATAGATAGCTACTTTTCCTGGCTAATTTTCCGTGACCGTGCTCGGCCGTGTGTTTTGCGGTGCGTGCATGCGTATACTGCAAGTGGCCTGTGTTGTGTGGTCAATGCAGGCGATGTGTGTCCGTTGCCGTGCGTATACAGGTATATCTCGATATCGTGTCAAATGCGCAATGATTCCAGAGGGTGGCGTTTATTAGCGTGAAGACACATAACTCGGATTTTCCGAAAAAAAATGTTGCATTATTAAATTTCAAAAAATCCGGGAAAAAGTCCCAACTGTAGATAGTGATATGATATACATGTGCGCGATTTTTCGATTAAAATTCATTACATTTTAGGCTGGGAAAAAAATGTCAAATGGGTGTGGGTGGTTAACAGTACGCAATTTATTTATTTTTGAAATTTCCCCAGATTTATTTTTTGTGTAGTCTAGAATAATACGAATTTTGGATTCAAAATTTACTCACTCGTAGATCTCGACATTATCTAGATGTAGGATCTTGTTTCGAATTTTTGAGACCGAAAATTCCGATTTTGAATATAGAAAAAACGAGCTATGTGTAGCTCGGACTACATTAACACTTTTCAAATGATTTCGGCCTAGCCGCCATTAGTATGAAACTCAGATATGGCCGTAGCGCTGCTCCCCCAGGCGGCGCCAGGGGAGCCAAGCAGCGCCACCGAGCCTCCCCCGTCCGGCGCCCTCCTTGCCGCTGCCGTCGCCGGCTCCGGCCACGGCGGTGGCGGCTCCCCCCTGCCACAAAGGTGGTCAGGGGTGGTACTCGTTCTCGGCTGGGGGGACCGGCCCGTGGGGGCGGCGGCGGTCAGGGCGGGAGGAAGCCAGGCCGGCGGGCCCGGATGGAGGTCGCGGCGGGCGGATGGCTGCCGGCGACGACGGCAGTGCGGGAGGCGGAGTCAGCTGCAGTGGAAGAGACGGCGCGCCCAATGGGCTTGGGCGGGCCCGATCTAGGGCCGTCGGCCCAGGCGAGGGTGCGCAGATGCGGGGCGTCCGGCGGTTGCGGGGCGCAGTAGCGGAGGTGAAGGAGCCAGCATGGGCGCAGGAGACCCCTGCCGTCATGCTCCGGCGCCCGGGCGGCGCGGAAGCCGGTGCGGTGGCCCGGGAACGAGGACGGTGCGGGAGTTGCGCGGCTGCTCTCCGGCGCGGAGGCAAGAGGTGGCAGAGGTAGCCGGGGCGGCGGCCCCAGACCGGTGGCTGCGGCAAGGGCACGGCCGGCAGGGCTGCCACTGTGGCGTGAGGTGCCACGGTGTCGGCAGCGTGCGATGAAGGTCGGTGGTGGCGACGGGGATAGGCTCCCAACCGGCTGCTCCCTGAGCTTCACGGAAGGGGAGAATTCTGAGCGAAAGCTTGCACGGACTCCGGTCTGTGCCAATGACGGCGGCGCCTCCGGGCGTCGTTCCCTTCTTGATCGCGTCGTTGTGGAATCTCGACCCGGTCCGACGCGAGCGGTTCCAATACTCTCCGGGTGAAAACCTAAGCCCCGTCGGGGGAGGGCGACGGTGACGGACGCGTTACTACCTTGTTGGAGGCGTCGTCTTGGAGTGATTGGCCCTCGCGGTGCGATGGCTTCACGAAGGATGGGCAGGATAGCCCCGTGGTCGGGGGAGGCGGATGCTGGGGCGGCGGCCCCGGATGGTGGTGGACGTCGAGGCGGCGGCCTCGGTCTCCCACGCTACGACGGTTCTATGAGGTGGAGCCGTTGTTTAGCGTGGTCCTGGGTGGCGACCTGGATGAAGACTGCGCGGGCAGAGGGTTCGTTGACCTGACTGGATCGACTTCGGGCAATGCGAAGGTCGATCTGGTTGCTATGCCGGGCGGCGGCCCCGGAACAGGGTGGTTTTGGTGGCAACCTGGATGAAGACTGCGTGGGCAGAAGGTTCGTCGACCATGACTGGATCGTTTTCGGGCAATGCGAAGGCCGATCTAGTTGCTTCGCCGGGGCGGCGGCGCCGGAACGGGTGGCGTGTGTTGTGGCATTTGGTCGACTTGTGTCGTGTGGGCGGCGGGTCGCTTCGTCTGTGCGGTTTTTTGGCCCTGTTTTCCTCATAAACAGGGATTTGTACAGTTTGTATGGTTTTGGGCCTGGTTTCACTTATAAACTAGGTCAATTATTTTCTATCTATTCGAGCAGTGGTACGTTATCCTTAAAAAAAAAAAGACGGCGACGCGTGCATGTGTGTGTGTCTCACTGTCTGATAAGATCACACGATTCGTCGTGTGCGGTGTTGGTTCTGCAGTTCAAGGACGGGCTGGCCGCTGGTGAGCTACTTTAGTCTTCAGCGGCTCCTCATACGCGTGCCACACCGCCGACTTCTTCCCGGCCGTCTTCGCGCCGCCGTGTTGTCGACCCTCGTCAGCAAACTGCCGGTGGCACCGGTGCCGTAGCAGCCGGCATGGAGCTGGCTCGTGCTGCCCAGCACGTCGTCCAGGCTAGCAGCGAGGCAGGTGCAAGTCAAACGATGCAACACGTTTGTTGTGTTGCTCGTTTGCGGTGGCGCTCCCCGGTCAAGTCAGTCGTCTGGCCATGCCTTCCCTTTCTCATTTCGTGCAAACGGCAGCAGGAGGGCCGGGGGAAGGCTGCCTGCCTGCTTCGGCCGTTAGCGTAGCACGGTTGCACTACTCTACTGCTTGAGTGTTCTCTCTCTAGTACGGAGTACTTCGGAAGTTGCATCCTAGCACGTAGTGGTACTGCTAGTATCTCTGTAGCTCGGGTAGTCTTTGTTGTGTCCTGGCCTGCGTTTTTCTTTCTTTCCTGAAGCGATCGTGTTTGTGAAGCCCTGCCCCTGCACAGCCAGTACCAGCATACCATATGCATGCAGCATACCTGGGCAGAGATCGATCCATCAACCATCCATGGAGCGACTGGGACGAGCTCAGCCAATTTCTTACTTTACTCTAGTCCATTGTCAAGTCGCCTGGTCGATTGAGCTTGAGATTGTAGCCGCAATGATGGCCTCTGCATTTGATGTGCCTAGTTGACAGATTTTTTTGATGGATCGAGATCGATTGGAGGCGCCTTGTGTGGGGCGCGGATTCGCTGACGTTGCCCCGGCTGACTTTGCCTGACTTTGAGTCACTTACATGTGGGGCCCACCATGTGTGGGGCCCACACGTAAGTGACTCAACGTCAGCGGGAGCAAAGTCAGCGAATCTCAACGGGCCTTGTGTGATCTCTGGCCGTACGCCTTGTGTGATAGCTAGCCAGCTTTTCATGTTGCTTGCCCTTTTCCTTTGCTTGTGAGAATGGACGGAAGGTCTTTTCACGTCGATTATATCTTTTTTTTTGTTCCTACAAATACAGAAGAAATTCTTTCTTCTCATTGCATGCCTGTGGGTAAGCAGGAGCATATGCATGCAGCCTGCCCCTGCAGAGTTTCCTGGTAGGACCGATCTGGATTTTCATTGGTCGGGGGTGGACTCGATGAAATGACATAGCTACCCCTGCTGGCAGCCGTCTCGTCCCGATTGCCGTCGCCAAGCTAACAGGCGATGAGTGCTTGCTCACTAGTCACTACTGCAACTACAAGACCAAGAGCGGCACTTCACATAGGAAATGCACCGCAGCGAGCTCGGCACGGGCATTTAATGCGTAACGTTTGGACCGACATGTTTCCCGGCCGCAACGGCTTAACTGCGGTTGATCAGGTACTTCTATTTATACCAGCGGCCAGGAAGAATGTTCGGGGGGGGGGGGGGGGGGGTGGGGGGTACGTGAAGATTTTTGACGATATATGAGAGCACCCAAATTGGGCAAAAACAAGGTGAATTTATTGCCGTTTTTCAACTTTCGAATCAGTTTTACCTTATGAGTTCCAATATCACATGGAATGACACGACTGGCTTCATAGACACAAAATAAGTCGAGCGATGCGATGATTAACCAGATGCAGCATCCGTGAGTTGCAGCGTTTGTTCCATTGCTCGTTGGTGGTGGTAGCTTGGCACGATATCCAGCCCTAGTTGTGCATAGACGACGACGTTGACGCGTGCATGTGTCTGACTGTCTTATATAGTTATATGATCGTACGTGTAGTCGTGTGCCGAGTTGGTTTTGCAGTGCAAGGACGGCTCCACATACGCGTGACTCACCGCTGACTTCCTCCCGGCGGTCTTCTCACCGCCGCCGGGCTGTCGACCCTTGTCACGTACGTCGGCGAAGTTGTCCCTCCGCCTCTTGCTCCTCCTCACCCACTGCCAGTGGCACCGGCGCCGCCGCGGCTAGCATGTGTTAGAATTTGGGCCCAATATGGGGCAGCCTAAATAATTAATTTCTGAAATCTTAAATGGCCCATGTGCATACAAGTGGTGAGAGGTGCTAATGTTTAGTCCCACATGGAAAGTTGAACGAGAGGGTGGAGTGTTGTGCTACTTGGTAAGCATGTGAACACAAGGCTCTCTCTCGCGCACTCCTCCTCCTCAGCCGCTCGCTCGTCTTGTCACGACGCGCCGTGGGATGCGGGAATCAGCCCACGTTGTAACCGTTAGGGTTTCCCGAGCCGCACTATATATTGCCTTGCACTGCGTGCACCGTCACACACCGAACCAATCTAGGTTTTGTCACATCTCGTCTCTTGCGCCGCCACCGTATTCTACTTCATCCCGAGCGCCACCGTACTATTTTCCCTTTTTGTGCCTAGAATATTTTTATTTTTATATAGCTCAGAATACGACTTTTTTCACACCGAAAATTGGCACATACGTTGCATATGTATCATATGATATATTTTTAGAATTTTTCAAACTCAAATTCAAAATTAAAAAAAACCATCAGGGCACACTTGTGCTCGGGTACACCAAGTCTGCAGTCCGGGTCATGCTGGTTACTTTGTACCATATCCGATGTAGGGTCACGACTCTCGCCGTTGTTTTTCAACTGTCACAGCCAATGGTGAAAGCGATATACTATTGCACAAATTCTTTGTTACGTTGACGTTAGTCCCTACAACCCTGTAAAAAACATTAGTCCCCACAACCCGTCCAAAAAAAGTTAGTCCCTACAAATAATTCTTATTTTTGCTATATATTTTAATAGAGAAAAAACAATTTCACCTAGATTTAGATTTTGAAATTTAGAAATGTTTCAAACAATATCGTTTGGATTCTATATGTGACATTAAAATTCGTTGATAATATAATTAGAAACAATGGTACTTGACAAGAATAAATTGTATGCTGGGTGTGGAAAAGGCTCAGCCAATTTTTCTGATATCGAGCTGAAACCTTAGCCACAAGATCTTCTGTATATCCGACGGAAGATCATCTGGTTCGTAGCAAACTTTCTAGTACAAAGTCTATTCATCGCGAGCACAACTCTACATCTATGTCAAAACGTGATAGTTTGAAACGTGATGTTCTCCTGTTCTAGCGGGGCAGTACTGGCGAACGCCTATTCGCTAGCGGTACCGAAAAAACCGTCCACCTGGCTAATATTTGTACTAAATTTTCATACTTATTTTTAGAATGTTATAATATTAATGAGTATAATTTCATATTTTTATTGGCATCGTTAACCACATAAAAATTGTTAAATGTTAGTTGTACCATTCATCTTACATATTTGTGACACATATAGTTGAAAAATACATTTACATTATGTTAGATTTTCATTTTATTTTGTGTCATAGTTGTCTTCATCAATAAATTTCATGTGGATTTATATACTATATTGTATACATAGTTATACTAGATATAAGTAACATAGTCTAACAAATATCTTAATGGATTATTTTTGTGTATGATTAGGTAAGTATATTTATGGAATATTCCAGAGTATAAATTCAACATTGCCAAGTCTCGATGGCTTTGTCCAAATTTTGCATAAATGTCAAATAGGATATTATCTTTAAAAGAAAATTTACCGTGTGAGCACCTCAAATCTTTTACGGTAGACTATTTACATATTCAGGATTCTATACTCCTATTTCTGCAGTAAAATTTGTCTTGCGAGTAGATCGAATCTTTAGGGGAGGATGTTATAATACGGACTACAGACGGACTAAAATCAGTGAATCTAAAAACTGAAACGTGCCTGTATAAACAATAAGCCTCGCATGTTCACGACTCTCGCCATTGTTTTCCAATTTTGACACCCAACGGTGAGATCAATAGTAGTACTGCATGAATTCTTTCTCCGTTGCATCCGCAAACTTAGGAACAAGACTATTTTTGTTCCTAGTCGAAAATATTTTTTGCAAAACAAATTGAATAGAAAAAAGAATGATTTCACCCAGATTGAGGTTTTGGAAATTTCAAAAATAGTTGAAACATTATCGTCCGTGTTCCATTCAAATTGTTTGGTAAATATAACTAGAAATAATGGGACTCGTCGAGGACTAACTGCAACATTTTTTTGTTGACGGCGCAACAACTTACGCCTTCTAGCTAGAGGTATGTTCATTATATAATCATAAATAAACTAAATTTCTGAAATTTGAACCAAAATTCACCATGATGAAAAAATTGTTCCCGCATTTGCAATCTTTAGTTTCATGAACTACCAAGCGTGTTTCTTTCCTTGTGCACGGTTAAAGAGACAGTAGGCCTCCAGAACCCTGCCTCTTGTGATCCTGTAAGGGATAGGGCTATCAGGTTTTTGGGGAGCGCACCCCGCGACTACTTCTTCTCCGATGCAACCTCTTCATCGACGACATGGGCGTCAACACGAACGTCAACGGTTCCGCTCCTGTTGCACCGTACTTGTTCGAGCCTCTTTGGATAGTAGGAATTTCAAAGTATTTTCATAAGATTCCAATCCTTAGGAATATTTCCTATGGATTGCCTTTGGTTCAAACGAATTGTGTTACCAAACTCATATGGATTGGATTCGTTTGCCTCAGTTTCATAGGAATTTGTACATCTACTCCAACCTATTTTTTATACTCACGTGGGTTGAATCACACCATATGCACGGAGGGGAATCGAAGAAGCTGAGCCAGTTTCTACTTTATACTACTAGACCATTGTCAAATCGCCTGGTGGAGTGATGCGATCGATCTGAAGGTTGTAACCGCAATGATGGTCTCTGTATCCGATTTGCCGATTTGACAGGATTTTTCGATGCATCGAGATCGATTGGAGTAGTAGCTAGCTAGCTAGCCAGCCAGCCTATTCTTTGCTTGTGGTAATGGACGGAAGATCTTCTCGTTTCAGTTGCAAGCTTTCAGATGCAAGGTCTATCCACCTCGAATACACCTACTTTCTGGATTACTCCAGTTCTATTTTGAAACGTGTAGGGAGCTCAAAACATAGCCCATATGTGAAGTACGGGGTGCCCCCCGCTTTTTGCTAATGCAGAAAGCATTCTTTCTCCTCCATGCATGCACAAGTCACAAGTGTGTCTGCATCTCCTGTGTGTAAGCAAAGCAGAAGCACGCTGCTTTGTATCGGTTGGAGCCTGCAGAGTTTGGTGGTAGGGTCGATCTGGACTTCCATTGGTCGGGGTTGTACTCGATGAAATGATCGACATAGGGTACCCCTGCCCCCTGTGTGTGCAGCCATGCCTAACTAGGGTTCAGGTAATAGACCAGCAGGGTGCGTGCGCCATGCAAGTACAAGCTACGGACAGCAGATCGACCCGTGATGCCTCACAGCAAACGATCGACTGCAACGCTGTATCGTTCCCCAACGAATTGCCATCGGCATGTCTCGCCTCGGTCCCCCTCTCCCCAAGCGTGCTCTGTTGCAAGAAACGATCGAAAAGACGGCGTCGATCTTGACGTCCCATTGAGGCCGTCACTACTCACTTCACTTCTAGTGCAAGATGTAGCGTCGATCCATGGAGGGACTGGAACAAGCATACTAGCCTGGTGGAGTGATGCGACGGAGCTGAAGATTGTAGCCGCAATCATGAATCATGGCATCTGCCTCAGAGACGATGATCCTTCATGGTCGCGCGATGCTTCTGCTGCACAAGTTCTGCCTTTGATTTGCCTATTTGGCAGAAAAATTGATGGATCGAGATCGATTTGATTAGTAGCTACCTAGCTAGCCAGCTTTTCATCTTGCTAGCTCTTGCTTTGGTTTGTTAGAATGGACGGAACCAAGATCTACCGCAACTACGGTCTACAGAACGAAGAGTGGCACTTAATTCACGTAAAAAACGCAGCGGAGCCTAGAACTGCAGCTCGGCAGTCATTTAGTGCGTGAAGTTGGGACAGACATTTTTCGCCGCAATGGCATGATCGGGTACTCCTATTTATATCAGCCGCCAGGATGAATGAATGTTCAGGTGGTGAAGATTTATACTATGACGAACCCAAATTGGGCAAAATTAAGATGAATTTATTGCTCCTTTTCGATTTTCTGCGCAGTTTTACTGCCATATCAGTACACCAAATCTCACACGCGTGTGCGTGTCCGTGACCCTGCACCGCGCGCAGTGTATTGTGTAGTGGATCCATGCATATGCTGTCAGCCGTGCGTACCCAGATATACATATAGCTCGATCGCGTCAAATATGAAATGATTTTCTACCGGGCCTCCACTAGCTAGTACTATCAAACTAGGATCTGAACGGCTCGGCATAGCTTGTGACGACGACGACGACGCATGCAGTCTATCGCCGGTGAGCCACTTCAGCGGCTCCCCATACGCCTGCCACACCGCCGACCGCCGCGACATGGCGCCGCCGGGCTTTCGACCCTCGTCGACTAGACAAACACACGTCCGTCCTCCTCACCCACTGCCCGTGGCACCGGCGCAGCAGCCGGCATGGAGGCCCGAGCTGCGCTGCGGGTCCTGCAGGCTACCAGCTAGGGCATGAAGTCAAACGATGCAACACGTTTGTTGTGTTGCTCGTTTGCGGTGGCGCTTCACGGTCAAGTAGGGAGTCTGGCCATGCCTTCCCTTTCTCATTTCGTGCTACGGCAGCAGGGGGGGGAGGGCCGGCGGAAGGCTGCCTGCTTTGGCCATTAGCGTAGCACCATTCTACTCTACTGCATGACTGTTCTCTCTCTCCAGTAGGAGTAGAACTTCGGAAGTTGCATCCTAGTAGTGCTAGTATCTTTGTAGCCTGTAGTATCAGTGATCTCCTGTGCTGCTTTAGCTCGTGTCTTCTTTGTTGTGTCCTGGACTGCAGGCGCTGTATTTTTCTTTACAGTACCAGCATAGCATATGGTGATATATATGCATGCATGCATGCAGCCCCGTTTGTACTAGTAGTAGAATCTATGTCCCTCTGATCTGTTTGATTAGATGGTGTCCGTTAAATGCAACATCCAAAGTCCGTTAACCAAACAGGTGTCACGCGTCTCGCCATTGTTTTCCCACTGTCGTAGCAAATGGTGAAAGCAAATTCTTGTTTGATTGCATGTGCAAACTCGGGAACATTCCTTTTTTCGGAAAACTTTTGTCCCAACAAGTAGATCTTATTTTTTGAAAAAACATCATTAGAAAATTAAGGCATAATTTCACATAGATTCAGAATTCGGAAATTTCCAAATTCATACATTATCATCCGGATTTCACCAATAGATTAAGAATATAAAATGAATTATCGTCCGGATTCCAAATGTGACATCCAAATTCGTTGGTTAATATAACTAGAAACAATGGGTCTCCGCTGAGAACTAACTGATTCATACATCGTTGTCCGGATTTCACCTAGATTAAGAGTAGAAAATGAATTATCGTCCGGATTCTAGATATGACTAGAACAATGGGTCTCGGCCGAGAACTAGCTGCAACAAGTATTTTGTTGACGGTGCAACAATTTATGACTTCTAGAGGCTTATTCACTATATAATCATAAATAAACTAGAATTTCCAAATTCGAACCCAAATTTACCAAGATGGACAAAATGTCCTAGTATTTGCAATCCTTAATTTCATGAACTACAACCGTATAAGCGTGTTTCTTCCCTCACTACCGGAAATCCATTCTTTGCCGTGCATCCAAACCGCACGGCAAAGGCTTTGCGGAACCCGGCAAATCCTTTGCCGTGCGAAACAGCACGGCAAAGGCCACACGGCACAACTCACGTCGGCAAAGGCTCTTTCCCGTGTGTTTGTTGGAAAATACACGGCAAAACATTTGCCGTGTGTTTTTTCCACCACTGCCAGTTGACGCCGACGACGGAAGGTGACGGCCGACTCCTGACAAAAGGACCCCACGCCTCTGCTCTTTGCCGTGTGCTGTGCGCATGTACACGGCAAAGCGAAGGACTGTGACAAAAAAAAAATCCCCGCCGCGTCCCTCGCCGGGGACGGGCTGGGACCGGGCAGTCGAGGGCGGGAAAAGAAGGACCTTACTCCGCCTGCCCCTCGGCGGCGCCGGCGGCTGCCGCGTCTGTGCCTGCGACGAGGCGGAACCCGCCCCGCGGCGCCGGCGCGCTCTGCAGACCGACGACGACCCGGAGCCGCTCGGGGTTTCGGTTGTGTAGGAGAATGGGCGCGCGCTCCAGTGCTTCTCCTGGAAGAAGGGCCCCGCGGCCGCCGTCGCCGTCACGCGCCGGACGACGTACTGGAGATGGTGCTGGCGCGGCTTCCGCTCGCCGCTGCTTGCCACGTGCTGCGCGTGCAGGCGGTGGAGGGACCTCACCGTAGCGTCGCAGCTCCTGCGCCTACGCCGCGAGGGGCCGCGCACGCCCTGGCTATTCCTGCTCGGGGTCGAGGGGGACGGCGGCCTGGCGTGCTCCGGCGCCGTCTGCGGAGATGACGAGCTACGACAGAGGAGATCGGTCCGGCAAGGTGGAGCTGCCGTGGAGTTTTATTTTTTTGATTTTTCATACTTGTATTCATACGTAGAGGACAGTATTACAAGGCCAGATACAAGCAAAGAAAAGAAAGGAGAATACAGAGGGCAGCACTACTGCGACACGCCGTCTTCCACCTCGAGGAACCCCAGCCCGCTCGATCTCCACCGCCGGAGATGACGAAGAAAGCAGCCACCCGGAGTCCTACACCCTGGAGCGGAAGAGCTCCTAGCCCGGAGGCGTTGAAGAGCCGCATCGACCACCAGCTCCGACGAGCTGGATCTGAAGGCAGAGATCGTCCGTCGGCCAGCTGCCGTGGAGTTGGAGCAAGGAAGAAGAGAGCGTACATGGAAAGGCATGCTTTGTTTTTCGTTTGTAGCGATGTGTAGGTGGTGGTCTCGTGCGTACATGGGAGAGAGAAAGGCAGGATCCAGCGTGTCCACCAATCAGAACAGAAACCCACGGATTGTATGCTTTCTCTCAACGCTTAAGATTGACCCACTAAATCCAATGGCTACGAGGCGTCATCCATGTGAAACTCCTTCTGGCCAATCAGAAAGCACGATTTCTTTGCCATGTGCCAGCACACGGCAAAGATATTTTTTCTTTTCTCTTTTATTATATTCGTTGATTATATAACAGTGATCATTGCACAAAATAATTTTTATCTATCTTAGACTATGTTAAATGTGGTTATTTTATTACACACTAAGTTATAAAATGGAAAATGAAAAATGATATTTATAAAAGTAATTTAAAAACTCAGTTCGGCACCATTGTTTTCCACCACGGCTATTCGTTGAAAGGGTTCAAATTTTTCAAAACCATCGACGGTGAAAGGACACGGATGTCGCCTAGAGGGGGGGGGGGGGGGGGGGGGGTGAATAGGCGATTAAAATTCTTTACGGTTTAGGCTTGAATAAATGCGGAATAAAACTAGCGGTTAATTTATCAAGCACAAAACCTAAACAAGCTAGGTTTACCTATGTGCACCAACAACTTATGCTAATCAAGATAAGCAACTATGTGACAGCAAGATATATTACTTCAAGCTCGATGGCTATCACAAAGTAAATTGCATAAGTAAGAAGCTCGGGTATAGAAATACCGAGGCACTTGGAGACGATGATTTATCCCGAAGTTCACTTCCCAATGGAAGCTACGTCTCCGTTGGAGCGGTGCGGAGTCACAAAGTGATCTCCGAATAGCCGTCAAATGGCACACCGTAATCTCATTCGTGCCTCTACCAATGTAGAGTGTCACGAGCCACTATGGGACACTTGAGGGTGGTCACCGAACCCGTACAAGGATGAGGCACACTCCACAACTTAATTGGAGGCTCTCACCGAATTCCCGCGGCTCCCAAAGCCACAAGAAACACAAGGTTGGGGCGCGACTCCACAACTTAATTGGAGGCTCCCAACTATCCCGCGAGCCACCAAAACTCCGAGATCAACAAGGACCGTCTAGGGCACTCCAAGTACCCAAAAGGACAAGCTCTAGGGCACCCCAAGTACCCAAGAGTAAGAAGCTTCTCAACTTCGATTTCCACGTATCACCGTGGAGAACTCAAACCGATGCAACCGTTGCAATGGGCAAGAACACAAGAAGTGCTCAAAATTCTTCACTCTCAAATCCCACCGAAGCAACTAATGCTATTGGGGGGGAGAAGAGAGGAAGAACAAAGAGGAACACCAAATTCCTCCAAGATCTAGATCTAACAAGGTTCCCCTCACTTAGAGGAGAGATTGATTGGTGGAACAATGGATCTAGATCTCCTCTCTCTTTTCCCACTAAATGGAGGCAAGAATCATGGAGGGATAGAGAGTTAGCAAAGCTCAAGAAGGTCAACAATGGAGGGCAATTTCGTGCTCAAGCAAAACTAGACTCATTGGGGAAGAAGGGGCCTTTTATAGGTCCCCACTAAATAGAGCCGTTACAGCCAGGAAAAATCGGATAATCCGGGACATTTTCGGACCGGAAAATCCGCTAAAATCAGATAATCCGGGTCTTTTTCGGACCGGAAAATCCGGTTCAGAATTTGAACAGGGCTCGAAACCTACTGGTGTGAATCGGATATTTTAAACCGGATATTCCGAAAGTTAATCGGATTATCCGATTGACCGAAAACTGACAGAAACAACAAAACGAAAACTGCAATAACTTTTTCATCCGGACTCCGATTTCGATGATCTTGGGCTCGTTGGAATCGCAACGAAGAGCCCTTGAAGATTATGTAGAGAAACATCATAGTCCAATATGGGAGGATAAAACCAAATGTAGAAAGGTGAAACCTCTCTATAAAAAAATGAACCGGCAGAATCTCCAAATCCGAAAACCCAACAAGTTTTTCATGCGAAATCCGTTTTCGGTGAACTTAAGCTTGTCATGAAGATCAAGACAAGCTCTAACACCCCACACAGAGAAAAGCCAAATAAGAACCAAGAAAGATGATAAAGGCAAGTATGCAAAGGTTTGAGCTCTCTCCAACTGATACGCTAAAACTCAATCGAGAGCCCCTCTTGATAGTACGGTATCTATCCTATAACCCGGTCTCCCAACTAGTACCACGAGACCGGTAAAATAGAAACCCTATCATACCTTTGCCTTGTGCATTCCACTTGAGCTAGATGACGTCGATCTTGATCTCTTCAAGTGGACCACCTTTCTTGATTGCGCTTCGCTTGGTGAAGACGCAAACATTGCTCCCCCATACTCCACTATGGGAGAGCCTCTCTAAGGCACATCTTCACATGAACATTATCTCTAAATGGGTGGCAAGCTTCAAGCCTAGGATTTCTTCGAGATGCTCCTCTTGAACTTGCGCTTCTCAACATTGATGACGATCACCACTTGACGTCATCGATCATGGGCCATATGAAATCTTCATTTGATGCAAGCCCATAGAAAGATACCTAACCACACATAGAAATGCTACACACATATCATGGGTTAGTTCACAAAGCTATATGGACAATTGCTTACCATACCAAGAGATACATGATCCCACTTGGTACATCTTGTAGCTTTGTGTGTTGATCAAAATCTTGATCAACCTTGTATATTTTCTTCTCTTTTCAATAGATGATGTCTTGAAGATAACCATGAATGATCACATAATTCTTTTCTTCAAGACATACTTGCAATATGCTCAACTCGATGATCATGATGCCAAATACTTCATTATATCAATATATTCATAGCATCAACCTTGAATCCAACATATGGAGTTCAAGCATGGTCTATGGACAAACCTTACAAGTACAACTCAATGCAACCATTAGTCCATAGGAATTGTCATTAATTACCAAAACAACACATGGGGGCGCCATGCCCTTTCAATCTCCCCCATTTTGGGAATTGATGACAATCTCTTTTACAAGGGTTTATATAATGAATTAAGCAACCATGCAAATCAACAAGCATCGATGCATGAGCATGAAGGTAAATGCTTATGAACAAAACAAAAGCATAACACCAAATTCCCTTAAACCCTATAAAAACCCTATCATACCTTTGCCTTGCGCATTCCACTTGAGCTAGATGACGTCGATCTTGATCTCTTCAAGTGGACCACCTTTCTTGATTGCGCTTCGCTTGGTGAAGACGCAAACATTGCTCCCCCATACTCCACTATGGGAGAGCCTCTCTAAGGCACATCTTCACATGAACATTATCTCTAAATGGGTGGCAAGCTTCAAGCCTAGGATTTCTTCGAGATGCTCCTCTTGAACTTGCGCTTCTCAACATTGATGACGATCACCACTTGACGTCATCGATCATGGGCCATATGAAATCTTCATTTGATGCAAGCCCATAGAAAGATACCTAACCACACATAGAAATGCTACACACATATCATGCGTTAGTTCACAAAGCTATATGGACAATTGCTTACCATACCAAGAGATACATGATCCCACTTGGTACATCTTGTAGCTTTGTGTGTTGATCAAAATCTTGATCAACCTTGTATCTTTTCTTCTCTTTTCAATAGATGATGTCTTGAAGATATATATTGATATAATGAAGTATTTGGCATCAAGATCATCGAGTTGAGCATATTGCAAGTATGTCTTGAAGAAAAGAATTATGTGATCATTCATAGTTATCTTCAAGACATCATCTATTGAAAAGAGAAGAAAAGATACAAGGTTGATCAAGATTTTGATCAACACACAAAGCTACAAGATGTACCAAGTGGGATCATGTATCTCTTGGTATGGTAAGCAATTGTCCATATAGCTTTGTGAACTAACCCATGATATGTGTGTAGCATTTCTATGTGTGGTTAGGTATCTTTCTATGGGCTTGCATCAAATGAAGATTTCATATGGCCCATGATCGATGACGTCAAGTGGTGATCGTCATCAATGTTGAGAAGCGCAAGTTCAAGAGGAGCATCTCGAAGAAATCCTAGGCTTGAAGCTTGCCACCCATTTAGAGATAATGTTCATGTGAAGATGTGCCTTAGAGAGGCTCTCCCATAGTGGAGTATGGGGGAGCAATGTTTGCGTCTTCACCAAGTGAAGCGCAATCAAGAAAGGTGGTCCACTTGAAGAGATCAAGATCGACGTCATCTAGCTCAAGTGGAATGCGCAAGGCAAAGGTATGATAGGGTTTCTATTTTACCGGTCTCGTGGTACTAGTTGGCAGACCGGGTTATAGGATAGATACCGTACTATCAAGAGGGGCTCTCGATTGAGTTTTAGCGTATCAGTTGGAGAGAGCTCAAACCTTTGCATACTTGCCTTCATCATCTTTCTTGGTTCTTATTTGGCTTTTCTCTGCGTGGGGTGTTAGAGCTTGTCTTGATCTTCATGACAAGCTTAAGTTCACCGAAAACGGATTTCGCATGAAAAACTTGTTGCGTTTTCGGATTTGGAGATTCTGCCGGTTCATTTTTTATAGAGAGGTTTCACCTTTCTAAATTTGGTTTTATCCTCCCATATTGGACTATGATGTTTCTCTACATAATCTTGAAGGGCTCTTCGTTGCGATTCCAACGAGCCCAAGATCATCGAAATCGGAGTCCGGATGAAAAAGTTATTGCAGTTTTCGTTTTGTTGTTTCTGTCAGTTTTCGGTCAATGGGATAATCCGATTAACTTTCGGAATATCCGGTTTGAAATATCCGATTCACACCAGTAGGTTTTGCGCCCTGTTCAAATTCTGAACCGGATTTTCCGGTCCGAAAAAGACCCGGATTATCCGATTTTAGCGGATTTTCCGGTCCGAAAATGTCCCGGATTATCCGATTTTTCCTGGCTGTAACGGCTCTATTTAGTGGGGACCTATAAAATGCCCCTTCTTCCCCAATGAGTCTAGTTTTGCTTGAGCACGAAATTGCCCTCCATTGTTGACCTTCTTGAGCTTTGCTAACTCTCTATCCCTCCATGATTCTTGCCTCCATTTAGTGGGAAAAGAGAGAGGAGATCTAGATCCATTGTTCCACCAATCAATCTCTCCTCTAAGTGAGGGGAACCTTGTTGGATCTAGATCTTGGAGGAATTTGGTGTTCCTCTTTGTTCTTCCTCTCTTCTCCCCCCAATAGCATTAGTTGCTTTGGTGGGATTTGAGAGTGAAGGATTTTGAGCACTTCTTGTGTTCTTGCCCATTGCATCGGTTGCATCGGTTTGAGTTCTCCACGGTGATACGTGGAAATCGAAGTTGAGAAGCTTGTTACTCTTGGGTACTTGGGGTGCCCTAGAGCTTGTCCTCTTGGGTACTTGGAGTGCCCTAGACGGTCCTTGTTGATCTCGGAGTTTTGGTGGCTCGCGGGATAGTTGGGAGCCTCCAATTAAGTTGTGGAGTCGCGCCCCAACCTTGTGATTCTTGTGGCTTTGGGAGCCGCGGGAATTCGGTGAGAGCCTCCAATTAAGTTGTGGAGTGTGCCTCATCCTTGTACGGGTTCGGTGACCACCCTCAAGTGTCCCATAGTGGTTCGTGGCACTCTACATTGGTAGAGGCACGAAGGAGATTACGGTGTGCCATTTGACGGCTATTCGGGGATCACTTTGTGACTCCGCACCGCTCCAACGGAGACGTAGCTTCCATTGGGAAGTGAACTTCGGGATAAATCATCGTCTCCAAGTGCCTCGGTATTTCTATACCCGAGCTTCTTACTTATGCAATTTACTTTGTGATAGCCATCGAGCTTGAAGTAATATATCTTGCTATCACATAGTTGCTTATCTTGTTTAGCATAAGTTGTTGGTGCACATAGGTAAACCTAGCTTGTTTAGGTTTGTGCTTGATAAATTAAACGCTAGTTTTATTCCGCATTTATTCAAGCCTAAACCGTAAAGAATTTTAATCGCCTATTCACCCCCCCCCTCTAGGCGACATCCGTGTCCTTTCAATTGGTATCAGAGCGGGTTCTCTCGTTTTTGGCTTCACCGCCTCGAGAGTAAAGATGTCGTCTAGTGAACTAGTGCACAATGCTTCTTTTATATTAGATGGCACAAATTATGATGTTTGGAAAATTCGCATTCTTGATATTCTTCGGGTCATTGACCCATACATAGAGCGAATTCTAGATAGGGGTTATTCTCCTCCAAGGAATCCCAAAAGATTATCTTTTTGGATGAGAATAATTCCTATCTAGATGCTCAAGCTTCTAATGTGATTTTCAATGCTTTGAGCGATGTAGTTATTATGTCGGTCTCTCCTTTTCGGAATGCTCATGAGCTTTGGACCAAGCTTCAAGATAAATATGATGTGTCCAAGAATTGTGGAGATGATTGTTGTCCCTCCACTTCCGGCCGTGATGAGTTCTCAACTTCTTCTACTTCACCTACATGTGGCAAGCCACAAAGTAATGCAATGGTGAGTAGTGATAGATATTGCAATAATGATAGTAAGCTTATTGTTGATGATACTTCACCTCTATCTTATTGCAATGATTTATCTTTGGACTTAAACGCATCTAGAACCAAAAATGATCTACATGCTTGTGTTGATAGTCCTTGCATATCATGTACAAATTGCTTGACTAATCCTCGTGATGATATGCTCTCTATGTCTTGTTCCCTTGATAAAAATACTTCTATTTCCTCTAGTATTTGTTTGGCTAACAATGTAGAGGAAACCGAACACTCCATGGAACAAGACATGGACTTGAATGGTGCTTCAAGTTTTGCTTCATCATCATCAACCACTTCACACTTTTGCCTTATGGCAAGGGGATCAACGGTAATTTCTACCTTGACTCCCAATATATCTCAAAATGAGAATGATGTTGATAATGAAGAAGATGATAATGATGCTTCCCTTATTGAGAAGGGTAAAATGGTTCTTCATGCTATTGCTAAGAATAAAGATGCTCATGCTAAATTCATAGAAATCTTGACTATTGCTATTGAGAGCAATAAACTTATTGATGAGCATGAAGACACAATTGAGAAAATGCAAAGCCGCGAATATAAATACGCGGAAGAGATCGCCGATCTCAAGGAAGCTCTTGAAGAAGAACAAACCACCAAGGAGTCTCTTGAGGAAACTTATGCTCTCGAACTTTCTAGAGTAAAGGGATCCTATGATAGTTCTCTTAAAGTGGCTAATGACTTCAAAGTAACAAATGGTAAGCTTATAGATGCACATGCCAAACTCCTTGAGAATTTTGAGCACCTAGAAAATGGCTCTAGGGTCGTTAAGGGTGAGCTCATCAAACTCACCGAGTCTCATGCGCAACTTAAAGCTTCTCACTCTAAAGAGCTTGCCAAGTTACTTCTCCTATTGTCATAATAATGATGCTTGTGCTACTAACTCTATCTCTTGTGAAGCATCCATATTAACGGAGAATGTTGAGCTAAGGGCTCAACTTGATTGCTATCTAGCAAATATGGGAAATTGGAAGAAAGCCATGAAAGCTCTCGAGCTCTCATGAGGACCTTCTAGTCTCCTATGATAAGCTAAAGTTAGCTCATGAGGTATTATTACAAAGGTAACATCTTGTGAGCCTCATGTGGACAATGGCACAACCTCTACTCAAAATGCTTTATTGCCATGTGCTAGTCCTAGTAATTCATCCACTCATAATATTGCTACATCTTGTGATGAATTACTTTCCATGCCTTGTTGCTCTAACAATGAAGCTTCAACTTCCTCTAGTGTTTTTGTTGATACTAACCATGTAGAGGAATTAAAAGAGCTCAAGGCCCAAGTCACTTCTTTGAAGAAAGACTTGGAAAAGCGTCATGATGGGAAGCCCACACTTGACAACATGTTGAGTGTGCAAAGACGCCCCAATGACAAGAGTGGACTTGGATTCAACTCCAATAACAAGAACAAGTCCAAGTATAACAAGAAAAAGAAGGGCCATGAACAAGTCAAGAATTTGGCCAAGATTGTTTGCTTCAAGTGCAAGTTGAAGGGCACCATGTTAGATCTTGCCCTTTGAAGAAGAAGTCTCTTAGTGAGAAGCAACAAGGGAAGATGCCTCAAGTTCAAACTAAAGTTCCCCAAGTCGAAGAACGGCCACTTCCCAAGAAGAATCAAGCTATTCCTTCTCAAGTTGAGACTTCAACAAAGAAGAAAGGAGGAAGCAAATGTTGCTACTTATGCCGTGAGAAGGGTCACTTTGCTTCTTCATGCACTAGTGGTACCTTATCCAACCCTATCATAATTGATAATGTTTATTCTCTTAGGAAGGATAAGGTTGGCAATGTGTTTGCCAAATATGTTGGTACTCAAAGTGGTGTCAAGAAAAGAACCATTTGGGTTGCCAAGCCTATTGTGACTAACCTCTTAGGACCCAACTTGGTTGGGGACCAACAAGCTAAAACTTGATCAATAGGTGTTGTGGAGGGCATTGGAGACTTGGCTACATCATGAAGAATTAAGGGATCTTCATCAATTATATTCTCTCAAGCCAAGTCATTTGGATTATATTGTTCTATAACATATCCAATGTTTCTCCTTGCGGTAACTTGTATTTAAATCATATATACATTGAAAGTTGCTTGCACCCTTGCATGTGTTTGGTTTTGTACCTTGCTAGTGTTTGTATATGTTGTGCTCTCTACTTACTTATCTTGAGCAATCAAGTATGTGTATGTTGGTTTGCACACCATGTATGTGTGAGTTTGTGTTGAGCCTTTTGTATCAACTTGCTTATATCTTAATTGGCTCTTTTTGAGAGATTAATGGACTATCCCATTTTGGGGGAGTGATATGCTTGTGCACTTCACAATCCTAAAAATGTATATACATGAGTACTACCACTTAGTGTTGATATATCAATTTTATCTAGTCTCTATATGGTATGTCCTTCTCATGAGAAATTCAAATTCTATAATGTTCATTAATCATCTCTAGTTGGGTTTTACTTGCCTCTTGTGGAGAATGAATGGATTATCACATTATGGGGGAGTAATAAGCTATGTGCATATTACAAACCTAGACAATGTGAACATGTGAGGTATTGCCACCTAGAATTGATATTGTTAATTATCTTATTCCTTTGTGGCATGTTTCTCAAACAAGTTCCCATTTGCTTAAATGTTTTTACTTACTCACACTTTGGATCTTGTTTGTGATGAATGTTCTTGGTAAGGTTTTCCTCTAATATGTTCTCATATATCTCTTTGGAAAACCGATTGCTTCAAAGCACTCTTTGTAGTTGCTTTGCATTATCGCGTGAATATTTGAAGCTATCAAGAACATTTATCTACATAAGCATCGCGCTTAAATCTTATCCTTCACCATGTGCTTATTGGTTGCGAAGATGATCTTGAAATCAAACCAATACACCACTAAGAAATTTCTACATATACTCCTTTTCCATGACAATTGATGTCATAATTGTGGTGAAATTTGTAGATCGTCTTCATGTTGGCTCTTGATTTTATTGCCTTATTCTTGCCAAAAATTAATGTGATTTAACTCCTTTTGTCTTCCTTACCTCTTGTGGATCATTTTGCTTTACTCAAACTTTCCTAGTGTTTTATTTGGTGTAGGAGAGGCATTGATCCCATCATTGTGCACCTTGCATTCAAAGGCTACTTATAGATAATGCACTATTCTTGGGTGAGCTATCCTATATTGAGTACAACTTATATTTTCATTAGTATTGGATCTTATTGCTTTTTCTTGATATATGACTAGTGTTTGAATAGATATTTGAGAGCGATGATTCCATGTGTGTGCATTGTGTATTCAAATACAAGATCATAAAATAATGCACTTTTGTTGGGAGAGCTATCATGTATCTTTTTAAACACTATTTATATTCTATTTGTATTTGATCCTTTCCATTGGTCTTTGATCCCGATGACATGTCTCATGGAAGACAAACCTTTTTGGCTTGGTACTTTGTACCATCATGAAAAGTGTAGAGGGTGTGGTTTATTTGTTGGAACCCCGCTCTTTCTTTTTGAGAGTTTGTCCCAATTGGCATCTCTCTTTGGGAGTGGGTTATATCATTCGTTGATTAACATCTCTCTCTCTCTTTTGGAAATTTGATATCTAGTCCTTTTATATATTGATTAATTGGTATCTTATTTTCTTTTTGATATCTTTATCCAATTGGTATCTTATCAATTATGTGTTGATTTGCTTTTAGTTTCAATTGGCTTCTCTAAATCAATTTTTGATTTGGATCTTTGATATAATTTGGACCCTCTTTGATCTCTTAATATTTGTCCAAATTGTATCTCCCTTTGGTTATTGAAGGTCATAGGCATGCATATCTACTACATGTTTATTTTATGGCATGCTTTCCTTCTTTGTGCCAATATATAGGGGAAACTCCACGGAATCCTAAATCGGCTAAGATGTGCATGAAATTCAATTTCATATCTATATGCACATATTTATGTGGAGTTCCTTCTATGTATTGTAGTTTGACTAACTACTTGGACCCAATTAGTTTGGGAACAATTTTACTTGAATGTGTTTTAGGTACATGGAGATGCATTGGATGCTTGTCTCATTTACAATGAAAGTATCTTCACCACATGCTTATTGGAGCCAAGCGAGGATGGTTGATGAAATTTTATCTACTACATCAACCCAATGTCATCTCGGTAACAAGTATTCACCCTCATGCATACTTTTCTAGCATCCAACCTTGTGTAGGTTGCATCATGGCATGAAAAGTATTTATTTGCTTTTGTTGTAGCTATTGCAAATTCAATGTAGCTCTTATGATACTTGTTGCTTTCCTCAACGCGTCCCAACTATCTCCTTTCCCTTAGTGATATTTGTGATGCTTGTGTTGAGGTTGAATTTGAAGTTCATTATTATACAATATGAGAATATTGAGCTATGGGCTATGATCCTAAACAAACATCATATGTGTATATGTTATGACTTCCCTTTGGATATCGTGTCTCTTTTCCTTAGTAACTAATTTTATGTGTACATGTTTCTTTGTGGACACTTAGAAACTTATATACATGAGAGAAATTACATCTTTACTCGATATCCTAATTCTTCGGTGTCATCTCTTTTACTCCATTTTTGATTCTTTGTCGTGACTCCGAAAAGAATTTGATTATGAGTGCATATCCTATTTTGTCACATCTTGGTGCTCTCATCTTGGTGAATATCTTGCTTGTCTTACAAGTCAATAATCTTCACCATGGGATATGTCACAAGCTTTGTTTTTCATTTGCATCTTATTGAGCTTGTGAATTCATTTGTTTGCACACCTTGTATTCAAATACAATATCTAAATTGTGTACAAATATTGGGGAGCTCCTCTATTTCCTTTAAAACACTCTTTTGCTCAAATCATAATATCTTGTGTTTATTTGGTTAGTTGGATCTTTTTGATTGCTTACTTTTTATTTGGAGAATTGTAAAAAGTTTTCCATATCGTTCTTTTGCAATCTTTGGATCCTCAATATAGTTTGTGCTCTCTCCAACTATTCGTCATTGGGTATGTGTATTTGATTTCACTCATATTTTGAGAAATGCACACCTTATGGGGGAGCTCATACTATATTGACCTTCTAAGATTTTTCGCCCATTTTGGAAATAGATGCCAATGGGGGAGAAGTTTTATAGGGTTTAAGGGAATTTGGTGTTATGCTTTTGTTTTGTTCATAAGCATTTACCTTTCATGCTCATGCATCGATGCTTGTTGATTTGCATGGTTGCTTAATTCATTATATAAACCCTTGTAAAAGAGATTGTCATCAATTACCAAAATGGGGGAGATTGAAAGGGCATGGCGCCCCCATGTGTTGTTTTGGTAATTAATGACAATTCCTATGGACTAATGGTTGCATTGAGTTGTACTTGTAAGGTTTGTCCATAGACCATGCTTGAACTCCATATGTTGGATTCAAGGTTGATGCTATGAATATATTGATATAATGAAGTATTTGGCATCAAGATCATCGAGTTGAGCATATTGCAAGTATGTCTTGAAGAAAAGAATTATGTGATCATTCATGGTTATCTTCAAGACATCATCTATTGAAAAGAGAAGAAAAGATACAAGGTTGATCAAGATTTTGATCAACACACAAAGCTACAAGATGTACCAAGTGGGATCATGTATCTCTTGGTATAGTAAGCAATTGTCCATATAGCTTTGTGAACTAACCCATGATATGTGTGTAGCATTTCTATGTGTGGTTAGGTATCTTTCTATGGGCTTGCATCAAATGAAGATTTCATATGGCCCATGATCGATGACGTCAAGTGGTGATCGTCATCAATGTTGAGAAGCGCAAGTTCAAGAGGAGCATCTCGAAGAAATCCTAGGCTTGAAGCTTGCCACCCATTTAGAGATAATGTTCATGTGAAGATATGCCTTAGAGAGGCTCTCCCATAGTGGAGTATGGGGGAGCAATGTTTGCGTCTTCACCAAGCGAAGCGCAATCAAGAAAGGCGGTCCACTTGAAGAGATCAAGATCGACGTCATCTAGCTCAAGTGGAATGCGCAAGGCAAAGGTATGATAGGGTTTTTATAGGGTTTAAGGGAATTTGGTGTTATGCTTTTGTTTTGTTCATAAGCATTTACCTTTCATGCTCATGCATCCATGCTTGTTGATTTGCATGGTTGCTTAATTCATTATATAAATATATTCATAGCATCAACCTTGAATCCAACATATGGAGTTCAAGCATGGTCTATGGACAAACCTTACAAGTACAACTCAATGCAACCATTAGTCCATAGGAATTGTCATTAATTACCAAAACAACACATGGGGGCGCCATGCCCTTTCAGACGGTTCTGTGATATAATCACTACTTGTGTAGCTTAAAATGATTTTTGAAGAAATTTCAGAGCAAACTATCACACACTTGTAGTTCAAATTTGAATTACTTTTGGAAAATCGGCATAAAGTCATTTAAATAGGCGAATATAGGTAGAAAGCGAGAAAATTCCTAATAGTTATGGATTATCCATAAAATATGGTCTACTTTGTGTGAAATCTAGTTGTGTGCCATTTTGCACCATATTTTGTGTACTTGCTTCACAAAAAAGTAATTTTCGACACTTAGAAAATGGAAAATGATATTTATACAAACAAATTGAAAAACTCAGTTCGGCAACATTGTTGCCCATACCAAAACACACCTATGTGCCAAATATGGGGACTTTATTACAAACTATGTCATGGAAATGGTTATATCTTAGTCGTTTGGTTTGAAACATATACATGTTTATAGATGATAGCCATTTTTGTGAAGCATTTTTTTGAAAAATTTGTCAAAACTCGAGTTTCTTATTTTTGCTATCAACTAATACACATAAAAGGGCTCCAAGACAAATGATTTCATTTTTTGAGTAATGTTTCACTTTATTTGATTTTTTTGATAAAAGGGTCAAAATGGCAACCATGGCTATTCGTCGAAGGGGACAAAATTTTCAAAACCGTCGACGGTTCTGTGACGTAATCACTACTTATGTACCTTAAAATGATTTTTGAAAAAAATTCAGAGCAAACTATCACACACTTGCAGTTCAAATTTGAATTACTTTCGGAAAATCGGCATAAAGTCATTTATATAGGCAAAATTAGGTAGAAACCGAGAAAATTTCTAATATTTCTGGATTGTCCATAGAATATGGTCTACTTTGTGTGAAATTTAGATGGGTGCCATTTTGCACCATATTTTTTGTACTTGCTTCACAAAAAAAGTCATTTTCGACACTAAGAAAATGGAAAATGATATTCATACAAATAATTTGAAAAAACTCAGTTCGGCAACATTGTTGTCCATACCAAAGCACACCTATGTGCCAAATATGGAGACTTTATCACAAACTATGCTATGGAAATGGTCATATCTTGATCGTTTGGTTTGAAACCTATACATGTTTATAGACGATAGACCTTTTTGTGAAACATTCTTTTAATTTTTTTGTCAAAACTCAAGTTTATTATTTTTTATATCAACTACTACACATAAAAGGGCTCCATGCCAAAGGATTTCATTTTTTGAGTAATGTTTCACTTTATTTGATTTTTTTGAAAAAAGGATCAAAATGGTAACCATGGCTATTCGTCGAAGGGGTCAAAATTTTCAAAACTGTCGACGGTTCTGTGACGTAATCACTACTTATGTAGCTTAAAATGATTTTTGAAAAAAATCAGAGCAAACTATCACACACTTGTAGTTCAAATTTGAATTACTTTCTGAAAATCGGCATAAAATCATTTAAATAGGTGAAATTAGGTAGAAACCGAGAAAATTCCTAATATTTCTGGATTATCCATAAAATATGGTATACTTTGTGCGAAATTTAGATGGGTGCCATTTTGCACCATATTTTTTGTAATTGCTTCACAAAAAAGTCATTTTCGGCGCTTAGAAAATGGAAAATAATATTTAGAAAAAATGTCACTTTTGACACTTTTTGACACTCTTTTTGACAACATTGTTTGTCATACCAAGACACACCCATGTGTAAAATATGGACAATTCATCACGAACTATGCCACACGAATAGTCATACCTAAGTAGATAAACAAAAAACAAAAAATGTTCTTATTCTTTGCCGTGCGCCAACACACGGCAAAGATTTAATCTTTGCCGTGTGCAAACACACGGCAAAGAGCTGCCGTGACCGCGCCGTCCGCTCTTCCGTTTGACTCCATTTTCTTTGCCGTGTACCTATCTTTGCCGTGTGTTTTGATGTGACTTTGCTGTGTGGTTGTCTTTGTCGTGTGTTTTTCTGCTGACTTTGCCGTGTGGTTTTCTTTGCCATGTGTTTTCCCATGCCTTTGCCGTGTATTTTTTCTTTGCCGAGTGTTTTGCGGAGTGAACTCGGCAAAGCCTTTTTTTGCCGTGTTCCGCAACTTTTGACGCATGGCAAACACCTGCCCTCACGGGAAAGACAGATTTTCCAGTAGTGCCTTGTGCACGAGAGCATCAAAATAACTGAGGTCGCTAAAGCATCAAGGCTTCGATTTGGCTTTCTATTTTCAAATATGGTTGACCGTGATGATGGAAGAGTATATCATCGTGATCGGTGCCAGTATATTTGTATCGTGCTACGCGGTTGTAAGGTACTCGTGGCACATCCAGATATTTTCCATCTATAAAGTTGAAATCCATGAAAAAGGAATCCTACAACTAACACACTATCTATCAATTGTCTCTGAAAAGTTTAAATTCAAATGTGACATGTATCCTGAGAAACAAAATAACTAATCCAGCTATAAGTAATAGTTAATTGCAATTGTGTTGTCCTTATATTACTACTGGTAGTGGATTTGTCATCTTTGTTTCCCAAGTCGTGGTTCGTAAAAATCATAGCAACACCACTATTTCATCTTGGATTGGTTGATTGTTCCATTTGCAAATCAATGAAAATTGGACTAGCACATCACCCATCTTTATCTCATATAAATGGTATATTTGATATAGTTGTTGTCGGTTTCGCTACTCTTGCTGGCACCGGTTGTGGTATTCCACTTTGAATATGGATAGAAATGAAAGTATGGTAAAACAAGATTGAGTTGGGGAGAAGTAGTTTGAAAATATCATTGGTGCTGAAGACGAGAGTGTGACTGGCTATTTTGTTCAATCTTTTTTTAGGCTGAATAGTGGGTTTCTCCACTGTATATTTTTAATATTCCGTTCAGTCCTGTTAAGAATAAACTAGTTTCTGAGACAGCTGCTCCTGCTGGGCAGAGATCGATCCATCCACACCATCCACTGATAGAGTGGAACAAGCTCAGCCAATTTCTTACTTTATACAAGTCCATTGTCAAATCGCCTCTGGTCGAGTGATGCGATGGAGCTGAAGATTGTTGTCGCAATGATGGCCTTGCATTGGATTTGCCTTTCAGTTTGATATAAAAATCGACGTGTTGAGATCGACTAGACGGGCCTCGTGATCTTTGGTCCGTACGACAGTTTAACTCAAGAGTAGCTTGCTAGCAGACTTTTCATCTTGCTTGTGAGAATGGACGGAAGATCTCCGCGTTTCAGTAGCGAGCTTTTCCAATGCAAGGTCTACTCGCTTTTACTACAGAAGGAATTCTTTTTCCTCCATGCATGCGCAAGTCTCTGCATCGGCTGTGGAACACAGCAAGAGCATGCAGCCTTCCATCGGATACGTTGGTCGGGGTGTATTCGCCCAATCGATGAAATCACATGGTTAACCCTGCCCCTGCGCGCGCAGAGCCTTCTGTACCAGCTACAGACAGGAACCAGATTGACCTGCTAGTACATGACTCCCAGGTCCCAGCGGTGCACCAAGAGCGCAGGTCATGTTTTTAATAAAAGGCTCCAAGAGCCCAATTTTAAATTAGTAATAAAGTCCCAACAGCTAATGTTTACAAGTGCTGAAAAACAGGTTGAAAGCAACTCACACGACAAGCACAGAAGAATAAAAAGATGAAGTGCAATTTTTTTTTTTGCGAACACACAAAACCTTGCGTGTCCAGTGCAATAGATAGGAGGAAGAAATTACAACGATTCCGGCATCGCAATGATGCGGTTACAGAGTCGGTGTCGATGGTTGGGCAGCCACCGAGAAACCACAGCTAAAAGGAAAACAACGCCCACAACATCAACACAGCTAAGCCCACAGGGCACCCAACCTAACAGCGCCGGCGAGCTTCCAAAGCTCCACCTCGTCGGCAATCCTCCTGCAAGTCCCATGGCTCATCGTCGTAAGGTGCTGGAACACCCTTGCGTTGCGCTCCTTCCAGAGCGTCCACACGGTGAGAAGCACCACGGAGTCGAAGCCCTTCCGATGCGGCGAAGGCACTCTCGACCGCGCCTCAGGCCACCACCCGATCAGGGTTGCCCCTGGGTCCGGCGTTAGGTGCTGGAGATTGCAACGAGACAGCGTGCTATGCCAGACTTCCCGGGCGAAGACGCAGCGGACCGAGATGTGATCAGTGGTCTCATCCTCCTGGTCGCAAAGCGGGCATCTAGTGTGGGACTCCATCCCACGACGGCGCATCCTATCCGCCGTCCAAATACGGCGTTGCAGCGCGAGCCAGAGGTGCACCTTGCACTTCGCCGGCGCCCACGCTTGCCAAATTTCCTTGCCGCAGGGGAAGAACTAAAACCCTGCGAAGAACGCCTTGTAGGCGGAGCTAGAGGAATAGGTAGCAGACGGCGTCCACCTCCACAACACGCGATCGGGAGTCTCCGCCTGCACCTCGACGCCATGTAGCTCATCCACTAGCTGGAGGAATTGCACCAGGACGCGCACGGTTAAGGGACCGGTGATGTCTCGAATCCACCGGCGGTCCGTGAGCGCATCACGCACAGTGTGGGTGCGCCGAGCCTCAGGGTCCACCGACTCAAACAGCGCCGGTGCGCGCAGCCTGAGGGACAGGGCGTCGTCGCCGAGCCATGCATCAGTCCAGAACAGCGCCAGCCTGCCATCGCCGACGTCAACCCTGACGGACGCGTCGAACAACTTGAGTGTTGAAGTCTCTTGTCCCTTGTCCCGCCCTGCGATCCGACTCGAGAAGAAAGCGAAGTTGGTGAAGAAGCACGTAAAGGGAGCTCAAGCCGTCATCAACCATCAGGGGCCAAGCCATGTCGCAATGCCATCCTTTTCCATCTCCGAAGAAAGCACTCTGCCTTCTCGCCCCGGAAAGAAGGGCGCCGCGCCTGTCAGGAGGTAGAGCAGCTCACCCTGAGCACGCATGGACATTGACAAACATGCTGCGCAAGGTCTACTCGCTTTTACTACACAAGCTGCAGGAAGAAGACGCCAAAGAAGATGTGGTGAAAGAAATGTGCCGGTGACAGCCTGCCCAAGAAGGCTCGACCGCCAGGAGGTAATTGCTACCGGAGAGGGAAGCACTTCCCCTCTCGCCCAGGTTCGAGGGCGTCGACCCGCCGGCGAGGAGACATCTCCGGAGAAGTAGAGCACCACGGACACCAGCACCGCAGCACCACAAAGCGCAACCGCTACCGTCTCGTCTCGATCGCCGTCGCGCCAAGCGAACCTCTCCGTCGTGTCATACTTTGTTGAAAGAAAGAAACCATGGAAAGACGGCGTCCATCATGAAGTCCACTGGGGCATGTCATGCATTGTGTGTATCACGTCGTCCTCTCACCCTAACACATTGGCTGACTATAATTACGGCAGGCGGTCACTACTCACTAGTGCAACTTCAGGACCAAGAGTGGCACTTCACGTAGAAATGCAGCGGCTGCCTAGCACTGCAGCTCGGCACAGTCATTTAATGCGTAAGGCCTTATCTTAAAAAAAAATTAATGCGTAAGGTTCGCCGCAACGCCTATTTATACCGGCCGTCAGGATGAATGTCCAGGTGGTGAAGATTTATGGCGATTGAAAGCACCCAAAATTGGGCAAATATAAGGTGAATCTATTGCTGTTTTTTGATTTCTCCGTTCAGTTTTGCTACTATCAACCAAAGCCAACACCCACACGAGTCGACAACCATGTGCCCTATCAACCAAAGTCAAGACCCAAACATGAGCCGCCGCTACAACATCCGCGCCGTCCCCACACCATCTAGACAAAGATAAAGGACGGTCAAAAGCAATTAGACGATGAGGAAAAGCAGATAGGTATACCTCACTCTTATGCGGGAGAAAACCGCAACTTCACTTAGGTCAACTCCAACGCGCCGACCCAAACAGACACATTTTGTGTCCGGATTTTGTCCTCTTGGGTCGTCAAACGGACTGGCGTCTGGCACTGGTGATGAGGACATCCCTAGCTCTTCTACTACTTCTCCAATTAATAATGCTGCTGTCCAAGATAATGAAGTGAGACTTGGTCCAATGACAAGATCTAGAACCAAGTTAATAGAACAGCAGGTGAATTCTCTCTTATTAGATTATGATGTTTCTGATTGTGAGAACTTTATACTACCTAAATCTATGCATGTATGTATTCTCAGGTTTATTGATAACACAAACACTAATGGAGAAGAGGAGCAGCACGGCATGGAGAACATGGAGGAACACATGATGGACAAGAGGGAATGCATGGAGGATACAATTCAGAACAACTACTACAAGTGCTCGAGGGAGGAGAGGGAGGCAGGAGCACATGGAGAGAGGCAAGAGGGTGGCGCACAACACCATGTTGGTGCACCGAAGAAGGGGTCCTAGTCGTACAAGGACCAGGACCTGCGTGTCCTTTAGGGCCGAGCCCATTGGGTCGGTTTGTATCTCGTTTTATAAGTCCAATTAGGAGTCCAGTCCGAGTTGGGTTAGAGGTGCTTGCGCAAGGGGCTTGTGGCCGCACCCCTCTCCTTTAAATAGCTACCACCTGCGTGTGGATTAGGTTTAGACCAAGTTAAAACTAAAACCCTAGCCTCTAGATCGAATTGCTGCTAAGCTTTCATCTTGAAGTAATACCATTGCAAATCTTACGTGCTATATTGTTGTTCCATTGGGAATAAGGGGATACAGGACCACCGCGATCTTTGATTGCGTGTGCAAGAGTGTGTAGTTGAGAATATCCGAAGGAATCAATTGTTGTTGCATTGGCAGCAGGGATTGTTCGAGGAGAGTTTTCAGTGAGGCACTAGTTATCAATCATCCACCATATATCCACCATAAATTCGTGTTGCTCACAAGAGAAGATCGGGCCACCCCTTATCATCTTGGTATCAGATTCTCGGGTTTACTCGGTGAGCTAATTCCATCCCGTATTTTAGTTGTTTTCTTACCTATCCAGAAAAAGCCAAAAAAAAAAAAATTAGGTTTAGAATTTGCCATAGCCTAGATCACACCGAAATTGCTTAGTTTACTTTGCTGTTTTGGGTTGATTTTGCGTCCCTGTTTTTCTTTTTCTAGTCGTCGAGTTGTGCGGTTTAGGGTTTAGGTTGTTTCCGCGTCGAGTCCTTGTTCTATTTCTATTTCGAGTCCATAAATCAAAATACCAAAAAGAGTTCGTGTTTCGAGTGGTTTTCTTATTCCAATCCGAGTTGCGTTCAGGTTGCTGCCACGGCACAAATAGCTTCCGTTTTTCTCTGCCGCGCGCCTTAGTCTACTTCTATTCGGAATCGTTTTCCTGCCACGGCACAGAATCGCGTGTATCGCTGCCGTGCTTCCTTCGAGTTGTACTCGGAATCGTTTTCCTGCCACGGCACAGAATCGCGTGTATCGCTGCCGTGCTTCCTTCGAGTTGTACTCGGAATCGGTTTTAGAGTGTCTCGTTTGTTTTCTTTCCACCTTTCTTTAGGCTTTCGCGTCTGAACTTTGTGAGACCTAGACACAGCCTATCTACACATATATTTAGGAGCTTTTCCATAAGCCTAGCTATTTATTTGCTCACAGGCTGCTCAATAGGTTTGTTGCCGGTTTTGTGTTTCTGAGAAAAATTTTGCTCCGCGGTGCGACATATTGTGGCCGAGAGAGAAGTGCTACAGTGAAAAAAGAGGCCAGAAAGTTGATCATAGATACTGCAGTTTTTGGAGCTGTTTACTTTGCTGTGTGCACTAGTAAATTGAGCAATCTTGTGCCTGTTTTATTGAGCTATTGCTAGTGTCTTTCGAGTGCATTGCAAAATTTCCATCCATATATTTGCATTGCCACATTTTTCTCCCTACTTGTGTGAGTTTCCTAGGTGTGTTTTTATATCATCACAAACAGCAAATTAGGCTTTGTTATTTTGGTGTGTTAGGATTTCCTAAGCCAAGCTCCACCAAATAGCCTGTTTGCCGTGTGACACTTGATATCCTGGTTATTCTCTTCTCACACTTGGTACATCTATCATTGGTCCGTGTTGGTAAGTAAATCCTTTTCACTTTGGAACAAGTAAAGATACACTATTATTTGCTGGTTTTGAGTGAGTTGTGAGAGAACACCACATCCCATTATTATTTTGTTTTCACTAACATCTTAATCAATGGATGCTGCTAGTGATCTTATTGTGCAGGCTAAGAAGAACCTGAGGATCCAGTCAAGTGGAATGAATACGAAGCTTTGAGAGAAACCGTGTACAAACGCATAGCTGCTGCCATAGAGGCGAGTGATGATAGTTTGAGGGAGGAGTTGAACACTTTGGACCTCAAAATTGATGCTGCTGCTACTCAAGAATCTGTGGATATTTTACAAGAGTCCGTGACTAATTTGACACGGCAGGTTGCAAATTTAGCAACCCTTTTGGAAAACCAACGGCAATTTCCGCCCAATGCTCCCAATGCTGCTGAGTTACATGGCCGTGGTAATATGCACGCTGGCCGTGGAGGAGTTGCTGCAAGGGGGATCCAATTGGAACACAATAGAGAGGATGATGGTTTGGGCAAACCGAAATTTTCTATACCTACTCTCACTTGTGATACTGAAGATGTCGAAGAGTATTTGATGTGGCAGCTGAAGATTGAGAAGTTGTGGAGATTGCATGATTATAACGAGGAAAGGAAAATAAAGCTTGCATCGTCTGGTTTTGATGGTTATGCTCTGTTGTGGTGGGATAGCATTACAAGTTTGAGAGCAGAAAATGGCGAACCAGAAGTTGCTACTTGGGGCGAGATGAAACAATTGCTTCGAGACAGATTTGTGCCCAAAAATTATATTCGAACCCTCTATGATAAGTTGCAACAATTGAAACAAGGAACGAAATCTGTGGATGCTTATTTCATGGAGATGGAGTTGATCCTTCAGCGAGCTCGGGTTAGGGAGGCTCCTGAACAAACAATGCAACGTTTCTTATCTGGTTTGCAATTTAAAATCAAGAGCATTGTGAGGCACACACATTACACTGATATGACGGACTTGCTGCATCAAGCAAGACAAGCTGAGCAAAGATTGCTCCCACCCGTACTGGTACTGCAAAACCAGAGGCTAGCACTTCGGGTGTCAAGAAATTCGTTCCACCAATTGCCAAGTCAAGTGGACCTGCTAATGTCACCCGCAATAGAGATATGGTCTGTCATACCTGTGGAGGAAAAGGACACTTTAAAAGAGATTGTCCTAATAAAAAGGTCATGATTATTAATGCTGATGATGAATATGAGACTGGAGATGATGCTGATCCTAATGAGGAGGATATTTCTGATGAGGAAGATGGTCCTATAGATGCATATGCTACAAATTATCCAACTATTGTTTGCACACAAGCTTTGAGTGTTCAGCCAAGTGACGAGGGTCAACGCTGCAATTTGTTCCAAACAAAAGCAATTGTAGGTCCTAAAATGGCTTGCAAGGTGATCATTGATGGAGGGAGTTGCAGAAATTTGGCAAGCAAGGAATTATGTGCAAAGCTCAAGTTGAAATATATTCCACACCCACACCCTTATTATATTCAGTGGTTGAGTGACAAAGAAGAAATCAAGGTGTGCCATATGGTGAGAGTGGAATTTCAGATTGGACCATACCAAGACACAATTGAGTGTGATGTGGTTCCTATGTCAGTTTGCCACATGCTATTGGGTCGGCCATGGCATTTGATCGAAGAGTTATCCATGATGGCGGGCAAAACATATCAATTGAATTGGCATAAAAGGATATTATATTGCGGCCTATGTCACCACAAGAAATTGTAAATGAGTCTCGACAAAAAACTGAAGTAAATTTAGAGCAAGCTAGTGTGAGACAAGAAAAGAGTGATAAGAATAATTCTGTAGGTGATAATCAGCCTAGGCCGAGTGGTAAAAGTAAGGGAGTGAACCTTTTAACAATGTTAGCCACCAAAGATGATTTGAGAGAGTTTAGTGAGGATCCTAGCTTAGTACCTATAGTGCTTATGCATAAGGGGAAATTTTAGTTTCTAACGACATGACTCCTATTTCTCTTGGTGTTTCTAATGTTTTGCAGGAATTTGGTGATGTTTTTCCAGCTGAGATACCTTCGGGTTTGCCACCATTGAGAGGCATTGAGCATCAAATTGATCTTATTCCTGGTTCATCATTGCCAAACCGAGCTCCCTATAGGACAAATCCCCAAGAGACGAAGGAAATTCAGAAACAAGTACAAGAGTTGTTGGATAAAGGGTATATTCGAATCAGCCTTTCTCCTTGTGCTGTTCCTGTTATTTTGGTTCCTAAGAAAGATGGTACTTGGCGCATGTGTGTAGATTGTAGAGCCATTAACAACATCACTATTCGTTATAGACATCCTATACCTCGCTTGGAGGATATGTTAGATGAATTAAGTGGTGCTGCTATTTTCTCTAAAATTGATTTGCGTAGTGGTTATCATCAAATTAGGATGAAAGAGGGGGATGAGTGGAAAACAGCCTTTAAAACAAAATTTGGTTTATATGAGTGGTTAGTAATGCCTTTTGGTTTGACTAATGCACCTAGTACTTTCATGAGATTAATGAACCATGTTTTGCGAGATTTTATTGGCAAGTTTGTGGTAGTTTATTTTGATGATATTCTCATATATAGCCACAATGAAACTGAACACATTGATCATATTCGACAAGTTTTGCATGTGCTACGAACAAATAAATTATTTGGTAATCTTGAGAAGTGCACTTTTGGCAAAGATAAGGTCATATTTCTGGGATATGTTGTTTCTAAGCATGGAATTGAAGTAGATGAAACTAAAATTGAAGCTATTAAAAATTGGCCAATTCCAATGACTATTAGTCAATTACGAAGTTTTCTTGGACTTGCTGGTTTTTATAGACGATTTGTGAAGGATTTTAGTACCATTGCTGCCCCTTTGAATGATTTGACTAAGAAAGGTGTTGATTTCGAATGGGGGGTGGCGCAAGACATTGCTTTTGATACTCTGAAAAATAAGTTGATTTCGGCTCCTTTATTAATGCTTCCTAATTTTCATAAACAATTTGAAATTGAATGTGATGCTAGTGGCATAGGTATTGGAGGTGTGTTGATGCAAGATAAAAACCAATTGCTTATTTTTCTGAGAAGTTGCATGGTGCTCAATTGAATTATTCTGTTATGATAAAGAATTGTATGCACTTGTTAGAGTTCTTGAAGTTTGGAAACATTATTTGTGGCCAAAAGAATTTATCATACATTCTGATCATGAGGCATTAAATTTTTGAAGAGTCAATCCAATCTTAATAAGAGACATGCTAAATGGGTAGAATTCATTGAATCTTTCCCATATATTATTAAACATAAGAAAGGATTAGATAATGTGGTTGCTGATGCTTTGTCACGAAAAAACATGTTACTCACCAAATTGGATGTTCAAGTTTCGGGTTTAGAGAGTTTGAAATCTTTATATGCTGAAGATAATGAATTTTCTATGCCATATGCTAAATGTTCTGATGTGAAAGCTTGGGATAAGTATCACATACATGATGGTTTTCTGTTTAGAGCTAACAAACTATGTGTTCCCGAGTGCTCTTTGCGTTTGATGTTAGTGCAGGAATCACATAGTGGTGGATTGATGGGCCACTTTGGACGTGAGAAAACATTGTTGATGTTGGCCGACAATTTTTATTGGGCACATATGAGGCGGGATGTTTACAGGTTTGTACAACGTTGCATCACTTGCAACAAGGCTAAATCAAAGCTGAAGCCTCACGGTTTGTATACTCCTCTTCCTGCACCTACTACACCATGGGAAGACATTAGTATGGATTTTGTGTTAGGTTTGCCAAGGACAAAAAGAGGACATGATTCTATATTTGTGGTAGTGGATAGATTTTCTAAGATGTCACATTTTATTGCATGCCACAAAAGCGACGATGCGTCGCATATTGCTAATCTGTTTTTCAGGGAAATCGTACGGCTTCATGGAGTACCAAGAACAATTGTTTCGGATAGAGATGTCAAATTCATGAGCTATTTTTGGAAGACGCTATGGGGGAAGCTCGGAACAAAGCTGCTGTTTTCAACTACATGTCACCCCCAAACTGATGGCCAAACTGAAGTGGTGAATCGCACACTGTCAACATTATTGCGAACCATGATCAAGAAAAATTTGAGGGAGTGGGAAGAGTGTTTGCCACATGTTGAATTTGCATACAACAGGGCTGTTCATTCCACTACTCAACTTTGTCCTTTCGAGGTGGTCTATGGTTTTAAGCCCATTACACCACTTGATTTATTGCCACTTCCCATACAAGAGAGAACAAATATGGAGGCATCCAAACGAGCTGATTTTGTAAGAAAGATTCATGAGAAGACAAAGGAGGCCATAGAAAAGAAAGGGAAGTACGTGGCTGATAGAGTGAACAAGAAGAGGAAGGAGGTGCTGTTTAAACCTGGAGATATGGTATGGGTGCACTTTCGGAAAGATAGATTCCCTACATTGAGAAAATCCAAATTGATGCCTCGAGGTGCTGGTCCTTACAAAGTGCTTGCAAAGATAAATGACAATGCATACAAGATAGACCTTCCAATTGATGAATTTGGTGTAAGCAATTCTTTCAATGTTGCTGATTTGTCACCATACATTGGAGATGATCTTGCATCGAGGACGATGCCTTTTCAAGGGGGGGAGGATGATGAGGACATCCCTAGCTCTTCTACTACTTCTCCAATTAATAATGCTGCTGTCCAAGATAATGAAGTGAGACTTGGTCCAATGACAAGATCAAGAACCAAGTTAATAGAACAGCAGGTGAATTCTCTCTTATTAGATTATGATGTTTCTGATTGTGAGAACTTTATACTACCTAAATCTATGCATGTATGTATTCTCAGGTTTATTGATAACACAAACACTAATGGAGAAGAGGAGCAGCACGGCATGGAGAACATGGAGGAACACATGATGGACAAGAGGGAATGCATGGAGGATACAATTCAGAACAACTACTACAAGTGCTCGAGGGAGGAGAGGGAGGCAGGAGCACATGGAGAGAGGCAAGAGGGTGGCGCACAACACCATGTTGGTGCACCGAAGAAGGGGTCCTAGTCGTACAAGGACCAGGACCTGCGTGTCCTTTAGGGCCGAGCCCATTGGGTCGGTTTGTATCTCGTTTTATAAGTCCAATTAGGAGTCCAGTCCGAGTTGGGTTAGAGGTGCTTGCGCAAGGGCTTGTGGCCGCACCCCTCTCCTTTAAATAGCTACCACCTGCGTGTGGATTAGGTTTAGACCAAGTTAAAACTAAAACCCTAGCCTCTAGATCGAATTGCTGCTAAGCTTTCATCTTGAAGTAATACCATTGCAAATCTTACGTGCTATCTTGTTGTTCCATTGGGAATAAGGGGATACAGGACCACCCGCGATCTTTGATTGCGTGTGCAAGAGTGTGTAGTTGAGAATATCCGAAGGAATCAATTGTTGTTGCATTGGCAGCAGGGATTGTTCGAGGAGAGTTTTCAGTGAGGCACTAGTTATCAATCATCCACCATATATCCACCATAAATTCGTGTTGCTCACAAGAGAAGATCGGGCCACCCCTTATCAACTGGCCTACCTTTTCTGGCGAGTGCATCAAACGGGGCGACCCATTTGTTCCATCCTGCCCTTTTTTCGATTCAACATATTGAGACAAATAAATAATTTAACCAAATGTTGCATATTGACACAAATAAGTAGCATAGTTCTTACAACCAAATTGAATAAAATCACATAATTTTAGAAAACCAAATTGAAATAAAATTGTAGCAACTAAATCAATTGGCTTACGGTTGATTCCCAAAAATGTACACATATGATCAACCAAGTCATTTTGAAATTGTTTGTGAGCATCCCAATCACGCATCTCCTGATGAAAGTGGATGAAGTTTGCAAATGTTGCCGCTCCACCCTGAGGCTGAACCAACTCTCCCTGGAACTCAAAGTCTTGTTCGTAGGTGCTGTCAACCCGCTAATCCTCCATGATCATGTTGTGCATGATCACACAAGATGTCATCACCTCCCACATAGTGTTCATGCTCCATGTTCTAGCAGGGTGTCGAACAATTGCCAACAGAGATTGAAGCACACCAAAAGCACGCTCCACATCCTTTCTGCAACGCTCTTGTTTCTTGGCAAACCTAGCTTTCTTCTCTCCATTGGGTTTGGAGATGGTCTTCACAAAAGTAGTCCACTGAGGATAGATACCATCAGCTAGGTAGAATCCCTTGGTGTATGTGTTGCCATTGATCTCATAGCTCACCACCGGGGAGTTGCCATCCGAAATCCGAGAGAACACCAAAAGCGTTGGAGGACATTGATATCGTTGCGGAATCCGTCCATGTCGAAGAAGGAGTGCCAAATCCAAAGATCATTTTAAGCTACTGCTTCGAGTATGACCGTCCACTCGCCAACATGTCCCTTGTACTCCCCTGCCAAGCATGCAGTCTATGCTTTCAAGCATGCCCTAAATATTTGGCTCTCTCAAGTATTCCGGGACAAACACCGCAATCACGCCGTTGCTAAATTTATACATTGGCTCCAAGCATTTGGACTCACTCATGCGCATGTACTCATCAACCAGATCACCGGTAACTCCATACGCAAGCACCCGAACAGCCGCAATGCACTTTGATGAGAGGAGAAGCCAATCTTATCAGGGGCATCTCGCTTGCATTTGAATTAACCATCATGGCTCGTCTTTCCTATCCGAATGCGATTGAACACATGTTTTTCCATACGAAAGCGTCACACCAAAAAATAGGGGCCTTGTATGTTGGATCCGTGCGATGGAAATAATCTCTAAAGAGTTGGACATGGCCCCCATCTCTGTTACGATTGAACGCCGGTGCACGGCCCGGGACCGAGCCCCTAAACATTGGTTGTTGCCTCATTGACGAAAAGTGTAGCAATGAAAACATCGCTCTCATCATCGAATGATGAATCAGAGAACGATGAATACAAGATGTTGTAAAAGTACTCGTCCGAGCTATCCGTTATGGCAGGTGGTGAATTCGTACCTCCGGCAAACGGTCGAACACCTTGCGGGCGAAGTTGGTCCTGATCGTGGATGAGCATCCGGTGGCGATGGTGCCAGCGGGCCGGCGGCGGGATGTGGCGTGGCAACATGGCGGCGGTATATGGCGTGGCGACAGAGAGAGGCGGGCGAAGAGGATGTACGTGGGCCCGCGGCGGCGATGGCGCGATGGAGCTGGGCGGATGAGACTAGGGCGAGAAGAGGCGAGACATGTTTGTATGGCTGTCTGGCGGTATAGGGGAGGATACCGCGGTCGCCTGCGCGTGTTCAGGCGGACGCAAACCTGGCTCAAATTTGGACCGAAATTGGATCCGCGCGAACGGAAAAACAGACATCGGTCCATTTGCGTAGCATGTTGTGTTGGACCGTGGTTTTTCCCCCAAATGGACAGAATTGGACATAAACGATCAAATGGATTGGGGCGTTGGATTTGCCCTTACGATATTCAAGACAAAGCAAGCAATATGATATATATTCCATGCATTCAGGTCAGAGCTAGCTAACTACCACGGCTTAGCTTTAATGCAACTCGATCAGAAGACTCAAAACACGCGCGGCATGCCGGCTGGCCGTCGCCGGTAAAAACAAAAAAGCTAGTAGTCAAAATTGAACCATGTTGGCGCCGCCCTACTCCATCGGCTGGACGTGCGCGTGGCTCCACTCGGCCACGTGTACCATGAAGGGCGATGGCCTGAACTCTCCTCCACTCGCTGCAGAAGCCTATCTGCCAATGGACAGTCGCAGCTCAGTGGCGACTTCGTCGTCTGCCCGCGAGATGGGAGGATGCGGTGAATGCATGGCGGCTGCGCATCCCGACGGCGGCATGAGCTGCAGCTCGAGGTTGTGCGGCCCGCCGCCCGGCGGCGTCGGGCTCTGGTTCAAGAACAGGTGGAACGCTGGGGCCGCCTGGCGACGCACTGCCACGGCGCCGATGACCATGTCCACGGACGGGATGGACTGGCACGGCGATCTCGCCGTCGGCGCTAGCTGCTCTGGCAGCGACGACGCGTCCGCCGCTACTCCGCAGACCGACACCGACGACACGTCCGCCCCTACTTCCGCCTGTGGGCGACCGGCGCTGCACATGTTTTGGTGCTCCACGAGTTCCACCACCCTGCACCGCATTTCGACGCGCCCCACCAGTTAGTGACAGAGCACCGGGCAACACTGCAGAAACTCACATCACGTACCGGAACCGGGCGAAGGTGCGGCCGCAGTGGCAGCAGGAGTGGCGGCCGCGGGTGCCGCAGGTCTTGACGTGTGCCGTGTAGTCGCTGAGGACGGCGTAGGCCTTGGAGCAGCGGGCGCAGGCCCACTGCCGGCAGGCGCCATGCTTGCGGCGGAAGTGCTTCCTGATGGCGGTGTGGTCGACGAGGGCGTGGGAGGGGTGGTGGTGCAGGCAGCTGGGCTCCGGGCACACGAACACCTGTCTCTTCCGCCGCGCCGCCGCATCCCGCTTCTTCAACTTCCACGGCAGGTTGTGCCCCCGCCGGTGCAGCACGAGGTTCTGCTCCCGCCGGAACACCTGGCTGCAGATCTCGCACACGTAACGGTAGGCCCGGTACGGATCCAGCAGCGTCCCCATGTTCGAGCTTCAACTTAGGGCATCTTCATATCTATCTTAATCTTCTCGGATAAGGCTATCCAATGGTAAACTTTAATCTTCAGTTTGATTACATTAAGACCGTGGCATACTTTTTGCCTCCTCCTATCTCGTACCATGCAACTGTTTTTTCTAAGTTCTCATAGTGTTTTATCGACATGCTCTCTATTACCGGGGCACCCAAAAACATTTCTAAGTACTTGCATTATTTGTATTATGTGTACCCCACTTTTTAATGCACGATGCGCCATTTATTAAGAGCACAATAGATGGTACAACGTAGCCCTAAAATATTGTTGAGTAATCATATTTCGACTGTACATACTTTGGTAGATGAATTATAGGTGCCCCTTAGGTCCAAGATATATTTCCATATTTATTTATCGCGCTAAGAAGATATCTTATCACGACCAGGTTGGAGATGCTAATATTGTATTGGAGACAGAGACAAGGTATGCGTTCAACTAAAAATTTGCTTACGCGGCTTTGATTATTTTGCTTACGAATTTGTGAAATCTATTAGAGTTCAAATTATTTCTAGTTTCATCGTCGAGCATCGATGATGAGCATAATATTGATATTGACCTTGTGTCTCTAGCTAGTATCCTGGAGATTGTATTTTGCTCCTGTTTTGAATCAATGCCTAGTGTATTGGAATTGTTTATATACATTCTTATGATATTTTTTAAGTTTCACGCCGCTTAGAATATATTGAACAAACAATCATGCCGAATATGAAGCTTTGCTATTTGTGCGAGAACTTTTGATCGCTATAGGTTCTGCACATATTGAGATTGGTGATTCGTTGTGAATAGTGTATTGGAGATTTTATCTAGAGGATGGTCCCGTGTCTTCGATCTTCATCAAATTGGCATACATCAATTATGTGAATGAATTGCTTTTAGAGGCAATTTTTTATCCAAGTGGCAACACAAGTGAACATACATTGACAGATATATAATTATAACGCTAAGTGTATCACTAAAAATTGAATCAAACTTATAGATGAACTAGGACATCAAACTAAAATTTGAAACAGTAGAACTGCCTCTCGTCGTTCTCAGGCATGGCTACTGGAGTTTCTGCCTCATTGTCGTCCTCCGCTCGAGGTGGTGAATATCCGTCTGTCGCGCAGGCACTTCTGCTTTTTGCACCAACCACGTGGGGTCTGCACCAGTCAAACGGGACTCCCAAGAGGATCAAGGTTTGACTTACTTATAATCAATCAATTTATACAAAACTTTTTTACTTTTATGGAACTAGGTATGTGAAAAAATATATCTTTGCCATTAACACAATATTCATTATATTATCTAGTAGTATATGATCTTTTCTAAGTATGAGAGGTGATCTTGTAAATTTTAAGTTGTCCAACCTTTTATATATGATTCATCATACGTACTTCATTATAAATATGATTTGGTATGGTAACCTTTAAAAGATGTGTTTTGAATTTACTTTCTGAGAAAATATCACACTAAGTATTTATAATCAATATCCTCAATAAACTAATATGTGCCACTAAAATAATTTCATCTTGTTTATATATGGTGGTAATCATACTGTCCAACAATTTCCAAAATAGTAACAAGATAGAGGTTTCTAGAGTAAGGATTGCCAAGATTGAGAGTTGAGTAGTTGGAAATGGCGTAATAGTGGCGGGCTGATCTCGCAAGTGGTGACGTTAGTTGGGCACGCCACACAAAAGATGTAATGGCTTTAATGGAATGAAATTGAAGATTAAAACTAGATATGAAGATGCAAAAACGGGGAAAACAAACCAGACGACGGAAGTCTAGATAGATAGGCCTGACATGAGTGTGTAACCGGCGAGCTGCTGCACACGAGATGCCGTTGCAGGCAGCTACCTGCGTGTCAACTTTTCAATCGGGGTTCGTTTTTCACATAAGAGGCAACCGCTTGGCACGCGCTTTTGTTCGATTGCTACCGCAAAACCAAAACACATACGGCTCCGCTTGGCTCATCGTTTTTGGACCGGAAACGGTCGGGCAGAAATACGGAGGTCGTCCGGTCCATATAATTTACTGGATATATATGTGGGGTAGGAAATTACGGACCGTGCCAGATTCCAACAATCCAAGCGAGTAGGGATGTAAATGGATCATTAAATGGCGCCACCTAATTCCCACTTATTTTGGGCAACAGCTCAAAAACGTGTTTCGTTTCCTGGAAAAAATGAATTACACGCCACTTACACGGGATTATATGGCCCCATTTGTCCATTTACATCCCTACAAGCGAGGCCTACATGGTACAGAGATTCCACGGGCTGGTACACCAAGAGCACATATGCGCATGCCATGCTAGAGCCGTCAGTGCAAAACTGCAAATCGAAGAAGGACCCGAGGCGTTCCCAATTCTATCCAATCAACACGGGACGTCCAGGCGAGGCAAGAGACAATATCTTTTCTCGTGAAGAAAACAAGCACAAGGCGACACATTCCAGTGGTAGCGCCGCGCGCACGGTCAAATCCCAACACGTACTGCGACTTGTGGGCAGGATGGGCAATCATCGTATTCCCTGAATTATTAGTGTTCTGTCCAATCAAGCTTAGCATTTCTCGTTGGAAAAAGCTTCAGAGCATTGTGCCATTCAGTCAATCAGGTCGCAACGACGCCGACTGCCCCTACAACCCTACCACCGTATCAGCAAAGCCTGCACCCTGAAACTGAAAGGCTGCAATCCTGCAACCAGAATGCTGCAGCAAAGCGACAAACATGCTGTGATGTTCGTATAGTTGCAGTCCGGCCGGCCTTACACTTTGCAGCAGAGAGGGTCCGCCCGGTCTTTCACGGAAGAGGCAACTGCTGCTCGGCGTACGTGTTTTGCTTGCTTCCTTTAACGGCTGCCACAAAATCAAACAGATGCGTGCACAGAGATTCTGGAGATAAAAGCAGCAGTACATGCCAAGAAGCACCCGAGGCTCCTCCTCTCCACACAGCAACTGCACTGCTGCAGCATGGACAGCACTACATCATCGGTCCTCCACTGCCAGAATGCCTGCGGTTAGATCAACAAAACGACACTGCTACTTTTTTCTCCGGCAAGAGACAAGACCAACACTGCTTTTGTTTGGAAAGAAACACCTTTAAACAGTAAGCAGACCACCACCAAATCAAACAGGCAGAGAGACGCAGTGATCCAAGATCTGGTACAAACAGAGCTAAACAGTACATTACATGGGCGGTACAGGGCTACATGATAAAAGAGACTAGAGACCCAGTACTAGCATAGAAATTCTGAAGTAAAAACGGAAGATGCAGTGGTAGAACACCAACAAAGTCCGGCAGCCTTCCCCCTCCTCCTGCCGGCCCGTTGCGTTGAGAAAGGGAAGGCATGGTCAGACTCCGGACTTGGCCCTGCCACGCTACCCGGAACGAGCAAAGCAACAAACTGGTGAGGGAGCTGAGAGCTCACGCGCACGCATCCGCAGGAACTTGCATCGTTTGACTTCAACCTAGGTAGCTATGGGAAACTCCAACGCAGCCACTAATTTGGACCATTTATGTATTATTCTGTCTGTTTGGATAAAAATTATGGCCCAACACACAGACAAAAAAGGACCCATATCCGTTTTCAGTCTGTTTGGACGAATTTACGGTCCAAATTTGAGATGGGTTTGCGTCTGCTCTAGACACGTGTGGACCACCGCGATGTCCTCCCCTAGCCCGCCAGCCAATGACACAAACACGCCTTGCCTCCTCATCTCGCACAGTTCCATCCCGCCCTCGCCGCCGTCGGCCCACATCCGTCCCCTTCGCCCCACCTCCCTCCGCCGTAGCCACGCCACATCTCGCCGCCCCACTGCCACGCCACATCCCGCCGGCTCGCTGCCACCACCTCCACCTAAGAGTTGTTTCCCCTTGGCTCGGAAGTTGTTGCTCGTGACAACTTCAACAAACGCAAGCCGGATCGTCGCCGTCTCAATCGACTCTGCCGTAGATCGACGGCAAGGAAACCGTCGGAGACTCATCCACGAGCAGGACCAACCTCGCCCGCAAGGTGTTCGGCCGTTTGGCGAGAGTGTTTGTGAGCTACGATCACCACCTCCCATGGCGGATAGCTCGGACGAGTAATTTAAAAAAAACGCCTTGTACTCCTTGTCGTCGGATTCATCATTCGATGATGAGAGCGATGTTTTGGTTGCTACACTTGTCGTCAATGAACACATTGCGAGGCAGCAACCATTGTTCAGGGGCTTGGTCCCGGGCCGTGCACCGGTGTTGGATCGTAACAAAGCAGGGGACCATGTCCAACCCTTCAAAGATTACTACCATCGCACAATGCCAACATAAACAACCTCTATTTTCCGGCGACGTTTCCATAAGGCAAGGCACGTATTCAACCGCATTCAGATAGGAGTGATGAGCGATGATAAGTCTATGAAATGCAATATAGATGGCCTTGGTAAGACTACCTTCTCCTCTCATAAAAAATGCACTGCAACTGTTAGAGTGCTTGCTTATGGAGTTGCTGGTGGTCTGATTCATGAGTACATGCGGATGAGTGATTCCATATGCTTAATGTCAATGTATATATTTTGTAAAGCTGTGATTGCGGTGTTTGGCCCGGAGTATTTGAGAGAGCACAATGTTGAGGACACATCCCGACTTTTGTCTATTAACGAGGCAAGAGGATTTCCGGCCGGCATGCTTGGAAGCATAGATTGCATGCATTGGGAGTGGAATAACTGTCCACTTACTTGGCAGGAGCAGTACAAGGAACATGTTGGCGAGTGCAAGGTCATACTTGAAGTTGTGGCTTCAAAAGATTTCTGAATTTGGCACTCCCTTTTTGGCATGGCCGGTTCCCACAATGACATCAATGTCTTTCAGCGCAGTCTGGTGTTCTCTAGGATTTCAAAGGGCAATTCCCCGTGGTGAGCTATGAGATCAATGGCAACACCTACATCAAGGGATACTACCTAGCTAATGGTACCTATCCTCCATGGATTACTTTTGTGAAGACAATCTCCAACGACAATGGAGAGAAGAAATCTATGTTTGCCAAAAAAAACAAGAGAGTTGTAAAAAGGATATGGAGCATGCTTTTGGTGTGCTACAATCTCAGTGGGCTATTGTTCGGCACCCTCCTAGAACATGGAGCGTGAACGCTATGTGGGAGGTGATAAATGCTTGTGTGACCATGCACAACATGATCATAGAGGATGAGCGGGATGACAACATCTACGACAAGGATTTTGAGTTCCAGGGTGAGTTGGTTGAGCCTCAGGGTGGAGCGGCAACATTTGCACAATTCATACACTTTCATCATGAGATGCGTGATCGGGATGGTCACAAGCAACATCAAAATGATTTGGTTGAACATATGTGGACTCATTTGGAAACCAACCATAACCCAAATTATTTAGTTGCTACAACTTTATTTCAATTTGGTTGTAATAAATTATGTAATTTTATTCGATTTGGTTGTTAAAACTATGCTACTTATTTATTTTATCTTATGCAAAATTTGGTTAAATGAGTCCCTCGAAAGAAATGGACTGGTCGGACCAAATGGGTCGCCCCGTTGGGTCTAGTGGTCAGGAAAGGCCGAACAAGGCCAGACTCCCATCCTTTTGGCGACCTTAGATGGACAAAATTTGGATATAAAATGTTTCCGTTTGGATTGGCGCGTTGGACTTGCCCATAGTCTATATACTGGCGAAATTCCCGTGCTTTGCAACGGAACAGTAGAAAATGTTTTAAAAAGAGGTAATAATGCTAGAGGCAGGTAAACTTGTCCTGCATGTGCAAACTGCTTGAATTAATTTCAAACTACTACGATAATTGTTATCTTTTTCCCAGTTCTTTCTGAGGACCAATATCTTTATTCTCCCTATTTGTATGGGTCGCCATGTTGATGATCTTATGTGGTTGCACATCTTTGCAACATGATGTTAATTTTTAACATCTCATTAGCATATACTCCCTCCGTTTTTTAATATAAGATGTTTTAGGTGGTACACATGTTGTCTATATGCACACTAAATTTTTTTTTGCGAGGGTGAAACTGACAAAGTTACACCAATCTCCTTACAGGAAAACCCAGAAACAAAGGAAAATTACAGGAAACACCTTCTGGATTCCAGCGACCTCTCCACAGCGCAACACGCTCCGCCGGCGCGCCGCCTCCACTCCTCCACCAAGCTTGGACTGGGAGGAACCCCTCAGGAGGCGGGAAGTCGACGGTCCTCGGTTCCTAGGAACCTCCATCCTGCACCTCGAAGAGTCGCTGGCTTGGGCAACTTCAGCAGCATCACCAAGGTCTTCAGATCCCGGCGCCGCCGTCACACGGCCACCGGCGAGGGGAAAGCACACTCGGGGGCTCCACCGAGCCGGGAGTGCGCTGGGGGCGGCGGATCCGCGACGGAGCTCCACCGGAGCACCCACCATGGAGGAGACAGAAGCCACCTGCAAAAGCCACTCCGGCGACGCCGCCATCTCCGCAGCGCCTCCGGCTAGCGAGCAACGACGACCTACACTATTTACACACCGAGATCCGCCGATTCCCCAACCTCCCGCCGCCGGAGCGGCCGCCGGAGGCGAGGAATCGGACGGATCTACGGTGGCGAGGTGGTCAACGCGGCGGGGTTGCACAAATCGCCTTCCTCTGTACTGTAGACGGGGGGAAGGGAGAGGTCCGAGCTCCTCTCTGTCTTCTACTAATAGCCTATGCACACTAAAATGAGTGAACATATAAACTAAAATGTGTCTACATACATTTGTGTGCATGTGAATGTGGACAAAAGCTAAAACATCTTATATTAAAAAAACGGAGGGAGTATAAGATATGATTTCACAAATTTATTATTTCACAAGTTTAGTTTTTTTGCCGTTAATACATATTACACGATTATAAATGAACATGTGCAGGCTTCAAAATTGTAGCGATGATTCAGTCATAGGAATTCCAAAGTTACTGGAGGAATAAATCAGACTTGCAGTTTAAAAAGATTAAAGGACAAAAAGAATAAGACGCACTCGTCTGAAAAAGAGCTGACCACGAAAAATAAGACGCACTCCTCTGAGAATAGACCGCGCATACCTTTTTTCTGGGCCGGCACCGGTACATGGGCCATAGGTGAGAGGTGACGAGCGAGCTCGGTCGGTGGTGCCGCAACGTACTCGCTCGATGGTGTTCGGCGTACGGTTTTTCTTGCGATCGGACTCTCTCAACATATCTTGATCGGATCAGGTTTTCTTCCGTAGAGGGAAAGTTGAAAAAGTACTCCATAGATAGCACGACCGCGAATCGAAGTCGGACCCAAAATTCGTTCCCGAGACCCTCTCGGATTCGAACCGTGCTGTGAGACGCAATATTTTTCGGCTTGCGAAGCGACTCATATATAGTGACGGTGTTTATCTCTGTCAGTCATACGTGAACCAACAAATCTCGAGGGAAGGAGAGGAGAGCATGGCGGTGTACTACCGGTACAGGAGCGGCGTGGACACCTTCTCCCTGCCCGTCGCCGCGCCTTCCATCTCCGTCGGCGACCTGAAACGCCTAATCCACGGGACAAGCCGCCACGGCCACGGCCCCCAGGGGGAGGGCATCGCCATATCGGACGCGCAGACCGGCCACCACTACACGGACGACACCGCCGAGCTGGTCCCAGGCAACTCCACCGTGGTGGTGCGCCGAGTCCCGGCCGAGGAGGACGATGACGAGGTGGCCAAGGCTATCAGCGCGGCCGCGGAACTCGAGTGGGAGGCGATGACGAGCATCGCAACAGAGAAGCAGAGCAGGAGCTCCGTAGCCAGCACCACGCAGTCGGAGCCTGAGATTACCGAAGAAATATTTCGTCCGAGATATTGCCGCTACCCGCTAGAGTAGGAAATACGCTTTTCATCAGCACCGTTGACCAAAATTGGTATATCTTGAAATTAGTTACTCTCTTTATCAAAAAAAAAATGTAGCTACCTTTTTTTAGCAATAAAAACAAGTGTGTTTCATTATGTCAAAAGGGGATCATTTGTTTGTTATGTATAATTACATTTTTTTTTTTTAGAAAAGGGTGTGCGGATCCCCGGCCTCTGCATCAAAATGATGCACACAGCCAGCCGCATTATTAATAATCAGAAGTCTCAGAGTTTACAATTCATGGGTCGCATAAAGTTGATACAAAAATCAGCCACTGAAACAAGGCAACACTAAACATCAATTCTTCTAGTGTGCTGCCATCCAGCCCGGCAGAAGATAGCCCGTACGACCGTCAACATGCGGGTACATCCAGCTTCCATAAGACCACGCCGATCCACCGGAAGGAGATATGACCACAGCCGGATCCAGTGGATAGCCATATTGATAACCTGCAAGTAGTGAGAAGAGTTTTTATTGTTAAAAATAATGTCATTGCGGCAGTTCCAAATAGCCCAAAGAATGGCCGCAACACCAATCCTAATGCGAGCCTTGGTGCCTTTGTCTATCCCATTTAACCATGACCCAAACATGTTTGATATACTAGTCAGTGGAGAAACATTGAATGTGAAATGTACAAGTCTCCAAATATCCTTTGCAAAAGTACATGAGATAAACAGGTGCTCAACAGACTCATCTGCATCACAGAAAACGCATTTCTTACACCCTATCCAATGTCTCTTAGCCAAATTATCCTTAGTCAATATCTCTTTTCTATTTAAGAACCACAAAAAAATCTTAATCTTCAAGGGGATTTTTAGTTTCCACAAGTATTTCCGCAGGTATCTTGTGTGCCCATTAAGCAAGTCGAGATAGTAAGATTTCACCGTGTAAATACCATCAGTGGTGAGGCTCCATTTAAATCTGTCCGGTTGTTCTAAAAGATTAACTCGCATTAGTCTATCAATTAGATGAAACCAGTTATTTCTATTAGCTCCAATTAAAGTTCGTCGGAAAGGAAGGTTTATAGGTCTCGAACTAAGAACAGCACATACTGTCGCATTTTTGTTCGAAGCAATAGCATATAGGTTTGGATATTCATTCGCTAATGAAATTTTTCCCAACCAAACATCCTCCCAAAACCGAATTTGCTCGCCATCACCCAGCCTGAATTCTCCTCGCTGGAGAAATTCATTCTTTACCTTCATCAACCCTTTCCAAAAAGGTGAATCAAATGGTTTAGATTGTACTTGGGATAACGTTTTCCCCCCTAAATACTTATTGACCAACAACTCTTGCCACACTCCTTCTTCATTCATTAATTTGAATAACCACTTGCTTAATAGGCATTTATTCTTAGTTTCTAGAACCGCAATTCCTAAACCCCCTTGATCTTTCGGCCTACACACAATGTTCCATTTTGTCAACCTATACTTGCGCTTTAACTGATCACTTTGCCAAAAAAACCTTGACCGGTAAAAGTCTAATCGTTTTCGTACCCCTTTAGGTATTTCAAAGAAAGATAGAAGAAACATGGGAAGACTTGTTAATACTGAGTTAATAAGCACAAGACGGTCTCCGTATGATAACATCTTGGCTACCCATGATGCCAATTTCTTCTCAAACCGATCCTCCACACTTTTCCATTCCTTATTCAACAATTTTCTATAATGTATTGGAATCCCCAGATATCTAAAAGGCAGAGACCCGATCTCACAACCGAAAATGTGACGGTACTCTTGTTCATTATCTTTTGCTTTTCCAAAACAATACAATTCGCTTTTGTGAAAGTTAATTTTTAATCCCGATAGTTGTTCAAACAAGGCCAAGATTAACTTCATGTTCACGGCTTTCGCAATGTCGTGCTCCATAAATAAGATGGTATCATCCGCATATTGAAGGATGGAAACTCCTCCATCCACAAGATGAGGAATTAACCCGCCAACTTGGCCATCCTCCTTGGCTCTCGCAATTATAATTGCCAACATGTCGGCCACTAGGTTAAAAAGAAGCGGTGACAAGGGATCTCCTTGTCTTAAACCCTTTAGAGTTTGGAAGTAATGACCGATATCGTCATTAACTCGTATTCCTACACTCCCTCCCTGGATAAACCTTGCAACCCACTCACACCACTGAGGTGCGAATCCTTTCATACGTAAAACCTGTTGAACGAATGACCATTTTACCTTGTCGTAAGCCTTTTCAAAGTCTATTTTGAACAGTACCCCATCCATTTTTTTCGTATGTAACTCATGGATCGTTTCATGGAGCACAACGACCCCTTCAAGAATATTTCTCCCCGGTATGAACGCAGTTTGAGTCGGACGCACGACCCTACTTGCTATCGAGGTTACTCTATTCGTTCCTACTTTTGTGAAAATTTTGAAACTCACATTCAATAAACAAATGGGTCTATATTGCTCTATGCGACTTGCATCCTCCTTTTTGGGCAGCAGCGTAATAATTCCAAAGTTCAACCTATATAATGGCAGGTTTCCTTCTCGCAGTTGAGAAAACATCGCCATTAAGTCCTCCTTTATAATACCCCAAATTTTTTGGTAAAACTCCGCAGGGAACCCGTCTGGTCCAGGGGCTTTATTATGCTCCATCTGATTAATAGCATCATATACTTCCTTCTCCGTGAACGCTTGAGTTAAAATGACATTCTCCTCAGCCGAAATCTGAGGCATATCATGAGTCATTTCCTCCTTCATCGAAAAGTGATTTGGAATCGGCGCTGAAATTGCTTGTACTTGCCGGTAGCTCATTCCTAACCGAAAAGGGTTAGAACTAGTCGATAACTAAAGATGGACAAGATAGAACTTTTTTTCGAGAAAGGGAAGCCCCGAGCCTCTCCATCGATCGATATATATGGCCCTCAACAGCATAAAACTAATCTAGCTAGCTAACCTCGACGGGCACGGGCCTCCCCGCCAACTGCTGCTGCTCGTCAGTGCCACCACCGGCAGCTGCTGGACAGGGGAGACTAGCGGAGGGATACGAATGCCGAGGTGCCTGGGTGTGGTGTCGGTGGCGCCGTCGCGGGGCAGCCAGAATACGGCCGGGAGGAACTCGTTGGTGTGGCACACGAAGGTGAAGTGATAATGTTTACAAATAGAAGGAAATTACTCTCTTCATCATGGCAATTTGTGGTCTTCATCAAGCATTATGTAATGAGGCTCCGAGAGTTCTTATTGTGATTTCTCGGGAAGAGAAGGAAAAGTATAACCTAAAAGGCTCTGAAGTGAGAAACATGATAAAACTATTTTGCCCATTGAAGACATGCATTAAGGGTTTTGCTACAAAGACAATAGATAACAAAACATTAGGAGACATTTTGTTAATTCATATGAAATATTGTTGTTTGTAATGCAATCATTTGATGTAAGTCTCACCATGTGGTATGGCACAGTAGATATGAAAAAAAGGTTGTATAATGAGACCTCGTTGAAATTGTGGTCCGTTTTACCACATTTCGAGGGGGAAGAACGGAATGTATGAATAAATATTTGGGATGTGATGAATCTATGAACGCTTATGATTATATTTCAAACCAATGTTATTTATAATCATATGTGGCACTTTACTCAAGTGGCAAGTTTGTCAGAATTATATGGCTAGTGGTTGTATATATGGCCAACGCCGTTTATAATCACCACTCTTCATTAAGCTATTTCCATCTCCCCCAACTTTGTTGGTTTAGAGCCGAGATGAGTAATATCAATATTTTTGATGTAAGCTATAGGGGCTTCCCCTAACGCATTATTTTCAAAAAAAATGACGTATCTTCGATCTTCAAAATTAAGTAATCATTTTTTAAATAATACACGAAATTTATTTAATTAGGAAAATAATACATGTTTTTATTTTTTTTCAAAATATTAGTCAGTCGTCTTAGCCTAAACCGACTGGGCTAATCGTCCTTGGGGAAGACGATTAGGGCCTTGTCGTCTTTGGGGAAGACGATAGGTAGTGCCACATGCAGATTCCTTGCACATGGGACCTGTCGTCTTCGGCAAAGACGATTAGTACTAATCGTCTTCGGCCATGACGATTAGTACTAATCGCATAATATTTTTGAAAATAAAAAAACACGTATTATTTCTGAAAATAAATAAAAAAAGCGTATTATTTAAAAAAATCATATAAACATAAATCTTAATGATAACTCCATTAGATATTTTTCCATATGAGTTAGGTAAGTTGAGAATTATGAAAACTACTAATGCAACACTTGGTGTTGAGTCTCCACATTCCCTTGTGGTTGATAATGTGTGTTAACGTTCATCTTAGTGGCTTGTTGCTGCCAAATTGGATGAAAGTTTTGAGCTCTAGTGATGTATGGAACTCAATAGAATACTGAGATTCACCAAGATATAGGTCGGAATGGAGTATCATTCTTGTTATAATAGAGTACAAAAGAAAATATTATGCACCGGTACTCTATCTTTCCCGCTAATAAAGTTAAGCGCAATAAGGTGTAGATTTTAGTGTCCAACGAACCATTTTACAATGAACGGTCAGCTCCTTCGACTGTCAGAAAAAATATGTGTGCTCAAGTATGAACGTGCCTTAATTATGAACAACATAACCCGCAAAGATACAAATAAGTCGAGAAATAGACCAATATAGAAAAGCCCCAAAAAAACTTGCAGTACATGCAAGGTAATAAAAGTTACATGCTCACTAGTAAGAAACGCGGTAACCTTGATATTGTGGGTTGTTCGTACAATGTAACAATCTCTATGTCAATGTCAATTAGGTGCATCATCATTGGTAATCAATTTTTGTTAACAGTAGCCAACATTGCGATCAGAAGACTGAAAATACATGCTAGCAGATTATACCGCACCTCGCCGCCGGCCGACAACCCCGGCCGGCTGCTCGTCGCAGGTAAACACGAAAGGCTACTCAAAGTAGAACCATGATGGCAGCCGCCCCCAAGGATGAGGGAGTCGTCAGCCAGCTCGCGCTACCGCCTTGCCTGCGCGAGTGGCTCGGGCACCGGCGATGGCCGGAACTCTCTTCCACGGCTGTCGCCGCTGCAAAATCCTATGGAAAGCCGCAGCTCCGTGTTGACGTCGTTGTCTGCCCACGAGATTGGAGCCTGCGGTGAATGAGTCGCGTCTGCGTAGCACGACGTCGCCATGAGCAGCAGCTCGAGGTTGTGCCGCTCGACACCACGGGCGTCGGACAGCGGCGTCGGCGCCTGGTCGAGGAACTGGTGGAAGAGCGCGGGGCAGCCGGGTTACGCACTGCCACGGCACCGCTGGACGTGCTGGACAGGCACGGCGATCTCGCCGTCAGCACTTGCTGATGCGGCGGCGACGAGGGGGCCGCCGCCGCCGCTACTCCGCAGACCGGCTCCGAGGACACGTCCCCGCCCATTCCCGCCTGCGGGCGACCGGCGCTGCAAGTGTACCGGTGCTCCAAGAATTCCTCAACCCTGCACCGCATTTCGACGCGCCCACCAGTTAGTCACAGAGCACAGGGCAACAAGCGCCATCAGAAACTGACATCACTACCACAGCACGTACCGGGTGAAGACGCGGCCGCAGTCTTGGCAGCAGGAGTGGCCGGCGCGGGTGCCGCAGGTCTTGAGGTGGGCGTTGTAGTCGGTGAGGACGGCGTAGGCCTTGGAGCAGCGGGCGCAGGCCCACTGCCGGCAGGCGCCGTGCTTGCGGCGGAAGTGCTTCTTGATGCCGGTGATGTCGGCGAGGGCGTGGGACGGGTGGTGGTACTGGCAGCTGGGCTCCGGGCACACGAACACCTTCCGCGGCGGCGGCGCCGAGACCGACGCGTCCCGCTTCCGCAGCCTCCACGGCAGGTTGTGCCGCCGCCGGTGCATCTCCAGGTTCTGCTCCCGCCGGAACACCTGGCTGCAGACCTCGCACGCGTACCGGTGGGACTCCAGCAGCGTCCGCGGCGACAGCGACACCACCTGCGCGTCCGGGTCTGCACCGTGTCCATGTCAGTACGCCTCACTGGTATTTCCGCCGATACATTGCTTGCCGCCAGGCAGCAAATCTTGAATGTATGGCGTCGATTGTTTACCTGGTGTCCCGGCCGGCCGGTTCTTCCTCTTCCTCGCGGTGGAGGAGGTGGTGGCGGTTCGCAGCCTCCCGGACGGCGTCTCCCCGTCTGGAGCCGGCACGGCGGTTGGCGCGCAAGAGCCCATAGAGTTGGACGACGAGAGGGAAGCAGGGTGAAGAGATCAACCAGAATGGGAAGTAGTACTACATCCGGAGCTTGCAGTGTCTCTCAAGTCCTGTGCTGTAGCAGCAGCTATGCCCCAGCTGAGCAGGTTTGTCTCTTTGCTTTGCTGTACCGTGTCCATGGCCGCACAAGCTTCTGCATGCCCCTGGTGAGAGAGAACAGCTGCAGAAGGGCTGCAGAGTTTGGTAGGGTCGATCTGGTGCCTCCTTGTGGTGGAACTATTGGACAGGTCGATGAAATTACATGTGTACCGCTGCTTGGCCTGACTCCGGCCGGTCTACGGGTTCAGGGATGGACGGAACAGTGGTTAACCTGCGTACCGGTGAAGCGGTTAGCGGTCCATTTGCAAATCAAGTGTTCTTACTCAAGGCAACTGAGTTAGCGTGTCCTTCTTATGCTAGTGTGGCACCGAGCTTAGTCTTTGTTAGGTGCTCATTTCGGATAGCTCGCCCTTTGGTCATAGTAGCCCCAATTATCTTTCGTGTGTGTGTTTCCGATTGTTTCTTGTGGTTTGGTTTCTCGTGTTTTGGATCAATTTAGTTATCTTCTACAAGTGACAATAAACATCTCTTTGGATTGTTCCATTTGCCTAGCGTAAGACCATCTCCAGCGGCACCCCCCATATTTGTGTCCGGCACACCCCAATTCTATTATTTTCAGATAAATGGGAAAAGGGTGACGTTATCCATTTGCTCCGGGGATGATGTTACACGGTACATTCTTAATGGCACAGTGTTTGGTCATGTCACGACCAATAACGAATTTGACCCCTGCCCTTTTTTAATGGAGAAAAAAGCAAACATCTGGGGACCTGTCACGCAAGATCTTTGATCTTCCCCTGAAACGACAGGAATTGAACCCGCGCATGGTGGATTCACAAATAATGCATGACTAAACTTTTTCCCACTCTCACTTCTTGTACACAACATGCACAAAGATAAATGGGCTTTTGAGATTTTCAGAATTTCTGGGTCTAAAATTGGCCAAGTCCAATAAAATCCAACAGCTTTGGGGACGGTGGTTGATTTCAAGGGCTACCGCTAGAAGTTTTGGTGGTAGGCTCCTACGTCAGCAGAGTCAAGTTTCACGCGACGCTCGTGGACCAGAGCGGCTACCCCATCGACACCAGCGGTAGCAAGCTGAACTTACTGCCATCATATTTGGCGGTACCAAAATGGGTTATATTTAGCTAAAAAAAAACTTAGAATAGGTTTAGTTCAGAATGAAGTTTTGCCCTGAGGTCAATTTCATCGTTTTGGGCTGCTATGTTGTCTCTACTGGCTTCCGATACACCATTTTCTAATCATAGCACCAGGGGCGGAGCCAGGATTTCAGTATGAGGGGGGTGAATTTTTTTTGCACGTGGACAGGTATATATATATTAACTCAGTATAACATCAATCATAATAATATATGTGAAAGAAAGCTACATTCTTATAGTTTATTGTAAATATATAAATTATTGCATACTCCCTCCGTATCAAAATGTAAGATGTTTTAGACATTTCAATAACGACCACATACATATTGAAATGAGTGAATCCACACACTAATACGCGTCTAGACACATCCATATCTAAAAATTCTAAATATGTAAAACATCTTATATTTTGATATGGAGGGAGTAGTACCCAAAAACGTAGTCGACGGTCGCCATATCAATAAAATAGAAAAAAAAAATGATCTTCAACTAATCCTATACTTTATGCAATTCCACATTGGGAGCAAAGGCATCATGCAACTTAGAATGGGTCGTAGTATGATATTTATTATGAATCCACAAAATGCCACTCCCACGGATCCATAATAAGTGTCGCTGATTTAGTACAACTTTGTAGTAAATCAGCGACACTTATTATGTATAGGAGGGAGTAAGTGATAGTTAAATCTGCAATATATACGATGTACCTTAATCGAAATATGAGGCGTTCGGAAGATGAATACACGGGCCATCCGCACCATGAGGGACATCGAGTTTGGCGAAGGTACGACCCCACCCTCGGGCAGCTAATGGCTATGCCCTAGCATGGGAGGTGGCGGCAATCATCTAAGCCGAAGGGAAGCCGATGAGTCGATTAGACATGGGGTTTTTTGTACGGTTGTAATGTGTCTATCCCATCTGAGTCAGTAGTTCTATCGAATACCAATCGCAGTGGGATGTTGTAGGCCTGTTGGACTTTGCCTCACGTAGCACACGGATTTGTGCCTCTTTTTCTTTGCCTAATAATGGCCGAGTAGTAATCACAATCAGTTGTTATATACAGTAGTACATACCAGTAACATAAGTTACATAGGAGGGCATAAAATGAAAATTTAGAAGAATTAGGACATCAAACTAAAACCTAAAACCCTAGACTTCTCTCTTTCCTTGGGCGGGGGCAGTGGAGTTTCTAGCTCTTCCGCGTCCTCTGGTTGTAAAGGTGGAGATCCTGACTGCCACGCAAGTGCTAGCGCCGGAAGCTGTCACCTGTGGTACCCGCCATGCGGGGTCTGCACCTACCAAACGGGACTCCCACATAATGAAGTATTTGACGGCTTATAGTCTATCAGTTTATACAAAACTTTTTTACTTTTGTGGAACTTGGTATGTCAAAAAAAATCTTTGTTATTAACATAATATTCATTATGTTATCTATTAGTATATTATCCATTCTAGGAACCAGAGTTAATCTTGTAAATGTATTTGTGAATATTAAGCCACATTATAAATATGTTTTCTTGTGGTAACCCTTTAAAAATGTGTATTAAAATTTACTTTGTGAAAACATATTACACTAAGTATCTCTAATAAAGTTCCTCCACAAATTAATATGTGCCACTTCAAGAATTTCAGCGTGTTTACATATGGTGGTGATCATAGTGCCCTACAATGTAAAAAAAGAGTAACAAATATATTGATAGAGGTTTCTAGAGTAAGGAATGCCAAGATTGAGTGTACACTACTAGGAAATATTTTGCTACTGGTGACTCGTATTGGGCACGCCAATAGTATGCCACCTTTGGTAAATGTTACTTGTGGCGTGTCACGCTACTAGGCGGACGCGTTCGTACGTGTCTGGACCACGATCATCCGATGCCTTCGCCGCTTTCCGCTACCGATTCACACACATTTTGCCCCCTCCCCCTGCCGATGTCGGAGGCCCCACATCCTCGCGGTGGCGCTCGCAAGTCTCATGTGAGGCCGAACGACATTTGCGTGAATATGGGTCATATACCGGCGAGCCAACGACGGACGCGACGGGACAACCAGAGGTGGAGCCAACGCTGGAGGCAACGGATAGGAGCTCGGCAGAGATCACCGGATATAGATACACACGAGACCACATCGGCCATTTCATTTCAATGCATATTTGATGTTTGTAATCTGATCGTCGAACATGGGGGCACTTTTGTGGTCGAAACTTTGAACTACAACATCCGTCCACCAGACCGTCCATTGGGAACACGGTGGACGTGATCTAAGTGAGTGTAACGAAGCGTACCACAAAATCAAACACAGGGCACAGGCGTGCAACCAACGCATCACACATGGTATAGAGTTCCACGGCTGGTACACAACAACACGAAGACACATGTGTGCATGCTCTGGTAGAGCCGTGGTGAAGGGTGCACCTCTAGGGTTGCCCGATCTTCACGGATTGATGGCGGGAGTGGACGAACGCACGCAAGAACACGAGGAACACGAAGAACACAAGGGGAATTCGTGGCAAATAGTGGGGATAACTAGAAGAGCCTGAGAGGATTCCCACCCAACAACAAGTCTCTCAAATAGAGAAGCCTTTGAATCAAGAAACCAAACCAACTCCACTCTTAATGAAACCGATTTCCTCTTACCGGCCGGTCCACCGATCCAATAGAATCCACAAAGGTGGCCGATTGGCTAATAGTCTCAACTAAGAGAAGAGGATCTTGATACAACTTAATAGATGGATGATCTAAGGAGAGGCCTTGAATCCACAAGAGGGATCTTCTCCACAAGGGGAGGAATCATCTCCACAAGGGGAGGAAGTGAGCACAAGCTCTATCTCTATCTCATAGCTTGTCTCCCTTAGATCTGAAGGGGTAGGTGCCTATTTATAGGTTTGACCATGAATGGGGGTAGGTGGGAGGATAAGGTTACATGGCTCAAGGGCCATTTCAGCATGCAGGCTCGAGTCGGGTCGGTAGTACCGGGCTCTGTGTGGTAGTACCGGCCGCAGTCTTCGGTGTGGTAGTACCGGGGTCGGTGGGCCGGTAGTACCGAATGGGGAGCAGTACCGGGGCTGCTTGTGCGGTAGTGCTGGGATGAAATCCCATCGAGTCCAGTAGCTCCTGGCGTATCTTAGCAGTACCGACCTTGCTCGGCAGTACCGGAGAGGCAGGGGGCGGTAGTACCGGCCATTGGAACTGTGGCTCTTCTTCCTTCTCCTCTTCCAAGCCACCGTCTTGTCGTGCTTCATTCCTCTTGTACCTTGGTCATCCTCTCGTGTACCCGTAGTCGTCGTGGCAAGCCTAGTATCAACAAGTGACGGAGGATAATGTAGTATACCATCCAAAAGGGTGGGAAATAAATTGTTGAAGAGGAATGAGTTCACTTTTGATATCCATGGTGACTTGTGATATATTGGAATGCTTGACATGGTGATGGGCCTAGGTTGCACTACATCATCTCCCCCCCTTCAAAAAGAGTCATCCTCGACTCTTGCTCGTCATCATCATGGCAAAGAGGTAGATGTGTAGACCTTGTCGTGGGGTTCACCATGTAGTCGTGCTTGATGGAAATGATGTGGCACTTCTTCAATGTCTCTTCGCCTTTCGAGTAACCAACAAAACTCATAAGGAAGACGAAACAACACTCAAAGAGTAGCCAATTCTTGAAGGTCATCGCATGAGCGCTTATGTAGAAGGAAGTCACCTTTGCAAGATGCCGATGTGCTCTTCTTGCAAGATCTTCCGTCATAGGAATGCGGGGTTGAAACAACTCATGTAGGCTCATCCAAAGGTACGACCTACACATCAAATACCAAGCAAACCATGTGTGTGCAAGATAGAGGAGCATATCATTAATTTCATGTCCATTCATGTTTAATACACCAATAGCACAACACAAATATGTGAAAGTCAAAGCATATGCAAGGTCAATGTGCAAGCAATTTTTCGAAACATCCTCAAAATGTGGGAAAACAAAAACTTCAGGAAAATGTGAGAAGGCAATGATATCTATCTCATTTTGAACCATATGATCATTATTGCACACAAGGCATTGGAAAGAACAATTTATTATCATCCTTGATGCAATGAGAGAAGAGTTTGGCAAAAACACACAATGAAGAATGTTCAATATATCATCATGGGTGCAAACAATACATAAGAAAGAGCAAATTTACAAAATATTTGTTGCAACACCAATGTACTCATGACAAGACATGCTCAAAATGTCATTATGGTTGCAAACAAGCCATCTCAAAGAGCAATTGTTCATCATATTTGTTGCAACACATAAATCATTCATATGAAAGATCAAGAAAACATTCTTGTCATAGGGGAATCCAATATCACAAACATGTTTGCAAACAAACCAAAAGCAAGAGAAATTGTTCCACTTGTTTGATGCAAAACATGGGAAGGGCATTAGAGTTGGTTTCGATCCACAACTCAAATGTATGCTCTCAAGAGTTCTTTTTGTCAACTCATGCTCAATGGAAGTTGACAATATCATGCGGGTACCAAAATACACAAAACACCCAAGGAAAACATTATGGGTATGGTATATGAACACATCATCCATCATGATGCGTCTCTTCATTTGCACTTCACCAAACACACCAAAATCAAGTGGAATGTATGACATATGTGGATGGTTACTATGCAAAGTGAAGGATGGAACAAGGTCCATAAGAGAAAACGAAAAATCTCCAGAATGTGAGAGAGCTATGGGTGTAATCTCATTATAAATTAAGGGCTCATCATTGCAAACCAAACATTTGAAAGAACAAGTTTTCATCGTTTGTATCACCAATAGAAGAATCCACATGATCAACGTTGTTTTTAGGCAAAGTATCACATGTGAAAAGGAATGACTCATAAGTGACATCAAGAGAATCATCCATATCTTGCAAGCAATCAACATTCATCATGTCCACTAGTGGGATCATGGTCACATCAACACCCATACCTTTGTTGTCCCACTCATGTGAAGTAGGTGTTGAAGTAGTAGGGGCTTCCGTGTAGCCGACTTGTCCATTTTGAAGTAGACATGGGGTGACATCATCATCATCCTCCATGTATATCTTCTCCATTTGAGGCACCGTCACATCGAGGCTTGGCGTCTCATCATCCATAGAACCTATAACATAATGAGAGAACACACTAGAGGAGAAGGGTAAGTTGTTAGAAATCAAAATGGCCTCACAAGACCTATCAACTACCTCTCTCAACTCATGTGGTGTATCACTCATTCCCTCAAAGTTGGAACACTCAATCTCACATATGGTGGAGGCACTCAACTCACTCTCACTCTCACTCAAGTGGGCTAAGTGGCTCTCATTCTCACATGGGATTGGTACCATATCATAACTCAAGCTCATAGGGATAGGCTCGGATTCCTCAACTCCATACGCCACCATGATTGAAGGGAAACTCCCATGCTCAACCTTCTCGACCTCGTCGCCTCCAAAGATGCATGCCACAAGAGGGGCATCATCGCTCGACTCCATTGCCGAAGGGAACATCCCATGCTCGGCATCATCCTCACTTGACCCATGGTCATAGGTGATAGCATACTCCATGCACGCCTCCTTGGTCGAAGGGAAAGTCCCATGCTCGACCATCTTGTCATCGCCTTCGTCACCGTCTTGTTCAACAACTTGGCACTCCCACATCATGTGACCATTTCCATTGCATAGTGGGCACAAGAGCTTGGGGCATTCTCGTGGTGATGTCCTTGGCCTTGGCAATTGTCGCATAGAAGGTCTTCATCTTTCCATATGTGGGCCATTGTGGTGGTGGCACTTGGTGTAGGACCATATCATGAGAAGTGCTTGAGAAGGGCTCCAATGTAGCGGTCGTGGCCTCACAAGTGTTGCAATGCTTCTTGCGGCGTCGACGTGAGCTTGACCGTTGCTCGAAGAACTTGTCGATGTCGGCATGAACTCGTCAACAATAGAATCAACACTAGGAGACACCATAGGATGTGCACTTGCCGCCATCTTGGATGTGGAGGTTGCACCTTGAACTTGGAGTGTAGGCGTAGGTGCTTGATGGCGTGCCTTTCGTCGTGACTTCTCTTCATGTCGGCGTTGGAGTTCTTGACAGGAGAATTGACGTCGAAAGTCGTTCGGATGCTTCTCCTCATGTCAACATCGGCGTGCTTGTCGTCGAAGGTCCTTGGTGGTTCCACTCGAACTTGTTGATATGTTCCGAAGCTTGGTGAGTGTGTCGATGTCGTCTTCAAGCTTGGGCATGGTGTGGTCCACCTTGGTGTCTTTCTTGTGGCGCCTTCTTGAACTAGATTGGCCTTGGCTTGGGTTGGCCTTGTTGATGCACTTCTTGTTGCGCCGTCTTTTTGTTGATGTAGAATGTCGAAGCTTGTCACTCTTGGCAATGTCTTTCTCATGACGCCTTCTTGAAGTTGATGGAGCTTCATAGGATGAATGCATGGTGGTCTTCTTGTTGCTCCGTCTTGAGCATGAACCATAGTAGGTTCTCCCAACAAGCTTGGTGGTGCGCTCTTGAACACGGTGGTGATGGGGTTCGTCTCCTCTTGCATGTTGTCGAGGAGTAGTCGATGTAGTCACCCATGCTTGAGAGGTCGTAGTTGTACATGTGCTCCACCATGTCGTCGGAGTGGTAGTCGTGGCAGCGGTCCGCCATGGGATCCATGCTCGTGGAGTCGATGTCGATGTCGGACTCCATCATGTCCATGTGGTCGAAGTAGGTGTGGCGCTCCATCATGTCATCATTGCTTGTGTAGACGGAGTCGAAGTCGTGGTAGTCCATGTCGTTGGCGCTTGCGGAGTTGGAGTCGTAGTAGCGAAGTCTTGGTGATGCTCCATGTCATGCACGCTTGCGGAGTCGAAGTCGGTACCATATGATGAAGGTTGGTCGAAGTCGTGGTACCGCTCCATGTCGTTGACGCTTGTATAGTCGGAGTCGTGGTAGCGGAAGTCTTGGTGATGCTCCGTCATGTCATGGGGTCATAGTCGGTGTAACATTCCCCCATGTCCTCTATGCTCGCGGCATCATTGTCGATGTGGCTCATCGTGTACTCATCATCATCTTGGCCTCCATAGTTTGATTCGCTCTCCCTAGACATGTTAGCTCACAAGCACACGTGTATGTATGGGTGGAATGGAAACTAAGAGCTCAACCTCACCTTTAAGATAGTATTGGAACTAGTGGACCTTGCCAAGAGGAACCGATACACAAAGATAAAGTTGATTGAGTTTCAAAGATCCAAACACAAACTCCAAAACACACACGGCTTATGGTGGATAGATAGGTATTGTGGAAAGCAAATGAACCAAACCGAAACCAAGATATTGTAAAGGCAAGTAGAGAACCACGATGATCACAAAGCAAAAGCAAGTCAATCTCAAAAGATAGGAATGTAGCTCAAGGAAACACACACGATAGATAAATGGGACTTATGCAACCAAGAAGTGAGCTAAAGAACCATATGATCCTAGCGAAGACTATAAGCTTGTGTTGCACAAGTACAAGGAGAGCCACTAGCTCGATTGCAATTTATTGGTGGGCTACTAGATTTGCACAAAATGTACCACCTACAGATGTTCATCGAGCTTGCGTGCTTCCTACAAGAGATATGGCAAGTGGTGTTTCTTTCTTTTCTTTTCTTGCTCTTTTTGCTTCTTTTCACTTTTCACTTTTGATTCTTTTCTCTTTTGCACACTCACTTCTTTCATGCCAACAACAAGATATATGATATATGAACTAGCGCATACAACGGTCGGTCGGAAACTACACGGTCAATTGTGCAAAGCCCAAGCAATCATCAAGAGCTAGCTCAATAGGACATGGTAATTGCAAAGATATAGTGTGGCTAACAAAGGAATGACAATGGGAGAAGATTCGAGAAGTTTATACCTTTCGTCGATGATCTTCACCCTTTTTGTAGAAGTTTCGTGCTTGCCCACGGATTTTGGTGATGGTGGATGCTGGATCTTCCGCAATGGTGATGTAGTCCTTGTTTGTAGCTTCGAAACGAGCCGAAGAACACCAAAAACGGAGTCCGAAATCAAAAGATATGGCCAAAACCGTTTTCCTGAAATGCTGATTTTTGCTCTCTGGAAGTAGATCGGTAGTACCGGGACCAAATGTCCAGTAGTACCGTGGTACCAAGGCCCGGTAGTACCGTGCCAAGCCCGGTAGTACCGCGAAACGCGCGATTTTTCAGATCCGAACTCGGGACGCGATTTCTGCGTGATTTGGGTAGAAAAACGGACGGTAAAACTCAAAATCGGAGGGCCAAATGATGGAATTAGGCTATGGGAACACAAACGAAGGTAGATCAACAAGTTTAGCAATAGATCTATGGATCAAAACCTACCAAAACGCACAAGATTCATAGATCGGTCCAAAATCAAATTGGGGCTATTTTTATGGAATTTTTGAAATTAGGCAGAATCAAAGAAAAATTTGGTGGATTTGGGGTGGAAACACAAATCAATCCGTGGCAACCTTTGCTCTGATACCATATGGTGAAGGGTGCACCTCTAGGGTTGCCCGATCTTCATGGATTGACGGCGGGAGTGGACGAACGCACGCAAAAACACGAGGAACACAAAGAACACGAAGAACACAAGGGGGAATTCGGGGCAAATAGTGGGGATAACTAGAAGAGACTGAGGGGATTCCCACCCAACAACAACTCTCTCAAATAGAGAAGCCTTTGAATCAATAAACCAAACCAACTCAACTCTTAATGAAACCGATTTCCTCTTACCGGTCGGTCCACCGATCCAATAGAATCCACAAAGGTGGGCGATTGGCTAATAGTCTCAACTAAGAGAAGAGGATCTTGATACAACTCAATTGATGAATGATCTAAGGAGAGACCTTGAATCCACCAGAGGGATCTTCTCCACAAGGGGAGGAATCATCTCCACAAGGGGAGGAAGTGAGCACAAACTCTATCTCTATCTCATAGCTTGTCTCCCTTAGATCTGAAGGGGTAGGTGCCTATTTATAGGTTTGACCATGAAGGGGTAGGTGGGAGGATAAGGTTACATGGCTCAAGGGCCATTTCAGCACGCAGGCTCGAGTCGGGTCGGTAGTACCGGCCACAGTCTTCGGTGCGGTAGTACCGGGGTCGGTGGGCCGGTTGTACCGAATGGAGAGCAGTACCGGGGCTGCTTGTGCGGTAGTGCTGGGATGAAATCCCGTCGAGTCCAGTAGCTCCTAACGTATCTTAGCAGTACCGAACTTGCTCGGTAGTACCGGAGAGGCAGGGGGCGGTAGTACCGGCCATTGGAACTGTGGCTCTTCTTCCTTCTCCTCTTTCAAGCCACCGTCTTGTCGAACTTCATTCCTCTTGTACCTTGGTCATCCTCTCGTGTATCCGTAGTCGTCGTGTATTCCCTGAATTATTATTCTGTCTAATGTCTCTAATCAAGCCTAGCATTTCTCGTTTGAAAAAGCTTCAGAGCATTGTGCCATTCTCAGTCAATCACATCGCATCGCCGGCCGGTGCCCCATACAGTCCTACTCCTCCTTTCGCCTACCAGACAAGCAGGCAGGGGAGAGCTCTCGTGTCATTTCACCCAACACCTACAAAGTAGGAGTACAGGAGTGTGCCCCTTGGATCCATTCATCCATCCACCGTATCAGCAAAAGTCTGGACCCTGAAACTGAAAGGCTGCAGGCAACCTTTTTTCCTCCTTTCTCCAAGGGGCCGGCTCACCTTGTTGCTTGCAACTCGCAGACAACAAGATCGAGTAGTTCTTACTTTTTATGGCTGCATAATTTGTAATGGAGTGATCTATCATGCACTAGCACTCCGTTGATTTTCACATTCGTCATGATACATAGCGGGCAGGAAGCAAATTCCGTCAAAGAAATATGCATGAAATAACGTGCGGCGAGACCGTGATGGTCGTCTGTTTGTTTTTCACACAAGAGGCAACTGCTGGACGTACGTTTTTGCTTGCCTCCTTTAATGGCTACCACAAGATCAAACAGATTCGACTCTGGTCTCTGGAGGTACTATCGACAAAGCAAATTGCAGAAGCACCTCTCCAGTGCACACCTGCAGCATGGACAGCAGTACATCATCGGTGCTCCAGTAAACAGACCACCACCAAAATCAGACAGACAGAGATTCCTCCGGTACAAATTTAACGGAGCTGCATGCTATCGCTGCGCCTCTGCCAGTACATGGCTTCTGGTTACTTCCGGTACACAGGCATGCATAAAGTTTCATGAGAAAAACACAAGACGACACGAGCAACCGTAGTACGAAGTGAGAAAGGGAAGGCATGGCCAGACTCCAGACTTGACCCTTCAGGCCACCTGCTGCTGCGGCTGCTGGACCTGGACGGGGGAGGCGAGCGGCGGGATGCGGAGGCCGAGGTGCCTGGGCGCGGTGCGGGCGGCGCCGTCGCGGGGCGGCCAGAAGACGGCGGGGAGGATCTCGTCGGTGCGGCAAACGAACGTGGAGCGGGTGAAGTGCCTCGCCAGCCTCCTCTTCCCCTGCGAGCGAGAGCAACACGACGCGCGCTGTATGTCAACGAACGCACCGCATATGATATCCAAGATTGATACTGGCAGCATGAGTCCAAGATTGATGTACCTGCATACGCGCGGCGTCGATGTGGACGGTCTTGCGGCTGCGGAGCCAGGGCTTCCAGCCGCAGCCGTGCAGGGCGTAGTGCAGCCCGCGCGCCGCGTCCGGCGTCGTGAAGTTGACGAAGCCGTACCCCTTGTTCCTGCTCTCGTTCCTGCTTGACATGCGAGCACACGATCCATGGGCATGTTATGTGGTTCAGTTCGATCGTGACAATGCATATTTTAGCCACTAGCTGGAAATTTAAGCAAGATATCTATACTATAAAAACACATTGCATATTTGAGCCGTTCGTAATTTTATTGACTGTTATTTTACTGAGTTTGCCTTTTTTCAGTTTGTGTTTAGCAGGAAGTTTCGACAGATAAAGCAGGATGCACATGCTCTAGCAGCACATTACCGCATGCATGGTTGCTATTTTCGAATTTTGGGCCAAATCATTGTGTAAACAAGAAACAATGGTTGTAGATGTACCGATTTAATTTAGATCAAGAGAAACGGGAAAGTATTTTTATTTTGGTCTATCACTACAGTTAATGGTACAGAAAACAGATCGTTGCTTTATGACGCTATCGATTCTTCTTTTCTCTGACCTGATTTGTCTCTTTGCCCTTTAGCTTTACCCACAGCAAGGACGATCGATGTGCAGAAAAGAGAGGATCAACGTTCGTTCGCTCCCGTACGTACTAGTATCTCACTACTACACGGTGGTAATTACTCTTGCAAAGTAATGGTAAAAGCAAAGAAAATACAGTCAGAAAATCACTCTTGCAAAGTTGTCATCTTGTTGGAGCGAGCATGAATTAATCACCTGAAATCCATGGGCACGTAGATGAAGTCGTACGCGGCGGCCGGGCCACCGCGCCGCCGCCTGTTCTCCCGGGCGCAGTGGTCGTCCAGCAGCTCCATCATCGCGGCGCGCCTGCACGCGACGCCGCAGAAACACGAAAGATTCATCAACTAGAACACGCACGAACTGAGCACAGCAGTCCAGGAGAACGCGCGCGCTTACGTGAGCCTGTTGGGGATGTTGCGGATCATGACGGTGGTGAGGCCGAGCCACGGCGGCGGGGGGATCCACGTCTCCGGCCTCATCGTGAACTTCGGCGACGGCGACAGCCCGGCGCGCCGCGCGACCGGCACGTGCGCCCTGCCCCTGCCCCTGGTCTGCGCGCGCGGGCCGCACGCCGCCAGCCCGCGACGGTGAGGCGGCTCTCTCCTGCGCTCCCCGGCCGCGGCCGCACGCCCCTTGTCGTGCCTGTACATCGCCTGCGCGTACAGCTTCTCGCAGACGACGCCGCCCCTGTTGTTCGGGAACATGAGCCCGCGGCGGTGGGGGTGAGGCGGCGACGGGGCGTGGTTGCGAAAGAAGTGCGGCTGCGGCGGAAGGGGGTGGTAGCGGTGCTCGGGAAGGTGGGATGGGAGTAGTTGGGGAAGGTGCGGAGGGGCGGCTGGTAGCCGGCGCCGCCGTAGTAGTACGCCGGCGTCACGGGAGGAGGAGGAGGCTGGAGCGGAGAGAGGCGGGGGTGGTTGGGGCGGCGGAGATACGGCCGCGCGTAGGCGTTGAGATCTGCGGCCACGGCCATGGCTGAAGCGGCGGGTTGGGAGGAGGAGACGGCGAGGTTGCAAGACACGTTCGCCGGTGAGGCAGCCGGGGACACCGTCTGGTTGCTTTATGGGAGTGGCCGGGCACATTCTGACATTCGTACAAGGTCTTTTGGTTTTAGTGCGTCTCACTGAAACAGGGTCCCACTTTCTGACACTTGTGCACGTTAATTGGTCCGTTCTCGGCTGCTCGATTGTTGCAAGTGTGAACATCTCTCCGTCATTTCTTTGCTGAAAAAAAAAATCTCTCTGTCATTTCTTCTTCACGTTTCTGGGCCTCGTTGGTTCAATGGAAAAGTAGAGCCACAAGAGTACGAATTTTCCTTTCCTCAAAAAGAAAATTACGTATGAAATTTCCCATGGTGTCACTGTTTGTCCATTTAGTTCATGCAAAGAATTGGAACAAAGGAAAACACCTTAAATATTTCTTTGATTTCCGTTTTAAAGAACAAACCGGAGAAATTTTACATTCACGTAGACTTCATTTTGAAATTACTACGTGAGAAGAACGAGACCAAAAGATTTTGTAGTATAATAACACTTAATTATACATTTTCGTGTTGTTGGGCCTTATTTGACCATGTTTATTACGATTTCTGGTTTTCCCTATTTGTGTGAACCAAACACCAAAGTTTTATAATTGTTGTGTTTTTCAATTCTCTATTTTGCGCATGCATTCTTATCTTATTCTTGTGTTTTTTTCATTCCTATTTTTTAGAATTCTGGGAAACAAACAAGCCTTTAGAAATTTCTTTTTCGAATCCTTGGAACCATTCTTGTGTTCTTCATAATTTCTATCCTTTTTTCAAAGAGATGAACAAACTTTCTGAACAAACGGGTCTACCATTTTGGAGAGGGGGTCATCAGTCCAACCCTGCAAGATGACCAAGCGCAGGAGGTAACTGATCTCTCTCCAAGAGTGGGGGTTAACACTCTAATGTCACTTTGAGGCCAACGATGTTGGTATCAATGATACTCCCTCCGATCCGGAATATCAGTCGCAGCCTCTACACAAATATTGTACTACAGCAGTACATTTTCCACGACGTTTAATCCGGATCGGAGGTAGTATTATTTATGCTTTCTTTTAAACAAATGGTACCGTGTGGTTATAGCTCTGGTACCTGCTTGATGTTTCTCTGGCAGCAAATCGGTTCACCGTGCATGTGTCGGGGATCTAAGGTAGAAAGGCCATGAGATTGGACCTGAGCAAAGCCCAACTTACTTGGTCGATAAAATTCATCATAGATCCGACATCCCCAGTTGAGTACCTCAGCCTCAGTCTCCATAGGTTAACCAACCCCGAGTTCAAGGAGCTTAATTTACTCTAAATCAAGACAGCCAGATCATTTACATAGTCATGCCGTTGCTGCCCCTAGCTCTCTGGCATCATATTAGTATATCTATATTGAAATAGGCAACATGGGACACTTAAGTACTTCCGCAATTATATGTCTATACTAGAGGGAGCTTCTGTCGACTTGGTCGCGGATCGTGTGATACGACTCCGTCGCAGATCGTGTGGTACGAAATTGACTCACCTACACTTAATATTTTTGGACATGTGCATATCTTTTCCACTAGATGGGCGATATAGTGGTTGTCATTATTCTATGTCTACCACACTTACGCAACATTAATTAAAATTTTATCATGTCCAAAGTGAGGGGGGAAGGGGGGGGGGGGGGGGGGGGGGGCTATTGCCCCCTGGCTATACTTAGGGCATCTTTGGTTCGCATAATTTACAGCAAAATTTCCCCTGGAACATGCATGTCACACATTCCATGCTCTGGACGACATAAGCTGATGACACCTTAGTTATCTCACTATGGAACGATCCTACAAACACAGGAAGAGCCCCCTGGAAAATGACACCTAAGCACTGGCACGTGGGCGACAGTGCTGAGTTGGCTGTAAAATCATCCAAATGACCATTTAAATTGGTCGTAATCGGCTAGAAAAAGGTTCTAGACTAGTGCTATCTGAATTATGACCAATCCATGTAAAAGTATTATGACCTTTGTGACAGATTTGGTCGTTATATTTTTGGGTTTTGATTCTCCAAAACAGCGCATGACCAAATGGTACAAATGGTCATAAATCTATGACCAATATTTTCAAGATCATTGTCAAAAGGTCATAGGATAGCATATTTTTTATAGTGATTGTGTTGATATCTACCAATTGGACTTGCAACACCGACCATAGGCCACTGAAGTCAGGCAAGGGGTCAGTAAACTGTTCCAATCGATTTGCCACCCTTGAATTTTCGCAAGATTACTTCCACACACCCGTCTTGTGCCCATTGGTAGTCAAGAATAGGGACTGTACGAGCGAGGTGTGGCCACTCTCACTTAAGGAAGACATCACTAACACTTGTCACGGTTGGTTATTCGATTTATTGGCAACACAACCCGAGAGTGATGATTGTTATACTCTTATGGAGCATCTGATGATTCTTTTTTTTTTGCACTAGAAACCGGAAAACACTGACATAAGCTACTATACAGTTCTTATGTAGGTATATGAGTACCTTGTTCTAACTCAGTCATATGGGTGATTGGGATATTTTGAAAGACAAAAGTGAGACCTAGTAAGTTCTTGAGGAGAGCGCCTCCTCGGCCGAAGGCCACAAGGGTTAGGCACGATAGATGTCGATGCCACAGAAGGGGTAGGCACTGGTATGGAACTTTGAGATGCAAACGTGTGTTCATCTTCAGTGCTTACACTCATTGATGGAAAGCATCTCCCCTGACGAAGGTCACCGGATAGTTGGGCAACTCTCGGTTACCCATCCCATTATTACCCCAGGGCAAGCACGTTTAACCTGAGATTTTGTCGAGATGAGCTTCCGAAAAAGAAGATGCAATTTGTTCATATGAATATTCTATCAATTCTATAAAGTCACGAGACATGATGTCGCATAAAAAAGCGACGTCCTCGTTGATCAACCCCCAAACCGGGAACACCACCTCTTGGCATACGTCCATGTGCCCAGTGCCAGTACATATCCACATGCCCACGCACGCGTAGTGCCCGCACATGTTCCACATTCCGCGCCCTGGCCCGCACAACGCAAGGGTCGACTCTCATATCAAATGTAACACCCCAACCATCCCGAGTCTACAAAGCTTTCAGAAAAGATGATACACCTAATTATATGGACACGGCGATTCGGCACGTGGGTGCATCTGCACCCACTGCCCGAAAAACAAATTTTGAAATGTCAGAAAATTTCGAAAAAAAATTCGGATATGCATCAGCACCCGGTGTGTTAGCACAAAAAGTTTCGTGAAGAAAAGACATTTTTTGCGGCCTGTGCAAAAAAGACAAATCCCGGTTTTTCAAAATGCCTTTGTTCGCGACATGCTTTTGTCTTTTTTGCACAGGCCGCAAAAAATGTCTTTTCTTCGCGAAACTTTTTGTGCTGACACATCGGGTGCTGTCGCATATCCGAAATTTTTTTCGAATTTTTTTGACATTTTGAAAAAAAATTAAAAATGTTTCGGGCAGTGGGTGCATCTGCACCCACGACCCGAAACTGACTTCCGTAATTATATGAGTATCAATACTATTAGCCTAGGAAAGATGTCACAAACAATGCACTAGAATCAAAGGTTAGAGGGAATTTCGCTTGCACATCAATGGTCCTCACCCGCGTCCCCTATTTTCTTCAAGCTGATTGTGGCGAAGCTCTAAGTGCTCTTTCTATAGCCGGAACGAATATACTGCCTACATAACCTCTTGGATGAAGTGAAGCGTACGATATTTCCATAAAAGAAATATATTAATATCATGAATATATCAGTTACTTCCAGCTGAATCGTCTGAAGAATGTCCTCGTGAAAATTGAGTTGAAACAAAATAGGGTTCCACATCGTCAAATATAGTGGAACCGGAGGGAGAACGAGGCGATTCAAAGAGATGCTTACAAAAAATAAAATCGTTTTTCTTAAGCATGATGCCTATTCACATAGAGAGCTTCTTAAATAGACATCTCTCGTAAAAATTATTCACCGGTTAAGTTTTATAATACATCGATTTGTTCAGCAAGAAACAATGCAACGGTTACTCAGTACTAGTAGAAACCAAACATCCACAACGTTCGTGGAGTGTGGATAGACATACGGCGGCAAGGCCAGGAAAGCCTTGCGGCCCAGAAGCGCCGGCGCTTGCCCACCTCGAGCTCCTTCCATGGCCAACACCACCACCGCCATCCCCCGCCTCGCCGTCCTCGCGCCGGTGCCGTCGCCGCTCGCTCCAGGGCGCCGCCGACCCGCCGCCCCCTTCCGCCCGCGCGCTCTCTCCGCCTCCTCCCGCGGCCGCGTCCTCTGCCTCGCCGCCTCGGCCCCCGCCTCCTCCACCGACGCCGGGCAGGACCGCCTACAGAAGGTAACTCCCCCCTCCCTCCCCCGCGCAGCTCAGCACCTTGAGCATTGTGTTCACTAGGAGCCGCTGCGACACTGTAACTTGTTTGGATTTTGCCCGCCAATGAAATTTAAGTGGAACTAGCGATGTGGTCTGCTCTGGTAGGTTCCCATCAACAACATCAGGAACTTCTGCATCATCGCGCACATCGACCATGGGAAGTCCACGCTGGCGGATAAGCTCCTCGAGATGACAGGGACGGTGCAGAAGAGGGACATGAAACAGCAGTTCCTCGACAACATGGACCTGGAGAGGGAGAGGGGGATCACAATCAAGTTGCAGGTGGGTGAAATGGTGCTGTAGTCGGTTAAACTCTACCGAGTGATGCTATATCTTCTCGTTCTCTAGCGAAACAGATTAGGATTATCCTGGTGTAAATGTGGAGGCTAGAGAGAAATGACACAAGATATTGCTGTTAGCTGCTCAACACATGAATGCTGCTGTGATTTTTTTTTTCGAAAATGGGGATCAAACCTCAGCCTCTGCATCGATTGATGCTGCTGTGATTTTGTTAGTTAGGCTGTCATTTACTCGCACCTAAATATCACATCGCTTGAAGTTTCCCCTGTACTTGATAGTTTTGATGTGCATGTTCTTGGTTCTGTACTGTTGATCTAATCATTTGTTATTTTTAGGCAGCTCGGATGCGTTACGTCATGAACAATGAGCCTTACTGCTTGAATTTAATCGATACGCCAGGTCATGTTGACTTCTCATACGAGGTATAGCATACTATGCTGCTGCCAGGCAGCACAAATTTTGTTTTCAAAAAAATACAGGCATATACATGAACATTCCACTCCACTGAAATTTATAAAGTCTTTTACAGTGTGTGAGATGGTACTCTCGTAGTTTAAATCCTAGCATGCTTTTAAGATTTGATGTCGACTGAAACATTTGTGAACTGTCTGACTGATTCTTAGGTCTCCCGTTCTCTTGCTGCTTGTGAGGGTGCACTGCTGGTTGTTGATGCTTCTCAGGTGCAATATATATTTTCTTCCTGTAAGTTCAGTAGCTATGTATTTGAAGACATTTTTGCCTTACAGTGTACAGAGGCTAGCCAAGTGATATCACCAGCTTCCAGTACATCTTTTCCAAGATAGTAAACGATATCTGATGTGATAATGCAGGGAGTTGAAGCCCAGACGTTAGCGAATGTGTATCTTGCACTGGAAAGCAACCTCGAAATCATACCGGTCAGTTTGAACTGTCAGTTTATTCGCACTATAACGAGTTTGCTATCTTCTAGTTTACAATATTTACCTTTAGCTGTTAACAAATTGGGTGCTAGAGTTATTTTGAGTGTTCTATGTCTGCCTTGCTGGAATGGGGTGCAAATTTGAGTAAAGATGGGTATATTTCAGCCAATTTACTGTTTGAGCAAGATGCTTTTCCCCTTTTATTCGAACAATAATGAAGTAGCTTTAACATGGCTAAGAACTTGTTGCATTTTGCTCTTTGTAGATGAATGCTAAGGATGGTAAAATATCCTAAATCTTTTGTAATTACCCTGAGAAATGGACTTTTTGCGTGATATCCCGTTGCTTCTCACTTTTGTGTATTTGACAGATGACTTTGTTTTCTAGTTTAGGTTCTAAACAAGATTGATCTTCCTGGTGCTGAACCTGACCGCATCGCGCAAGAGATTGAAGAGGTATTCCTAATTGTTTTGTTCTAACTTTATCATGCTGATTGCTGAAAACAAGTTCTCCATTTTCCAATTATGCCCCATTGGTTCGTACTAGTCAAGTTCATCATTTCCTTTCTATTCCAGATAATTGGGTTGGACTGCAGTAATGCAATTAGGTGTTCAGCAAAGGTTGGTTTTCATCACCTTTCTGTTTTTTTTGTTCAGAGTTGCTTACACAGTGGATGTACAAGTTTAGGTAGAACATATTATTTTCTATTTTGTGAACAGATATAATCTCTTAGCTTCTGCCTTTTGTTGCTGTTATTGTTGTGTGTCTGTAGGAGGGCATAGGCATCACTGAGATACTAGATGCCATCGTGACCAAGGTCCCCCCACCACAGGATACTTTAAAAAATCCTCTCAGGGCTCTTATATTTGACAGGTGACTTTTAAGAAGTCGGTCCACTTAGAATTTTCTCAACGAATTATCATAGCGCTAAAATTGCACAGGAAGACAACATTAATTGATCTACATAATATTCTGCATATAGCTGAACTCTGTTTCATGTTTATCTACATTATTTCAGCTATTATGATGCATACAGAGGCGTAATTGTGTATTTTCGAGTTATTGATGGCAGTATAAAGAAAGGAGACAAGATCTGTTTTATGGCCAACAAAAAGGTAACTAAGGCAAAACTGGTACCTTTCCAGAAACTACCTTGTTCATCTAAGGCTGCAGTAGTGTTTATTTTTAAGGGTACAATAGTTTCTGGAGAACATAATTCCATTGTATTGTACAATACCACTTGTGTAATTACCATCCAAAGTTACCAACTTACCATTCTGATATACCACACCAAATTTGACGCCACTAGTCTTATTACCACTTCCATGAAGTATTTCTGAATTATGGCATTCTGTAATAATTTTCCCTAGAACCTTAGCTGTGCAGGGTATAGAATATTATGCTGAGTATATTGTCAAAATTAACAGGAATATGTTGCCGATGAAATTGGTGTACTATCCCCCAATCAGATGGAAGCTGATGAACTGCATGCTGGCGAGGTAACGTTGCTAGTTCGCTGTTTACCTGTTTTTTTGGTACCAACCTGTAGTTCCTTACGAAATGGACACTTCTACCATGTACTAGTGATGCCAGAATGCCAGATTATTGATCTCGATGGCTAAATATGCCATCTATGCACCATAGGATTGAAGGAATTTTATAGCATTTTGTCGACCCCAATCCTATGATCCAAAGGGCTCTTATGAAATAAATCTACGGATTGTGATCTTACAAAATTCCTTAAAAAATCTACGGATTGCATAGTGTCCTTGACTATACCTTGGGCAGGTTGCTGTTCCATTGGGACTTCGGTGAGATCAAGACACCGTTAATTAAGCCGTTCGTGACAACATAAAATGATACACATTAAGGCCCCATTTGGATTGAAGGGATTTTCATTGGAATTTGGTAGGGTTTCAGGCCATCCAATATTTTCCAATGGAGCCCCTTTGGATAATAGGAATGACACGTCAAATTTCCTATTTATTTATTTATTTTCTACACCCCAATTTTATAGGATTCTTACGAGGAGGGTAAGCTTCATATTTTTGTTTCCTTTGTCTCATACAACTCCTGTGAAGCATCCAAGTTCCTGTGTTTTGGTTTCCTTCTAGAGGCACGCCATCTCATCCTACGTTCTCATGTTCCTACATTCTTAGAATGCTGGTTCCAATGAGGCTTTAAAGAAATTCTGTTGGATGTCAAAACGTTCGAATTCTCCTATAAAATGCTTTTGATCAAAGAAATGAGATCATCAAAATTCCTATGGATTCCTTTCTTAAATCCTGGTGGAAGTTAGGAATCTTAGCAAGAGGTTAGACCCCTTAGAAATTTTCCTTTGTGTCTCGCATGTACCTTTTCTGTCTCTCAAATTCCTGTAAAATTTCTAGGGAGCACCCAAAGAGCCAGTTCTACAAAATCATGTGCTTTTACTTCATGCAGGATTGAGTAAACCAGAGATACATCAATCCTATTTTTTCCTCATATTCCGACGTGATTTGCCCTAATTCTATTCATAGTACTGCGATAATTCCTTCAAACCATATTTCTTTATGTTTTGACCACTCCACAGGTCGGTTATCTCTCTGCATCCATAAGATCAGTAGCAGATGCTAGGGTGGGTGATACAATTACTCACTTCGCGAAAAGAGCAGAATGTGCTTTACCAGGATATTCAGAAGCTACTCCAATGGTTTTCTGCGGCTTATTTCCTTTAGAAGCAGATCAGTACTGTACTTTCTCCTTGAAATGAATTTTGTTCTTCTCTGAAGCATAATTTATCTTGTATTGACATTGAAGTTGGCAATAGGTTTGAGGAGTTGCGGGAAGCATTGGGAAAACTTCAGCTAAATGATGCTGCCCTAAAGGTAGGTTTCATATCATGCCTTTGACTCTATGGATACAAGATCATCAGATTAGCATGAGTGTGTTGTCAAACTAATTTGGCTGTTTATGTTTCCAATATTTGAAGGTTGGGACGTTCTTTCTTGACCCACATCTTCATATCGTAGTGCATCTGTATGAACATTCAAAAGGAGAATCTGATATAATATGATTCATAATAGATGCAACATACAAGTAGACCATGATTGCTGTATACGGGATTTGCATTGGCAGACTAACTTGTAATTTTATTTACCCTAAGAAAGACATAGAGGTTCTAAAGCAATCTATGAAAACTAAATTAGCAAGGCATATTAAATTTGTACTTCCACTATTAAAAAGTAATGATGCCACAAGATCACTACGATTGAAAATATAGTTGTAGTTTTTACATTCTACAGTCAACTGAATGTCAGTACTGTGTAGGAGCCTGGATTTCCCAAACCCATGTTTCATGATCTGTATAACACAAATGAGAAAGACTTAATATTCTTGTGTTAAAACATGCGCAACACCAATAACTAACAAAAGCAGTGCCTTCATTTATGAATAGCTGACCAACTTTATTTCTACATGGTAAGAAAACAGTGTTAGATTTGTAATCTCATTTTTACAACATTTAAGCATGAGTGAAAGAGATCGCATAAAACACATGAAAATTGTAATTCAATTATTCTCTTGGGCTCTGTAATCTGTGATGTTGATTGTTGATCACCCATTAGCATTTTGTATTGCATTTCTTGGATTTTTTTTTGTCATATCTTGGTTATTGGCGCAGTTTGAACCGGAATCTTCTAGTGCCATGGGGTTCGGCTTCAGGTGTGGGTTCCTTGGTCTTCTTCATATGGAAATTGTCCAGGTTTTTACAATCTACTGGCTATTAACAATGCATCTTACATATAACCATGGTGACCTGATTTTTTACATTGTAATGTTATCTATTTTCAGGAAAGGCTTGAGAGGGAATACAATTTGAACTTAATAATTACTGCACCTAGTGTGGTGTACCGTGTCAACTGTGCCAATAATGAAACTGTAAGTTCTATGATGCTGAACTTTTTGACTTTTCTTGGAATCTATCTAGTGCTTAATTTATATGTAAGATAACTCCCACTGTTCAGTTTACTTAGATTATTACTTGTTGACATGACATGGAAAGCATTTCCCGCCAATTTAAACGTTTCTACCTTTTCTTGCTTACTGCCTTTGTCAAGGTTGCTAAACTTGACATCCTTTTAGTAAAGTAAATCAAATGGTCATTGATCCAGTTTGAGTTGTAAACATGCCAGCTTTATCTATTTGGCATTGCGATGTTAATGTAAACATATGCTTACTTATAGATGTTGTAGGTTGAATGTTCAAATCCATCCTTGCTTCCAGAAGCCGGTAAACGGAGGTCCATTGAAGAACCATATGTAAAGGTTGTTGCTGGATACGGTCTTCCACCATTCATTGACAGTCATGTATTAATTTTCCTAAACTTTGGGAGTACTGTACTCTACATGTGTTTGATTCTCCTATATGGTATCTGCTCTATCCTGTTTCAGATTGAGTTGCTGACACCAAAGGACTATATTGGCCCAATAATGGAGCTGGGTCAAGAGAGAAGAGGTGAATTCAAGGAAATGAACTACATTACAGAAAACAGGGCCAAACTAATTTATATGCTACCATTAGCAGAGGTATGAAAACATTATTGCGACAAAAAACATGTACATTTTCTGCCTCGTTGTAACTTGTCAAATGGAATTGTTTGCATGAAGCAAATGAAAAGAAAACTATGAGAAGTAACATCTATGCATCTGCATAACATACAAAACATTATCAAAGAAGAATTTCAGTACACATGATATAATAATTTTATCGATATATGTAGGCCGATTGGAAGTCTGCTACTTCTTAATAATCAATCAAGCATCACATTCACTATTAACTTCATCCAATGGCAACCTGCCAACCTGATTGTGCATTTTATGGACTCCCTCACTTCAGATAATTGTATATATTGCTGCTTATGAAACATTGTTCCTTTGTGGTCGACTTTGTGAGAGCTTCTTCAAAAGAATATTTCTTGATTATTCATTAATTCTACTATATACCGATAAGCCTCGTTTACTCTGGTGAATATGCATGCATTGTACTGAAGGCCCTCTCGGTTGTTTTTTCCATTCAAGAAACCAATCCAGTTATTTGGTGGATTTTCTATAGAGTTTTATTTGTAAATGTCATGCAGATGGTTGGTGATTTCTTTGATCAACTGAAATCTCGAAGCAAAGGATATGCTAGCATGGAATATGCAGTTGTCGGGTACATATACTGTTAGATACATGTTATCTACCTGTTTATACTTTATACCTGTTCTGTCTTATCCCATTGTATGCTGCATATATTGTACGTGCAGTATATATGTTGCCTTAATGCCTACAAGGTTGCTTCCCATCTAGCTTTTGAGTCCAAGGCACTGTAATGATCATTATGTAGCGGTTGCTTATGTGAATAGATCAATGTTCTCGAATGTTTTAGTTTTTACATGTCTTGATAAGGATGACTTAGATTTTAAGTTGTACTGCGGTCATAAAATATTGTTTCTAGTTTGGATTTTAGAATCGTGGTTGCTTGTATATTAGGTTACACCTTAGCCATCTCTTGTTGCTTGTTAGTGCTCAATAGTTCCTTGTGCAAAATCAGCTGAGATATATCTGTACCTAATTGGCAGGTACAGGGAAAGTGACCTAGTAAAGCTGGACATACAAATCAATGGTGAGCCTGTGGAAGCATTGTCGACAATTGTACACAGAGAAAAGGTGCTTTACCTACTAGAGTAACTTGCTTACTAGCTAAGTAGCCAATCAAACTGTACTCATCAGAACTTCCATTTTTTTTCTCTTGAACGTATAACCTTCGATTTATTTTATCGAGCATTTAACCTTTGATTTTTCTCTCGAGCATATATCCTTGATTACATCATCATATATAGGAATCTTTTGTCTGTGCAGACTGCAGACGCACTTTGTGTTACTCACTTCCACGAGTCTTTGTAAGCTGGAGTTCTTGGGTCTATGCACAATCACTCTGTTAAAAGATATAGATCTAAAAGCAGAAAGATACTTACATTGTCTAGAAACACCATTGATGTGAGCATAAAGTTAACATGAAGTGCAAAACGATAGTAAGAACTTAAAATATACATGCATACAATGGGATTGTACAGTTTGGGTTTTTGCTTTGCTAGCCTTGTTCCTAGCCTTTTCTGCCTTTCATTTATTCATGGTTCTTGTGGGGTGGAGTTGTAGGGTTTTGCGTCATCTTGACGCTTCTTCTACAAGACGACACACATTTGGGTGCTTGTTCGCCAAAAAAACTTGGAAATACACACGCATTTCAGTATGAAACCATACTCATTGTTAAAGATAAGATTGTGTTAGTTTAGGGCTAGTCTCGTATTTTTGACCTTAGTCCCGTATTTGTCTTAACATTTTGATGAACCTATATACTCTAGGGTAATCACTAAACCTTTGGACAACTATTATGCATCGGGTGTCCTCTAATCCTAACACCAAATATGCATATTAACCGTATGCTTGTGCAATTAACTGTACTTCATTGCAATGGATTCTTTTTTGACTTCTTTAGAACAGCTTATATTTATCGGTCGCTGTTCAATAGTTCTCAAGCTAATCTATTTTTTCAATTATTTTTCTAGGCATACACTGTGGAAGAGCGCTCACTCAAAAGCTCAAAGAACTTATACCTCGGCAAATGTTTAAAATACCTATTCAAGTGAGGCTCATCTGTCTTGTTCTCATATATATATTTTTACAATATATCAGCATAGCAAGCTAGGCAAGTCGACCGTTAGAGATTGTGAGTTCTGATCAGGGTTACATAACATGTCAACCTACTTTTGGCAACCTATATTGAGAAATGACATCAATCAAATTCTTCTTTAGTGAATTGATCGTGTATTTTAAGCACAAACAATAAAGGGGCAAACTGGCACCACCTCTCCCTTGGCTTAGGTCTTAGGAGGACCAAGGTTAGTTCAAAAAAATACCACTTCAGCAATTTGGTGGAAAGTAGGAGCAGCCATATGTTTTCAAAGAATCATAAGTCATAACCGCTCAATGAACCACTCAGTTAGTACTCCTGTTTATAGCAATCATATGTTAATCAGCACCTTCACAGGCATGTATTGGTGCAAAGGTCATTGCAAGTGAAGCCCTATCAGCCATCAGGAAGGATGTCTTATCCAAATGCTACGGTAAACAGAAATACTAAAACTTGTACTCTGACACTTTCATGAAGCCAATCAAATGCTGTGCTCATTGTCTTGTGTTTTTCATCCTCTGCACACCTATCTAAACAATTTTTTAATCTCAGCTATTGCAATGGTGTATTTTTCTTAAAGGAAAAGATCGCTACTCTTTGTCCTCACAGCCTTGCAAAAGATTAGTCACGCCATTATTATTATTTTCACTTGCAGGGGGTGATATATCAAGGAAAAAGAAATTGTTAAAGAAACAGGTAATTCTTCTTAGTGACTCTATTATTGCTTTGAAAGTTAGCTTTGGAGAATTGAATGATTGTGCTCAATAGAAGTTAATTTTCCTGAACATTTGCCAACAGGCGGAAGGAAAGAAGAGAATGAAAGCAATTGGAAGGGTCGAAGTTCCTCAAGAGGCATTCATGGCTGTGCTGAAACTGGAAAAGGAGGTGCTCTGAATTGTGAAAGGTCTCCAGATCCTGTATAGTTCTTCGATTGCGCGGGCAGCGAGTATAGCTGGAAGGTTAAGAGTCCGAGACAAAAAGGAAAGAAATAGAAAAGGAAACGGGTTGTTATTTTCAACTCACCAAAGGCCAGAACAAAGGAACCTCACTGACGTGTATAAACTCGTCGGGAACTGAGCTGCTAATCTTGCATTTAGTTGTTGGCATGTCAGATTATGAAGCCAGCAGATGTAGCGCAATTCGAGTGATCTGCTGCTCCTGTACAGATTTTGTATCTGGGTAAAAAGAAAGATACAGTACCATTTTATCATGCAAACCTGTGCACGATATACATTTTTTTGGTAAATTTTGTTTTGCCAAGGATGGCTGACATACCTGTAGTATCCTGTACAGAAAGGTTGGACTCCACGCAAGGTTTATTGTTCGAAAGTTTTGGACTTCGCATGTTTATTTGACAAAAATGCCCCAAGTAAAGCATATGGAAACAAGGTTTTGTAATCATGGTGACTTCACGATCATCGTACAGCCGATACTCCATTGCAATTCCTCGTATATAAAATCTATTAGAGCTTGTTTGGCTCACATCAATCGGGGCTGGAATTCATCTTGAAATTCCGAGAGCACCGTTTTCGGCTACATGGAATCAAGTGCATGAATTCAATCCACGATTTCAGAGGATGTATGTAAATCCACATCCCCTCCAGCAGCCGTCATTTCTTGGATTTTGCTCGCCCCTGACACCCTATGACCTCAGAAAATGCATACGAGGAAAACTTTGCATTTTGTGCCGCTGCTTTCAATTCTTGATTCTATGTTCATGGTATCTTCGTTATGACCAAGATAACTCTAATTGACCTATACACCATGAGAACCCAACAATTTCCAACACCTTTAACGACCCCAGTTAGTCACACATATTATTAATAATTCATTTTAGTAACTTGACATGCTCATCCTCCCAAAAGTCTAACATTTTCAGACTCTAGATTCAAGCAGGCTACTAAAATATAAGAGAAATCAGTTGCCCATCACAAACACTGAACCATGGCAAAACCGAACATACCAGATCACCAAAAACCGAACATTTGGCATGCCCTGACTGTTATACCAGCTTTGCTGAAAGCAATTGCAGTTAAGGTCTACGAACCGAGTATCACGCCTTGCTACAAACCATGGCAGTTAATCTCGCTTTGCTACTGAGAGCCATGGCAGTTCGGCTCTAAGAACAGGGTATCACACAGGATTACATGCTCAGAAATTAATATCCAAAACTCAGTCAATCAAGCCAGCTACCTATGCTAGCCGATCATACTCCACCTTGCTGCTCCTGCTTATGTGCAGCCCCCGCTCCAGCAGCGAGCTTCAGCTCCTTGCCTTTCCCCCAGAGGAACGCATACAGTCCCCCGACAATTTAGACTGTCACGATCACGCTGCATATGCAGATATACATCGCTACATAAATCATCACATTGTGTATATTGAGATTCACACGCACTGCTTATCTCAAGTAATTAAATAAATTGTTTACTGATCCCTACAGCACTACAGCTGCATGAGAATACCAAATCAAGAGTTCCATGCTTGCTCACCTCCCAAGGTATATGTTGGTGCCGAGTAGCATCGAGTCCAAGATCGTGGGGAGGATCAGGGACAGAGAATTGAACATTGGAGGGTAGATAGGTCCACTCTGTTTGATCACCCACGAGATAAGCAAGAATGCAAGGCCCGTGTTGACACGCCCTGATCATAACATGGAAGATGGAACACAAACATAATATTAGGTGCATTAATCAAAAGTTCACAGCTTCCATGCATTTGGCAATTGAAATTAGGTCTTGTGACTAGCTAATTACCGAGTAGACGACCGTGAGGAGCTGAAGGTCCCACTTGAGCCTCCAGTCTACTCTGTCATGGACGAAGAAGACTCCCACTAGGCTGGTCAGCACCGTCATCCAACAAGCAAAGATGTACACTCTCGAGAGGTAATACCACTTGATAGGAACACCTTTACAAGCCTAGCCTGAATTTTTCTTCCCATCAAACCTGCCAACCTGATTGTGCATTTTATGGACTCCCTCACTTCAGATAATTGTATATACTGCTGCTTCTGAAACATTGTTCCTTTGTGGTCGACTATGTGAGAGCTTCTTCAAAAGTATATTTCTTGACTTTTCATTAATCCTAGTATATACCGATAAGCCTCGTTTACTCTGCTGAATATGCGTGCATTGTACTGAAGGCCCTCTCGGTTATTTTTTCCATTCAAGAAACCAATCCAGTTATTTGGTGGATTTTCTATAGAGTTTTATTTGTAAATGTCATGCAGATGGTTGGTGATTTCTTTGATCAACTGAAATCTCGAAGCAAAGGATATGCTAGCATGGAATATGCAGTTGTCGGGTACATATACTGTTAGATACATGTTATCTACCTGTTTATACTTATACCTGTTCTGTCTTATCCCATTGTATGCTGCATATACTGTACGTGCAGTATATATGTTGCCTTAATGCCTACAAGGTTGCTTCCCATCTAGCTTTTGAGTCCAAGGCACTTAATGATCATGGTGTAGCGGTTGCTTATGTGAATAGATCAATGTTCTCGAAAAAATGTTTTAGTTTTGCATGTCTTGATAAGGATGACTTAGATTTTAAGTTGTACTGCAGTCATAAAATATTGTTTCTAGTTTGGATTTTAGAATCGTGGTTACTTGTATATTAGGTTACACCTTAGCCATCTGTTGTTGCTTGTTAGTGCTCAATAGTTCCTTGTGCAAAAACAGCTGAGATATATCTGTACCTAATTGGCAGGTACAGGGAAAGTGACCTAGTAAAGCTGGACATACAAATCAATGGTGAGCCTGTGGAAGCATTGTCGACAATTGTACACAGAGAAAAGGTGCTTTACCTACTAGAGTAACTTGCTTACTAGCTAAGTAGCCAATCAAACTGTACTCATCTGAACTTCCATTTTTTTTCTCTTGAACGTATAACCTTTGATTTCTTTTATCGAGCATTTAACCTTTGATTTTTATCTCGAACATATATCCTAGATTCCATCATCATATATAGGAATCTTTTGTCTGTGCAGACTGCAGACGCACTTTGTGTTACTCACTTCCACGAGTCTTTGTAAGCTGGAGTTCTTGGGTCTATGCACAATCACTCTGTTAAAAGATATCGATCTAAAAGCAGAAAGATACTTACATTGTCTAGAAACACCATTGATGTGAGCATAAACTTAACATGAAGTGCAAAACGATAGTAAGAACTTAAAATATACATGCATACAATGGGGTTGTACAGTTTGGATTTTTTTTGCTTTGTTAGCCTTAGTTCTTAGCCTTTTCTGCCTTTCATTTATTAATGGTTCTTGTGGGTGGAGTTGTAGGGTTTTGCGTCATCTTGACGCTTCTTCTACAAGACGACACACATTTGGGTGCTTGTTCGCCAAAAAAAAACTTGGAAATACACACGCATTTCAGTATGAAACCATACTCATTGTTAAAGATAAGATTGTGTTAGTTTAGGGCTAGTCTCGTATTTTTGACCTTTAGTCCCGTATTTGTCTTAACATTTTGATGAACCTATATACTCTAGGGTAATCACTAAACCTTTGGACAACTATTATGCATCGGGTGTCCTCTAATCCTAACACCAATTATGCATATTAACCGTATGCTTGTGCAATTAACTGTACTTCATTGCAATGGATTCTTTTTTTGACTTCTTTAGAACAGCTTATATTTATCGGTCGCTGTTCAATAGTTTCTCAAGCTAATCTATTTTTTCAATTATTTTTCTAGGCATACACTGTGGGAAGAGCGCTCACTCAAAAGCTCAAAGAACTTATACCTCGGCAAATGTTTAAAATACCTATTCAAGTGAGGCTCATCTGTCTTGTTCTCATATATATATTTTTACAATATATCAGCATAGCAAGCTAGGCAAGTCGACCGTTAGAGATTGTGAGTTCTGATCAGGGTTACATAACATGTCAACCTACTTTTGGCAACCTATATTGAGAAATGACATCAATCAAATTCTTCTTTAGTGAATTGATCGTGTATTTTAAGCACAAACAATAAAGGGGCAAACTGGCACCACCTCTCCCTTGGCTTAGGTCTTAGGAGGACCAAGGTTAGTTCAAAAAAATACCACTTCAGCAATTTGGTGGAAAGTAGGAGCAGCCATATGTTTTCAAAGAATCATAAGTCATAACCGCTCAATGAACCACTCAGTTAGTACTCCTGTTTATAGCAATCATATGTTAATCAGCACCTTCACAGGCATGTATTGGTGCAAAGGTCATTGCAAGTGAAGCCCTATCAGCCATCAGGAAGGATGTCTTATCCAAATGCTACGGTAAACAGAAATACTAAAACTTGTACTCTGACACTTTCATGAAGCCAATCAAATGCTGTGCTCATTGTCTTGTGTTTTTCATCCTCTGCACACCTATCTAAACAATTTTTTAATCTCAGCTATTGCAATGGTGTATTTTTCTTAAAGGAAAAGATCGCTACTCTTTGTCCTCACAGCCTTGCAAAAGATTAGTCACGCCATTATTATTATTTTCACTTGCAGGGGGTGATATATCAAGGAAAAAGAAATTGTTAAAGAAACAGGTAATTCTTCTTAGTGACTCTATTATTGCTTTGAAAGTTAGCTTTGGAGAATTGAATGATTGTGCTCAATAGAAGTTAATTTTCCTGAACATTTGCCAACAGGCGGAAGGAAAGAAGAGAATGAAAGCAATTGGAAGGGTCGAAGTTCCTCAAGAGGCATTCATGGCTGTGCTGAAACTGGAAAAGGAGGTGCTCTGAATTGTGAAAGGTCTCCAGATCCTGTATAGTTCTTCGATTGCGCGGGCAGCGAGTATAGCTGGAAGGTTAAGAGTCCGAGACAAAAAGGAAAGAAATAGAAAAGGAAACGGGTTGTTATTTTCAACTCACCAAAGGCCAGAACAAAGGAACCTCACTGACGTGTATAAACTCGTCGGGAACTGAGCTGCTAATCTTGCATTTAGTTGTTGGCATGTCAGATTATGAAGCCAGCAGATGTAGCGCAATTCGAGTGATCTGCTGCTCCTGTACAGATTTTGTATCTGGGTAAAAAGAAAGATACAGTACCATTTTATCATGCAAACCTGTGCACGATATACATTTTTTTGGTAAATTTTGTTTTGCCAAGGATGGCTGACATACCTGTAGTATCCTGTACAGAAAGGTTGGACTCCACGCAAGGTTTATTGTTCGAAAGTTTTGGACTTCGCATGTTTATTTGACAAAAATGCCCCAAGTAAAGCATATGGAAACAAGGTTTTGTAATCATGGTGACTTCACGATCATCGTACAGCCGATACTCCATTGCAATTCCTCGTATATAAAATCTATTAGAGCTTGTTTGGCTCACATCAATCGGGGCTGGAATTCATCTTGAAATTCCGAGAGCACCGTTTTCGGCTACATGGAATCAAGTGCATGAATTCAATCCACGATTTCAGAGGATGTATGTAAATCCACATCCCCTCCAGCAGCCGTCATTTTCTTGGATTTTGCTCGCCCCTGACACCCTATGACCTCAGAAAATGCATACGAGGAAAACTTTGCATTTTGTGCCGCTGCTTTCAATTCTTGATTCTATGTTCATGGTATCTTCGTTATGACCAAGATAACTCTAATTGACCTATACACCATGAGAACCCAACAATTTCCAACACCTTTAACGACCCCAGTTAGTCACACATATTATTAATAATTCATTTTAGTAACTTGACATGCTCATCCTCCCAAAAGTCTAACATTTTCAGACTCTAGATTCAAGCAGGCTACTAAAATATAAGAGAAATCAGTTGCCCATCACAAACACTGAACCATGGCAAAACCGAACATACCAGATCACCAAAAACCGAACATTTGGCATGCCCTGACTGTTATACCAGCTTTGCTGAAAGCAATTGCAGTTAAGGTCTACGAACCGAGTATCACGCCTTGCTACAAACCATGGCAGTTAATCTCGCTTTGCTACTGAGAGCCATGGCAGTTCGGCTCTAAGAACAGGGTATCACACAGGATTACATGCTCAGAAATTAATATCCAAAACTCAGTCAATCAAGCCAGCTACCTATGCTAGCCGATCATACTCCACCTTGCTGCTCCTGCTTATGTGCAGCCCCCGCTCCAGCAGCGAGCTTCAGCTCCTTGCCTTTCCCCCAGAGGAACGCATACAGTCCCCCGACAATTTAGACTGTCACGATCACGCTGCATATGCAGATATACATCGCTACATAAATCATCACATTGTGTATATTGAGATTCACACGCACTGCTTATCTCAAGTAATTAAATAAATTGTTTACTGATCCCTACAGCACTACAGCTGCATGAGAATACCAAATCAAGAGTTCCATGCTTGCTCACCTCCCAAGGTATATGTTGGTGCCGAGTAGCATCGAGTCCAAGATCGTGGGGAGGATCAGGGACAGAGAATTGAACATTGGAGGGTAGATAGGTCCACTCTGTTTGATCACCCACGAGATAAGCAAGAATGCAAGGCCCGTGTTGACACGCCCTGATCATAACATGGAAGATGGAACACAAACATAATATTAGGGTGCATTAATCAAAAGTTCACAGCTTCCATGCATTTGGCAATTGAAATTAGGTCTTGTGACTAGCTAATTACCGAGTAGACGACCGTGAGGAGCTGAAGGTCCCACTTGAGCCTCCAGTCTACTCTGTCATGGACGAAGAAGACTCCCACTAGGCTGGTCAGCACCGTCATCCAACAAGCAAAGATGTACACTCTCGAGAGGTAATACCACTTGATAGGAACACCTTTACAAGCCTAGCCTGAATTTTTCTTCCCATCATAACCGAGAAGAGATGCTAATACCACCGATACTACATATTGTTTATCTCCAATATCGCATCAACTATTTCTAGAGTGAACAATATCTCATCAATTTGTCAAGCTTGACGGCTGTTTCAAGCATTTTGTGGGAAATATTAGAAAGACGAGAGGATGTAGGGGTATTTAAGCGCTGCGATATCGTGAAGAGATTATGTGGCTCTTTGCCTCACAACATTGGTGTGATTTAGTAGAGTTTAGTCATTCCAAAATGCTGAGCAGTCATCTTCATCCCTTGGCCAATTTCTCTTTTCCATAATTCCATTAGCATGCTCGTAGGCACACCCGAATGCATGAGTATAGGTGCTGACATATAATGTTAGCTACAGATTTGGGAATTCTAAAGAACAGCTACAGATCTGGGAATTCGTAGAAGAAAGAACGGTTACAAATTACAATTTGTAAACTTTTTTTTGCAAATAGGATAGGGTCGCGATTCCTCTGCTCCTTCTCTCCGTTGTACGCACCCACCCGCTCAGCTCTGCTTCGGCCGGGTGCCTCTTCCCTCTCCCACACCCACGTCGTGGTTGAAACATGGTCATCTTCTACAGACCTTAACATCGGTATGAAATGTGACTCCATTTCGCTCATGTCGCACGGAACAGGCTCGCGCGTCGGAGATTGGACCGTTAGATTTTCCTCTCAGGTACGTTCACACCGTTAGGTTTCCGTGCGTGTGATGCACCGGTATGGTGGCGCCTTTTTTTTCGGTACCTAACTAACCTCCGAGGTAAAAAAGAAGTGCTGTCATATCTAGGGCCGGCCTCTTCCAGATGGTATATAGCGACCCGCTCATCCAGAAGAGGAGGGCGGGCGGATCGCCGGCGAGGTCGTCAGCATATGGTACGCAAAGGATGGCGGTCACATCACGGAGGAGGGCGGTCAGATCGTGGCCGAGGTCACTAACGTATGGATGATGTCCCCTAAGTAGTGTTAGTTTTTTTAGTTAGATTTTTGCTGTTTTTTGGCAAAGTGTAACGGGCAACCTGGCTCATCTGTGCCATAGTTGCTAATAATATGGTTGTTTGACGTCGGTTTCGCAACCGACTCGGAAAATAATCCCTCAAACGGTTTATATTTTAAACCGCCTTGGAAAATACAAATTTTGCAGACGGGTGTAATAATCAACCGACTGCGACTGTGGCTCTACCCGCTCCAGAGATTACCAGGATTTGTCCGGATGCCCAAAACGCCGGAGACGGTTTTTAAAACAAACAGACCAAATAGGCTTGAAGGTCTTGTGACTACTAGCTAATTACCGAGTAGACGACCGTGAGGAGCTGAAGGTCCCACTTGAGCCACCATTCTGCTCCGTCATGGACAAAGAAGACTCCCACTAGGCTGGTCAATACCGTCATCCAATATGTTGATATGAACACCTTCACAAGCCTAGCCTGAATTTTCCATCCCATCATATCCAAGAAGAGATGCTAATACCGCCGTTACTGCATTTTGTTTATCTCCAATATCTCATCAACTATTTTTACAGTGAACAATATCTCATCAATTTGTCAAGCTTGAGTGCTTGACGGCTGTTCCAAGCATTTTGTGGGAGTAGAAAGACGAGAGGATGTAGGGGTATTTAAGTGCTCCCACATCGTGAAGAGATATGTGGCTCTTTGCATCACAACATTGGTGTGACTTAGTATAGTTTAGTCATTCCAAAATGCTGAGAGTCATCTTAATCTTGTGGCCAATTTCTCTTTTCCAACGGTAGGCACACCAGATTGCACGAGTAGGTGCTGAAATATTATGTTAGCTACAGATTTGGGAATTTGTATAGACCAGTTACGGATATGGGAATTCGTAAAGAATAGTTTCAGATTGTAGTTTGTAAGAACTGTTATTTATTTTTTATTTTTGCAAAAATACGATAGAAGACCTGGAAGGGGCCAAATAACCTCCATCTGAGCATCCAGATCCCACAAGACAAGTCCAATGAATGATTAGTGCATAGTGGTTACCAACAAAGGATTTGTTTTCACCACAAGAGATGGCAGATCGCATAATCTGGTAAGCTTGTAAACATACATGGAAAATAAATCCGGAACATTGAGCTTTTCTTCAACCAAAGTGTGACATGTTATCGAGATCATGTTAGAGGCGACATGCTTGTAGGTAAATTTTGCATCGATAATTCTGAACCTCTCGAGCGTGTACCCTCTGTTAGGAATAGTTTAGAACCGCCTTTGGCGGTTACCATATGCCCAAAGGCTATGTCGGTCCACCTCCTGTAACCGACATATTGTAGCGAACCGACGTTTCCAAGAGTCGGCAAACCTTGTATAAATACCCAAGTTCTTGATCAATAAAGACACAAGTTCCACTTCATTCTTTACTTCTCGTTTCACTCTAACACGTTATCAGCACGCTCGCCGGCGCTGAGCGAATTTGACACAACAGAATTCGATCTACCGAGAAGAACAGAAGAGGAAGAAACAATAGGTAAGAGACGCCATGGCACTTGCCTCCCATGGCCTCGGTTTTCCTTCATCTTCCGTCCGGAGACAGCCCCTGCCAACGACCGATTCACACCGCGATCTCGCTCTCGCGACGCGACTCGAACGACCGGCGGCGACCCTCATCCCATGGCCACTGCTCCAGGCACGCGGCGGCAACCAGCGCACGCGAATCGCCTCGGCGCCAACAGATGTTTTCCCTCGGGCGGCTCGCCGTGGCGCGACGCGGAATCGCGGTCCTCGGATCACAGCCTACGGCGCCGTCGGTGAGAGCTTCAAGCACGGCAGCCCACGCCCTCGCGAGGCCTCACCGCGCCGACCGGATCCGCAAGAGCCCCTCGCGCGCCGCGAGCGTCGCCGCCGCCCGCTCCGAGCCTCCGAGGAACCGGCCGTCACCGCCTGAGGCCACCCCAAACCAGGCCGGCGCACGTGCGACGCGGTCCTCGGAATGCAACGTCGCAACGGTGGCGGTGCTCGTGAAAGCTGCCTCCGGCGCAGCTCTCAACGCACTTGAGCGGCAGCGGCGGCGGGCTCCTACGCGTCGACGAACTCCAGCCAGCCGTGGCGTGACTGCTCTCTCCCGACAGCAATTAGTGCGGTGATTTGGGGATAAATTGCCTCCATCTAGAACTCACGGGAGAAATTGGAGAAGTGGAGACCTTATCCTTTTGGATAATTTTCGTTTTAGCCCTTCCACTCTATTACATCTACGCAGAAGCACCTGCAATTCTCTGTTATTCCCTTAGTCTTATTCATGTGTCTGCTAAAGCACTCACATTGTTGAGATTTCGCGTAACAGTCCCCTGACTTTCTATGTGGGTCCAAATTACCAGTGTTGTATTACGCACTTGTCATGTTTTGGATCATGCATTTCTGTATGACTACATACAGTACTCAATTACATTGCATATAGATGCTTTGGACCATATTGTGTCCATAAATGATTATATGTTCAATGTGTTTGCATTTTGCAATCCCTATAACATATACAAATGGTACAATAATATTATTTTGCAATTGAGATTCATATTTCTTGCAATATTATTTTGCAATTGAGATTCATATTTCTTGACTTAATTCGAATTGAATTGATATGCAAAAATTGTGGAGTGAGTATCTCAAATTTATATATGGGATCACAAGGTAATGTGGCATCTACTGCATAATGTGCAGATTATCCACGATTATTGTAAGGTCTACATTTTGTCAATATTGCATTATGACTACCTTCAATGTGCTCTCCCATATATTTAAATCAAATCATAACATAAGGTACTAAGATCAAGACATCTACTGATTTCGATCAGATTATGCTTCTTAGTGCTGTGAGACGGACTCCATAAAAATGTTGATATCTCCACGCGAGACGGACTTCATAAAAATGGTGATATCTCCAAAGTGTTATGATAAATGTTTGAGGTCTACACTTAAGTCTTTACTTGAGTTCACAAAATTTTGCAACTTTATTACGACATTACCATGACGACTTCTAAACTTACAGACAAGTAAATTGAACAAGTCTATTGTTCAAACCCCATGTGATTTAAGATGGCCAGAATTCAATGAGCTTGGTCTCGACGGTCAAAACTAACCAACATGGGATGTGGAAGTTGAGGTCAACCCTGCGTCACATGGAATGATAGTAGCACTTTCGTTACTCCACGATACCTGGTCAATTTGTACCAACATTCCGTGGGACGCAACTGGCATACTCAAGGGTAAAGATATGAAGCACGCTTCAGTCTTCAATATGACAATACCTATGAAGCTAGTTGTTCACATCATGTAACAACACGCTCTCCCAATATCACAAATACCATGAACAAGGAGAACATGGTTGTTGAATATGCTTCAGATGACCTGCTGGAGACTTTGGCTAGTCTCCCAACTCCTTATCAACATCTATCTATTGTTGTAATAAATATGAAGTTGTCATCAAATACCATAAATCATGGTATAATGTATTAGCACTCATGATACAAATAACTTTGTATGTGTTCTATATATCTGATAAAGATCTTCATACTGAAAAATCTTCAATTCTATATATAGAATTTTACGGGAGTCAATCTTATGAGAGAGGAAACGTTCATTATGGACAATGAACCACAAAAACTCAAAACATGGGGAAATATATATTCAAAAATCTTACTAAGAGATACCAATATATTTTAATCGCTAGACGCGATGTTGTAATTATGGTTATGATAGTACCTTAATTACACTCCCTATGGGGTACTTACATATTAATCGAGAACGCTTCATAGTATCTTGATTAAATTCGTACCCTACAAGATGTAGAGATATCAGTCAGAATGGTTTCCATATCAAAACTCATGATGCCAACAAAGAGGAGTATCTCCTTTTTACCAAAACAACGGATATGACAAGCATTTAAATGCAAAATTCTCTCTTTATCGTCAGGATTGCACTACACATATATTAAACCCGTAACACAGTTGCAAAGATGGTAATTTTCAGAATGACAATGCATTCCAAACTTGGCATGATCGCGTTGGTCATCTCAGCATAGAGATGATGCGGAAAATTATCAGCAATTTCATTGGTCATGATCTAATAAATGATGCTAAATTTCCTCAACCTCTGCAATTTCTGGGTAGATCCAACCATTGCGCGTGGACTTTAATAATTTCATGGTTCTAATAGACACATCTCCATGATGGTCCCATGTGTGCATATCATCCACACATAACCATGTATTTTCCATAATAATGAGACAAGCTATTAAACTACAAGCTCTCACTATTCGAAAAATCGAATTAAATTAATTCGAATGGACAATGTTGTTGAATTCTCCACACATGCCTTCAATGTTATTGCATGGCACAAGGGATTGAATTTCAGCACTCGGTCCCATATATCCACACTCAAAATGGCTTGGTTGAATCTGTAATAAAGCGAGAATTTAAGGTCATGACACATCTCTTACTAATGAATTCAAATACCAACCTTGCGTTGGAGTCATGCAAATTTACACCCTGCTGACTTAATTCAACTGCGACATACTACATATCGTAGTACTTCCCTAATAAAATTAGTACGTGCAAATCAAAAGTATTTCCCATCTGCGATAATTCGGTTATAAACCGATATCACCACCGCGGCATACATCTATGGCCCCTCACAGAAAATTCGGGATCTATGTGAGGAATAACTATATTTCCGTCAATTATAAATACCTCATGCCCCTGTCAGGGGGAGTTATTCAAGGCTAGTATGCTTAGTGAGGACAATTTCCAGTAGGGGTGGCATAAAAACCGAAGACCGAAAACCGAAACCAAAAGACCGAGACCGAAACCGAAATGACCGAGACCGAAAAAACCGTTAAAAGTTTGGGTAGCAAATTAGAAAAGACCGAAATTAGATCAGAAATTCGGTCATCACTTATAAATAACCCGAATAGACCGAAAGACCGATTTTATTTTATTTTGAGTGAATTACGTACGGAAGCGGCCGGATTTGTGTGCCAGCCTAGCTTATGTGTACATCTAGTCTATAGGCCAACTACTAAACCAAGTATACCATCTAGTCTCTAGGCTCAACAACTGAGTATCCCAGCCCAGCGTACTGTAAATTCTCCCGTGCGCGAGAGACTAGTCGATCGCTTCTCACTTTCCCAGTCCCGGACGCTGATTCCACTTCTTGCGCACTATATTTTGGTCTATTTGGTCATGACCGAAGACCGGACCGAATAGACCGAAGACCGAAGAATAGAAAACCGAAAAGACCGAATTTATTACGGGTATCATTTCTAGATGACCGAAATTGTTAAAGACCGAAAAGACCGAACCGAACTAACCGAAAAGACCGAACGCCCACCCTAATTTCCAGGCATTAGGGGAGATTTTAAGTACCAAAAAGAAGGCCAGGAAATCAATTGGAATGTGCAACACATTTCTACCTCAAATTCGCGTACTCAAGACACTGAACTTCGAGTTCAGAAAATTCACTAATTTGTAACAAATTGCAAATAACCTGCCAAATTCATTTACTGGCTACAAATATATCACAAAATCCTATAATCCTGCAACAAGTGTGCCCGAAAGAGTGGAGGTACCAACAAAAACCACTCAATTCCTTGTTTAAAACAAGAGGGGGAGAATTACGGCCATAAAGCATAGGATTCAACTTCTTGCAAGTAACAAAGGAAACTGATGAAGAAATTCTCAGAATCAGTAAATGCAAGTCAACTTCACGTTGATAGACACCAAATGGGTAGTATACACCCAGTGGATGGAGAACCATCACAACCCAGCTCAATAGTGCACACAATGACTGGGATATCGGAATACCTAGACTCAACCGTATTGGGAAACCACGAAGAGTCACCAAGGGTAAACAAGATTTTCACAACTATATACATTCTGGAGAACATATAACTAAAAGCCTACAACTGTCGACATACATTTCTCAACAATGATTGCAAACAACCTTTACAATGATCCGATCCAAAGACCAGGCCATGGCAGAGTTTTGAAAAACACTCGCTTGGACTGGACTCAAATAAATGATGCAATCCAAGGAGAAATTGTCTTGCTCAATAAAGGAAGGTATACACAAAAGGAATACCTACACCAGTTTTCGCCCAAGAACGGAATGAGAACAACAAGGTGGTGAGTCAATAGCAAGGCATGTAGCATAAGGGTTCACGCAGATAACCAGAATCCATCTCCAGATACAAGTGGAATCAATTTCCAATAATTTGTCTCAAAGGCAGTAAAAATCATCTATTTATGCAGTTGATAGATGTTGTGACCACATATATTCATGTGTCACTTGATTCAGACATATAGGTTCCCCATGGGAATCCCAATTCTGGATTCAAATACGAATTGCAACATGCACGGTGTAAACTCAATAAGTCACCTCATGACTTATAATAGTCGAAACAAATTTGGTACATCTGACTTAGAGAATTCCTTATACAAAAGGATTACTCTAACAATGATGATTGCTCACACGTGTTCATAAGAAATCCTCAATAGGGTATTCATCAAGTCAGTGTATATTGCTGATTATAACCATCACTCACAACACACAAGATATTGATGAAGCACGTAATCATCTAGAGACGGAATCTTAGATGAAGGATATAAGCAAAATTCAAACTTTGCTTTACCTACAATTCGAGCACCTTCACTCAAGAAATATGGTACATCGTTTTGCTATATCTAGAAATTATTGGAGAATCTCAAATCATGGACAAGTCATATTGATGCCCACAAGTATTGGGGATCGCTGAAGTCTTCGTTGGGAAGTATTACCCAAATTTATAGTTCGACTCGATGGGAACACAAGAATATCAATAAGACCTTGGCAATTGAGGCGTCACTCTCAACCACACCTGTATATCAATAACTTGCAGCAGTAATAGTGATGGCAGTAGTATGATTCAAGTAACAAGCAGAACAGTAGCAGTGAACAAGTGTTTCCCAGTTTTCACCGGAAAAGTGAAAGTGTAACTCAGAGATTCAAAACGTAGGCATGAGGTGATAGCGGGGTGTTGCAAGAATGAGATTGATCATATAATAAGAAACAAATAACAATGGGACCTATCTCTAACTCCGATATATGTAGGTATGTGTTCCATATTTAGTTGTGCGTACTAACCAAGAGAATTTGCACAACATCTATTGTCCAACCTGCCCATTTCACCGGGGCCAACTTGGAACTACAGGTAATTAAGGTCTACCCTTTCGAATAGACCGGAACAATGCATTAACACTTCATGAACACATAGAATCCTCAAACTAAAACATCTCCCCCTTGTTTTCCCTATATGTCACGTTTAGGGTTCGCAGGTTCAACATAATAGCAGGTGATACACTTTGCAGATAAATACCAAACTCAAATATATGATGGGGCAATATAAGTTCAGTACTGAAATCATGCCACTCGGGCCCTAGTAGCAAGCATTAAACATAGCAAGAGTGCATCAACACAATACAAAAGTATCCTCAAGATAAAACCCTAAAATCCCGAACAACGGGTAGCATTACATGATCAATCTCATCCAATCCCCATCCACCTCACATGCCTACAGCGGACTACTCACACATGGTGATGGAGAGGGAGCTCATGGTCGATGGAGATGAAGGCGGTGAAGATGGCGGTGAAGACGGTCTCCGGATCCCTCCACCGGAGGAGAAATCCTGGATCAATCTGTCCCCGAAACGAAGATCGTGATGGTGGCGGCGTTCTGTTTCGCGAAAGCTCCTCTCCTCCTAGGGCAAGCACTTTTTCGTATATATGAGGGGGTACGTCGAAGACCGAAGGCGAGGCGGCGCCCGAGGCCCATTTGGGCTGGGCCCACGCGGCCAGGTACAGGGGCCGCGTGGGACCCACCCATTTGGCCCTCGAGCGCTTCCTCGTGTCCATCTTTTGTCCATTGTCCTTCTTTTCCATAAAAATTGACGTGGTAATTTTCCCCGATTTTATTTCCTGCAGAAATAGCCAGAAAAGAGACTTTGCTAAAAACAGCGTCAGATTCAGCAGTTTTATTCAAATATGGGAAGATTCCGGAGCAAATTATGAGGCAAAGTGCTTGGAAAAGTAGATGCATTTTGGATGCATCAGCTCCCCCAAGCTTAGCTCGTTGTTTGTCCTCGAACAACTCAAACGTAGTGCAGAAGCGATAAAAGACTTTGACAAGAACTTTGCATTGCATATGTAACACAATTTAATATCAACAAGCATTCAAAGCATAGCTTCAACAACAAATGATAAGATGTTAGCAAAGGTATATCTAATCAATGTTAAAGCATTTATATTTGTTGCAAGAGAGATATTATGTAGAGTCAATACTTGGATGAGTTTGCTCAACTGTAGAAATAAACAAAGGTTCTTGCATCGCTAATGATTGAATCATGACAAGACTTTTGGGTCTTTTGATTCTTTCTTTTGTTACCTGGTGAAATCATTGTGCTTACAACCTTGCTCTTAGTTTTAGCAAACCATTTGATATTACTGACATGACTCATATGCTTGACCGACTAATGGTTGAAAACCTCATGCCCCGTGAATACGAGTACCTACACCATGGCTACTCAACTTGGGTCACTAAGCAAGTTCGAAATTTTCAGTCATTGCAAGTAATAAAAGCGTCATCAAGAGCGTCAACTGGGGTACCTCTTGTCCCAGGACATGGACAAGCCCATGTCCAAACAACAAGACAAACAGACAATGAACAATCTCAGCACTCTTTTATTTACCATTTGCATAGCTTTTTATTATGAAGTGCATCACTGAATGTCCACCATGGTGCGCTGTAAATTTCCACCATGAATGATGCATGGCTTAAGTTGGCGGCCCAGGCGTCTCTCTAGCCAATTATTCTTACTCATCAAACTTGCTAAGTTTCCGCTTTCATTTCGCACATGATAAGCATCCATAAACAAAAGTACATGATATCAACTGAATATATTTTAGTGCAATGTTGAAAGCTTTACATGTGTCAGCACATTTCAGCTAACTCCCAACCACTAAACCTGTCAAGCATACAACTTCATGTTTATTATTTGAAAGATTATTTTACTTTCTATTGGTTGGCAAGTTTAGTAAGCACAATGGGATGCGTAGACCTTTGTTTAGAGCTACAATTATTCAATCCACAACCAAGTATTGTCACTAAATAAAATTTCACTTGCATCATCATATAACATACTAGAACATGGAGAAGATAAACATTTGCTACCATTTCTCTAGATGTTGAAGAAACTATGATGTGCTCACTTGCTGTTATTAAAGAGTCCACATAACACGGCAAAGGTGTCATACCTTTCATCCACTTCATGCACATCAACTCATCATCGTTGTTCTCCTCTCCCAACTTGAACTGCACAATAAAAACTCAAATCTGCCAGAAAATGTCACTGCATACAGTACTGTTTTTACCCTACCTAGACACCTCAGAAAAATCTCATATTTTACGTGTGTGAGGTTATGATGTGTTGCAGCAGTGGTTAAAATTTCAGCTCAATCGGAGTTACAGAGAAAAAATGAAAAATAAAACAGCGAGCAGATTTCAGCAATTTCTGCACCTCCGTTTTTGCGTTTGTTTCAAGAAAACGAAAATTTTTTGTTATTTTTCGTTCTAAGAAACAAAAACAAACAACCAGAAGTAAAAGAAACAAATAAAATCTTTTTGTGTTTTTGTGTTTTCAAGAAACTTATCATAGCAATAACGGTGATATAAAACAATGAATGGAGAGTAAGAGAGTACTCCCCCAAGCTTGCGATCAAGCTAGTATCCTGGGTAGTTGCCGTATCCACTTCCACTTCCAGGGTAGTAACTATATGGGTAGCCTTGCATGCTTGGGTACAGGGGCTCCGCCTGAGGCATGTACCCCTGTGTCTCTGGAGCTTGTGGCTCCTCCTGAGGCGGCGCCTCTTCCACTATCCATTTTCCGGTACTCCTGTCAAAAAGATCAGTACGGGGGAGCCTAATGGACACTCGCTGCCCACTAGTGCTCAAATAGTTATACAGATAATGTCCCCCATACAACGTACTTATATCCATGCGAGTAGTCAAAGCAAAATCAAGTAATTTGGACTCTTGCACTAGAGTACCCATGTTATCACCATATCCTCTCTCGTTTTTAATGTAATTGTACACCATAGTAGCAATAGCACCAGCATAAATAGGAGTTTGATCAGTAATATTTCTACTCACAGCAGTATGCAAAGATCTAGCAAGTATGACTCCCAAGTTATATTCACACGGTGTATTTTCTTTTGCACATTTTAGTAGATAAACCATTGGTCCAGTGCAAGCAGAATTGTTATCCCTAGCAAGAAATCCTCTTGCAAGAAACAACGCAAAATATCTCAAACTTGGGTGCTGTATATGAGTAAATTTACCCCTATTTAATCTATCACGAGAGTTTACAGATATAGTGTGCCAAAACTCAACAAGCTCATGGTTGGTATCAGCACGAGTTTCACTCCAACTCCCTGAATTTTCTACACCAATAGCATTGCAAAATTCCCTAGAGACATAACAAGGCGCTCACCTCTCATAGTAAATTTGCAAACAAAGGTAAGAGGGGTGCCTTACTTCTCTTCCTGTGCTTTTGGGGCTCCGGGCCCTCAAATCTGAAGGTAGAGAGGAATTCCCGCGAGAGTTCTTCATATGTATCTTGGGGGTTCTGGGAGAACCTAAGCAAGCCAGTTGTAGTGACGAAGGTGTCGAAGTCCTCTTTGATCCCCCACTGTTCAAGAACATAGGGATCTTGCCATCTTGTTGTATGTATTTTCAGCTTCTCCCCTACAAAGAATGCATCATCCTCCCACAGGTGGTCGTCATCATAATTGAGGGAGACTTTGCATGCTCTTCTTCTTGGTCTTGAGCTCATCCCAACCAAAGCTTTGCCCTTGCTAAACATGATACCTTGCTGCCCAAAAACAATATTCAACAAAAATCAAGATGTAACACCTTAAAACAACATTAAGCCATCCATAAATAGTCTCCACATCAATATCATGCATCAATATCAACTAGAAAACTTGAATCTATGGATTTCCTAAGCATAAAAGGGTGACACCTAGTGCAGCAAAATACTTCATGCATGAGGCATAAGAACAAAAAGTAATTGGATGAGTGGAGGAGTCACATACCAATGAGCAATCCCACCAAACAGATTTGAAAAATCTGCCCTAAACTTGGAGATCCAAGGATAGCAGGAAGAGAGCTCGAGAAAATTTGGGAAAAATACCTGGGGCTGGTTTCCTGTCGAGGGGAAGGAGATGGGCACTGGATACTCACCTAACCCCCTCTGTGGGCCAAAATAGTGGGTCCCACGCGGCCAGGTACTGTGGCCGCGTGGGACACCCCTTTTGGGCCCTGGTGGCCCTCTGGTGTCTCCCTTTTGGCTGTTAGTTCCTCTGGTAAAATAACTTACCTCCAAATTTTTCTGGAATTTTTCGAGAAAATTTTCTGAACAGAATTTTTCAAACTACATTTCTGGAATTTCTGCACTTTGAAATAATTATGCTCATGCAAATAATCTAAAAATTCTAGAATAAATGAAATCAAACATTCAAAGCAATTTTTATGGGAATCAAGTTTGCATCATTTTCATATTAGTAATGAGGTTGATCAAGTCTCATTAATAATATGCAAAAGATATAATACATGATTCTTTATTTTATATGTTTTCTGAGCAATTTCAAGTCACCTCATATTTGATTGGAATAGTTCCAATCATCATGATAGCATATTTTGGTTCAGGAGGTGGTAATGAATTTCAAAGCTTCCTATTATAAGAGTATTCCTTTTAATGGAGTTCACACTCTGGCTTACCATAGTAACAGATTTCTTCTTAGGAAAATAGATAGTGTGCTCATTTCCCTTGACATTGAATGTTACCTTGCTCTCAGTGCAATTTATAACAGCCCCTGCAGTGTTTAAAAAGGGTCTTCCAAGAATAATAGACAAATTATCATCTTCAGGCATTTCTAACACAACAAAGTCTGTAGGGATTAACACATTAGCAATAGAGATAGGGACATCCTCACATATTCCTATAGGCACAGCAGTTGATTTATCAGCCATTTGTAATGATACTTCAGTTGGAACCAATTTGTTTAGGTTAAGTTTCTTATATAAAGAAAAAGGCATAACACTAACACCAGCTCCTAAGTCACATAGAGCATATTTCACATAAGTTTCTTTAATATGACAAGGAATAGTTGGAATACCAGGATCACCACGTTTTTCAGGCATTTTCCCTTTAAAGGAATATTCAGCAAGCATAGCAGTTATTGCATCAGTAGGAATCTTTCTTTTATTAGTCACAATGTCTTTCATGTATTTGGAATATGGAGGGATTTTAATAGCATCAACAAGAGGAATTTGCAAACACAAAGACTTAATCAACTCAAAGAATTTCTCAAATCTAGCATCATCCAAAGTTTTTATTACCTCTTGGGGATATGGTATGGGTTTTTGTACCCACGGATCCCTATCTTTACCTCTTTGTGGATTAGGATGGCTCTTCTTCTTATTCTTCTCAGTAGATGGTGGAGGGTCTTCTTTATCATTAGGTTCAGGTTCTTCAATATTTTCATCCTCTTGTGGCTCTTCTTCAGGTGAAGGTGATTCTTCTTCTTCATTATTATTATCTTCAGTCTCAGCATCAGAAATAGAAATATCCTTATCTTGCTCTTCAGAGTCATCAATGTCCTTGTTTTCATTGGGAGATTTTCCTGCAGAAGATTTCTTCTTGAGAGCTTCTTGTTCTTTTCTCTTGGGATGGCCTTCAGGAAAATCAGGATCCTGAGTACTTGCACCTCCCCTAGTGTTAACTCCACAAACCTGTTTCTTCACCATAAGACTTTCATACAATTGATTTTGAAGAGAAACCATTTGTTCAACTTGATTATTCATCATCTCACAGTGTTTAACAATTCTTTTTACCTCTCCCACACTAGCATGTAAACTTTCTCGAAGAGATTTAATTTTGTGAGAGTTCTCCATAATAGTCATTCTAATATTATGCTCCTCAGGATTATGATGATAAGCAAAATCATTCATGTAGGATACATCAACAGGAGGTGTTACCTTTTCATTACCTTTTATGGAGCTAATAGCATTGACTTGAATTGGAAAACATGGTTGATCATCAGGAAGTTTAACACCCATTTCAGATAATTCCTTAAGATGAGAGGTTTTAATTCCCTTCTCTTTAATAGCCTTGGAAGCTTCTTTCATTGTTTCGTTATCCAATTTGAGCATGCCTCCTTTCTTCTCCGGAAATATCTCTTCAATATTCCAGTCTTCATAATTCCTAGAGATAGTCTCCAATAGCTCAGTTGCTTCATCAACGGTCCTTTCCCTGAAAACATTACCTGCAATACCATCAAGATAGCCTCTGGTGTTTTCGGTTAGACCATTGTAAAATATATCAAGTATTTCATTACTCTTGAAGCCATGGGTAGGACATTTCCTAACCATCTTACTATACCTCCCCCAAGCTTGGGGTAAATCCTCCTTCTCTTTCTGTGAAAAGTTGCTAATCGCAACAGTCAAACCATGAATCTTATCAGCAGGGAAATACTTATTATAGAATACCTGCAAACATTCTTCCTTGCTAGTAATACATCCAGGTTCTAAACGATTATACCAAGTTTTAGCACTTCCTCCCAAAGTAAAAGGAAACAGCTTTAAGAAATAGTAGCGTTGATGGATTTCATCTTTACCAAATAACACAGATAAGTCATGCAAGACAGCAATGTGTTCAAAAGGAAACTCATCCTCTCTACCATAAAACTTATATTTTTCAGCTTTTTCAATTATTTCAGGATCAACACTAAACTCATAATCTTTATCTTTAATTTTAATAGCAGGAGCATTCATTTTCTCAGTAATAGGAAAATATCCATCAAGAGGAGAATTTTTATAGCTATCAAGTTTATCCAATTTATCAAAGTCAGAATTCATAAAAGCCATAGTAAATGCCTCCTCTTCCTCAGAAGAAGTTTCAAATTCATCATCACAGTATTCATTATCTTCTAACTCAGATTCCACATTTTCAGGTGTTTCAGTTATCTCAGATGTTTCAGGTGTCACTTCTTTGTCTATGCTACCACATAATAAATCATTTTCATTACTAGTAGACATTTTAGACAATGGTGAACTAGATAAAACCTTTCCTCTTTTCTTAGGAGCAACAGCAGAAGCAACATTAGGTGAAAAGTTTGGCCTACTTGGCAAATCCGTACCCGCGAGTAGTTGAAGGCCTCATTCCTTCAGAGTAGTCTTTTCCTTTCCCATGGTTAGGAACAAGCAAAAGCAGCAAATAGATGATAACAAGTTGTCTTACCAATAAAGCTAGGTTCCCCGGCAACGGCGCCAGAAAACGTCTTGATACCCACAAGTATAGGGGATCGCTGAAGTCTTCGTTGGGAAGTATTACCCAAATTTATAGTTCGACTCGATGGGAACACAAGAATATCAATAAGACCTTGGCAATTGAGGCGTCACTCTCAACCACACCTGTATATCAATAACTTGCAGCAGTAATAGTGATGGCAGTAGTATGATTCAAGTAACAAGCAGAACAGTAGCAGTGAACAAGTGTTTCCCAGTTTTCACCGGAAAAGTGAAAGTGTAACTCAGAGATTAAAACGTAGGCATGAGGTGATAGCGGGGTGTTGCAAGAATGAGATTGATCATATAATAAGAAACAAATAACAATGGGACCTATCTCTAACTCCGATATATGTAGGTATGTGTTCCATATTTAGTTGTGCGTACTAACCAAGAGAATTTGCACAACATCTATTGTCCAACCTGCCCATTTCACCGGGGCCAACTTGGAACTACAGGTAATTAAGGTCTACCCTTTCGAATAGACCGGAACAATGCATTAACACTTCATGAACACATAGAATCCTCAAACTAAAACATCTCCCCCTTGTTTTCCCTATATGTCACGTTTAGGGTTCGCAGGTTCAACATAATAGCAGGTGATACACTTTGCAGATAAATACCAAACTCAAATATATGATGGGGCAATATAAGTTCAGTACTGAAATCATGCCACTCGGGCCCTAGTAGCAAGCATTAAACATAGCAAGAGTGCATCAACACAATACAAAAGTATCCTCAAGATAAAACCCTAAAATCCCGAACAACGGGTAGCATTACATGATCAATCTCATCCAATCCCCATCCACCTCACATGCCTACAGCGGACTACTCACACATGGTGATGGAGAGGGAGCTCATGGTCGATGGAGATGAAGGCGGTGAAGATGGCGGTGAAGACGGTCTCCGGATCCCTCCACCGGAGGAGAAATCCTGGATCAATCTGTCCCCGAAACGAAGATCGTGATGGTGGCGGCGTTCTGTTTCGCGAAAGCTCCTCTCCTCCTAGGGCAAGCACTTTTTCGTATATATGAGGGGGTACGTCGAAGACCGAAGGCGAGGCGGCGCCCGAGGCCCATTTGGGCTGGGCCCACGCGGCCAGGTACAGGGGCCGCGTGGGACCCACCCATTTGGCCCTCGAGCGCTTCCTCGTGTCCATCTTTTGTCCATTGTCCTTCTTTTCCATAAAAATTGACGTGGTAATTTTCCCCGATTTTATTTCCTGCAGAAATAGCCAGAAAAGAGACTTTGCTAAAAACAGCGTCAGATTCAGCAGTTTTATTCAAATATGGGAAGATTCCGGAGCAAATCATGAAGCAAAGTGCTTGGAAAAGTAGATGCATTTTGGATGCATCACATATCCATCTAAACTCTATGGTTATTCAATCTCTAGACGTAGAGAAACATAGATTCATGCCATGGAAGATGGAGAAGAGATGTTGGGACATAATGTTCCAAATCTCAGTGCCATTGGACCTAACACTAGTGACAGGAACAAGAGTATCTTTCTGATATCTCCAAGGAATCAAATATCTTGAAATATTTGTTATTTCAGAGAAATATAAACTCCAATATCATCGGATGTGCTGATACTAGCAATTTATATGATCCCCTCAAAGCTATATCACATAAGGGCTTCATGTACCTACATGGTGGACTTGCCATTGCATTAATGTCTTCCAAATAGACTCTAGTGTCTACAACCACCTATCATTCTGAAATACAAAGATTGACATCGATATGTGTGAATTTAAGGAATGATAAACCACATTCAACATTCATGTTGTATTGTTACTTTTCAATCACCAACTATTATCTACAAAGATAATAATACTTGTGTTGCTCAGATGCAAACTGGTTATACAAAAGCAATATCACTAAGCATATTGCTTCTAAATTGCAAGCATCAGGGGGAGTCTCTTCCTGAATTATAACCTGCTCAAACATTATATTACACTCTTTTTTCTTTATGAGTTTACTCTCATGGTTCTCATCTAGGTTTTTAATGAGGTAATATCTACACAAGAATATATGTCATACCTCCTTTTTTCCCCACCGGGGTTTTTAATGGATGTATACAAGACATATCAATTGTCCTCTAAACTTACCAATGAGTTTTATCCTTTCGAGGTTTTTCTCATATAAGTTATCAAAGAGACAATGAACAATATATGTTGTGCCATTTCTCCTTACTTTTCCCACTGGGTTTTTAAAGGAGTTTTAACAACATATCAAAATACTATTCTCCTCGCATTTTTCCCAAAGTGGTTTTTGGGGGAGAAATTATCTACAAACATCATATGTCATACTTTCTGTTTTCCCCACCGGGGTTTTTAAAAGGAAGTATACAAGGCATATTTATTGTTCTCTAAACTCACTAATGGGGGTTTTCCTTCCTAAGGTTTTCTCATATGAGTTACCAAAGAGACAATAAACATTATATGTTGCATCATTTTCTCCTTATTTTCCCATCGGGTATAAAGGAGTTTTAGCAACATATCATACACTACGCTCCTCATATTTTTCCCACGGGGTTTTTGGAGGAGTTATTCAAGACAATATACACTTGTGATCAAGACCAATATTTTCAAGGTTTTATAAGGATACAAGCCAACAAGACATACAAGACGTAGCTTTGTGCAAGGGGGAGTGTTAGGAATAGTTTAGAACCGCCTTTGGCAGTTACCATATGCCCAAAGGCTATGTCGGTCCACCTCCTGTAACCGACATATTGTAGACACGTTTCCAAGAGTCGGCAAACCTTGTATAAATACCCAAGTTCTTGATCAATAAAGACACAAGTTCCACTTCATTCTTTACTTCTCGTTTCACTCTAACACCCTCCAGGCACCGTGATTGCAAATTCTCTGGCTCCGCCACTCTGCGTGTACACGTTCGCTTCTACTCCGCTGTTTTTATTTACTTTACGTTCTGGGTTTAGTCAAAGTCAAACTTTGTCAAGTTTTACAAAATATTTATAAAATTATATCAATATCTACATTATAAAATCTATAGTATTAGAATCATCATACAAATATTTTTTCATTTATATGCATTTGGTATTATGGATGTTGATATTATTTACTATATTCTTGGTCAAACTTGATAAAATTTGACTTTGCCTAAAACACAAAGTAAATAAAAACCGATGAAGTACTTCGATGCACCCCCCCCCCCCCCTCTCCCCAAACGTAATCACAGAGACGGCTGAGATCGCTTGGTAGCCTTTCATAATCACGGACTTGACGAGAATAATTAAATCGTACGCTGCCCTGCTGCCCTATACAACCAGTAAGGCCCATTTGTGAGAACTTGTCTTTGGCAAGATGGTTAGGAGGGTGGTTGTACCCCAGCCCACCAGATTTCAAACCCCAGGTTTGACGCTGGTGTTTCTCATTTAAGGCGGAATATTCTTCAGTGGGAGACGACGTTCCCGTCGACAGCGAGGCGCCCGTGGTGACTTCGTCAATCTCAAGACTCGACCCGCCGACTCGGTCTCTCGGAGGTGCTCATAGGGGTAGGGTATGCGTGTGTGCGTTCATAGGGGTGAGTGTGTGCGCGTGTGTATGAGCACCTGCGTTGTACTATGTTTCGCAAAAAAAAAAAGTAAGGCCCATTTGTATTTGTACAAAAACCATATATCGGGCACATATGTATTAGTACAAAAACCATACGGTCGTTGTGGGCCCGTCGTTGTCCTCACGTTTGTTTTTTTTTTGCTCCCATCACTCATTGGTGGGGAGGGTGGCACGGCCTCATCGGTTGTCGACTAAACGGCGGCATGAAGCCGTGGAGGTGGAGGTGGCGGCGCCCTAGGTTTTTTATTCCGCGGTGATGTCCAGGTCTTGGCCGGACTGCATGGGGCATAAGGATGACTCTAACGGGGCGACGCATCCAGGCCGCGCGCATCCGTTTGGGTCGTGTTGGACCAAAACCAGGACCCAACGGGGCGACGTAAACTAGCTCCGCGGCCGATTTCAGTCCGCCGCGCGTCCGCGCGGTCACGCGTGTTGTCCTCCCCAGGCCCACCTGGCAGTGACACGGCGCCAGTCAGCCTCCCCTGACCCAGTCCTTTTTAATGGCAGGGGATAGGGACGGCCGGCCCCCACCCACCGCCCACTCCACTGCTCCACTTCCGCTCCCTCGCCGGCGACCGCAAACCCTAGCCATACCCATCCCCTTCTCCTTCACCTTCCCCTTCCCCACCTCCATCTCCGACGCGGACGCTCCCCGTGGTATTCTCCATCGCGCCGCCGGGCGTCGAGATAGCACGGCGGAACCGCGTCTACATGCGCGTCAAGAACTACTGATGGTACTGGAACCACGTGGTCCCGGTGCCGTGGTCGAATGTCAAGCTTTCCGACCAGTGGCACCTGAACCCGCAGCGGATCCCGAGCGATGTTCGGAACTGGCCCAGCCCGGACTGTTGCGGCCACATGTATCTGGATAAAGGCGTTGTGTTCCGCAGCCATGAGAAGGCCAAAGACATCTTTAATTCTTCATGATGACCAAGATAACTCCAATTGACATATACACGATGAGAACCCAACAATTTCGAACACCTTTACCGACCCAGTTAGTCACACGTAATAATAATAATCCATTTCAATAACTAGACATGCTCATTCTCCCAAAAGTCTACAGTTTCAAACTATAGATTCAAGTAGGTTAATAAATATAAGAGGAATCAATTGCCCATCACAAACACGGAACCATGGCAAGACCGAACATACCGAACAATTGCCATGCGGTTCGTGACTGTTATACCAGCTTTTGGTGAAAGCCATGGCAGTTAAGCTCTAGGAACCGAGTATCACGCCTTGCTGAAAGCCATGGCAGTTAATCTCTAAAAGCAGAGGATCATGCTTTGCTGCTGAGAGCCATGGCAGTTAGGCTCTAAGAACAGAGTATCATACTCCACCTCGCTTCTCCTGCTTCTGTGCAGCCGCAGCAGCAGCAGCGAGCTTCAGCTCCTTGCCTTTGCCCCAGAGGAACGCATACAATCCCACGACAATCAACACTGTCCCCAGCACGCTGCATATGTGGATATAAATTGCTACATTCATCATCACGTTGGTATAGAGAGATTCACAAGCAATGGTAATCTCAAGTAGCAAATAAACTGTTTACTGATCCCTGCAGCTGCATGAGAATACCAGATCAAGAGTTACATAGCTTGCTCACCTCCCAAGGTAGATGTTGGTGCCGAGTAGCATCGAGTCTAAGATCGTGGTGAGGATCAGAGACAGAGAATTGAACATCGGAGGATAGATCGGTCCACTCCGTTTGATTACCCACGAGATAAGCAAGAATCCAAGGCCCGTGTTGAACACGCCCTGATCATCACGTACATGGAACAAACATAATTTTAGGGTGCATTAAACAAGTTCACAGCTTGCATCCATTTAGCAATTTCCATGAGGTCTTGTGACTAGCTAATTACCGAATAGACGACTGTGAGGAGCTGAAGGTCCCACTTGAGCCTCCATTCTGCTCTGTCATGGACGAGGAAGACTCCCACCACAAAGGATTGCATGCTTCCCACTAGACTGGTCAGGACCGTCATCCAGTATGTTGATGGGAACACCTTCACAAGCCTTGCCTGAATTTCTCTTCCCATTAGCTCGCAATGGCAAGTGAGAAACCAAGACTGTACATTGAGTTAGCTACAGATTCCAAATAAGTACCTGCACGATGAAGTACAAAGCATAGCTCAGGCAGCTGCCGCACAACCAAAGTGTACCAACGACCATGTCTTGGTGAGGGCTGGCGGGGTTCACTGGTGCCCCGGCGTGGGATTTAAGCAGGTTCTCAGGCCATAGGTGCAGCAGCCTCCTTTCAATAGGCTCACCATCATAGTCCCGCCCACACACAGCAGCGCGCCCATCAGCATCATCTTGCCAGACCACTTTGCCAGCGCCAGCTTCTCCGCCCTGAACCACATATGCAGATGCAAATATATTAACAGCGACATGTGCCAATCACATTGTGTGGTTTCATGCGTCGACGCGTCGTCGATCATATACCGTAGCACTATGGCAATCATGAAGGTGGCAATAGGGATCAGGTTAAGGAAGACGGAAGAGTATGTGGCGCTCGTAATTCGCAGCCCGTAGAAGTAGAACCCCATTGCCAGAACGTCTCTACAACACAAGAGGCGATATTACTACCAAAAGTCAAAACATTAACAAGGTATGTATAAAAAATGAAGTAAATAGAATCGAAACAACATTGTAGGAAAAGGGAAGTTTTACAAAGTATATACTCCCTCTAGTCAACTTTATATGAGGTACTACAACCTTTGTACTGTAGTAGTTGAAATCTGAAATCAGATAGTGGCAATGGTATAAACTAAAAGTAGAAAGGATTTCTAAATTTAAAATATACCTCAAATCAGCATAAAAGTCAGAGTGCGAGATGGTTCACACTTTAACAGTACCATGAAATTACATTGCGGTATGTAGAAATTATATATGATGACAGGGTTCAAATTTTAGTTCAGATTATTACACCTAACTTCTTTCACCTCAATTTTGGCTCCTTTCTTCTTTGTAGTGCAAAGATGCCTAGTTACTCCTACATATTCTTATTTTTATCCCAGCGTCTAATCTAGTGTTTCACTGAATAAACGAAAAGTATGACTACCAAAATCCAATGCAGAGTGCTAGCACACACCCAAATGCAGCATTTGCAAAAATCCAGCCCCCAACAGCCCAGTTCACCTTTTTCCACGTTTCCCTACAATAGATAAACATGAAAATAAATTAGTACCATGAAATTAAGACGAGAGGATGAATACTTTCGGTAAGAAAATAACTCATGACGTATTAGTAGCCACATATTTCCTAAATTGTTGTTTAACATGTTAGTAGTATTGTTATGCAGAATTATAGAGCACCAAAAAATGTAATTAACAAAGAAATCACAAAAAATGAAAGAAAACCCTCGGATATTACCATACAGAAGGCCAGGTCAAATCATGGGAGCTACGAGAACCAGCATTGACAAGAACATTTCCATGTTCATATGATCATGGATTCACAGGCAACACTCAACAACCTATCCAAGAAGAGATGCTAATACCGCCATTACTGCAATTTGTTTACCTCCAATATCTCATGAACTATTTTTTACAGTGACCAATGTCTCGTCAATTTGTCAAGTTCTACGGTTGTTCCAAGCATTTTGCGGGAGATAGGAAATACGAGAGGATGTAGGGGTATTTAAGTGCTCCCATATTGTGAAGAGATATATGGCTCTTCGCCTCACAACATTGGTGTGTTTAGTATAGTTTAGCCATTACAAAATATTGAGCAATCATCTTCATCTTGTGCCCAATTTCTCCTTTCCATTAGCATGCTGGTAGGCAAACCAGAATGCATGATTAGGTGCTGACATATTATGTTAGCTACAGATTTGGGAATTCGTAAAGAATAGCTACAGATGTGGGAATTCATTATTTTTATTGCAAAATAGAATAGGAGCACTGCAAGGTACAAACAAATCTCCATCTGAGAATCTAGATGAATCAATATCAATATAATGGCAGCAAGAAACATTGATATAATCTCTTTAAGCATTAGTAAAATCAAATCATGCTGAAGAAACCTTCCGTCTATACTGATTGTAACAAACAGACAACACATGAAGTATAGTTAGAACAATAATGTGTTAAAATATAAATAAATATTAAGTTTTAGTATAATTATATTTACTTTAAATTGCCATGGGTCCATAGTATAGTTAGAATGGATCTTGGGATTCGTAAAGAGCAACACTTACGGATCCATACGTACCTCTCAAAAATGATGGCGAGTGGTGCGATAGCGATGGCGCCAATGAGATTTCTGTAGACAATGATGACAAATGGGCTCATGCCAGCGTTGAGGGCCAACTTGGAGAGAACAAGCATCCCGACAACGATCAACTGCACCAGCACCATGCTCAGCGGCAACATCGCCGCCTCATAGGACGTCGGCGCCGCCTTAATCTCCCCTTCCCTCGGTTTGTCCTCCATAGTTTTGCAATTGGTGGACTGGCAAGATTCCTAGTGGAGAAGAGCATGCGGCGTTGTGTGTATATAGGAGGCCCTTGAATTGGAGTACTCATCTTTTCAAATACTTACAAAATTAATTATGAGCATATTTATTGCCTCGTCAATAAAGGATGACAGAAAGAAATTACCTTGTTACCTATTTTGGCTCGGCAGAGCGTTCGCTACTCTCCTCTAGCTTCCAGGGTGTGGTTGTGCCAGGTAAAATAGGAGCCTGGACGGACCACAAGCTAAATAAAAACCAAGAATAGTAACCGGATATTAATTTGGATACATATAATGCAAATATTAGTACTAAATTGGAGAATAATAATTTGGAAGAACAGAAACTGAATTCAAATGTTACAAGATACAATTCAACTAGAACTGAGCCACCGATTTGTTCTACAATGAGCTAACACCCAAACTGAAGTTAAATTTAATTGGAAGGTACACAACATTCCTATATGTCTTGTGCTGGTTTGCCTGTAATATTTGTGCTGATGATGGACTGTCTGCCTTCGTGGAGGCTTGGAGGCCAAATAGAAATGTGTAGCAAAAGGCACTAGTCACGGTCCATGAAGTGGCACCATCGAACCATGCATCCTAGGCACAGCCGCACTAGCACGCTAATCAGTGGATGATTCACCGAATTCAAAAAATTGCATGACGGAGGTGCGTAGCCCGGGCAAGGGACGCAAGGAGCGGAACTACCGATGAGCTACGACGGCGAGTAAGCTATCGGACGCCGGCAGTGGCCGTCTTACCTGCAACTTACAGCGCGTCTTCAAGCGCCGTTCCGCCGTCGCCTGTGTGCAGCCCTGCCACCGTACCCTAACTGCAGGGACGGAGCCAGGAACTGAAGTTGGAGGGGGCCAGAAGTAGGAGGATCAAAACCATAGAAAATACAGTCACTCCAAACTAAAAAAATTAACGCATAAAACCTAATCTACTGTTGAGAGATTGGATAAGAAAAACTAACTACGACACAATCAAAAATCGAAATTAGCAAGACGAGTGGACTACCTTTCCGTCTGTCCTCTCACACTGACGGCTGAGGCAGGCCCGCCGCGTGCACCCAGGCTGCGGATTGCCGCCCCCTTCTCAGTTTCTTATTTCGATTGGAATTTCTCAACTGGAGCCCTGGGCGACACGGAGGTCGCAGAAGAAACAAGACGGCGGCCGAACGAGGAGACGATGCGATCTGCCGTATTAGTTTGCGATCGCCATTTCTTTATTATCGAGGAATACGATCGCTGTTTCCTGATCTCTTTCTCTTGTTGCTGCTTCTAAATGGGCTAGTAGTTGAAACGGTTGGGCCTGGTAGTGCTAGTTATTGGCTTATTATGCTAATCTATTTGCTGGACTGGGCCTAGATAGCATGGCTGTGCCTGATGGCTTGGAAGGTCTAACGGGGGCAGCCTTGACGTGAGTTGAGATCGACCTATTCTCAAGGCGCGACACGATCGTTAGGATGTCTCCAAGGTCGACCCAAACGGACACCGATTTGGTCAACGTTTTGTTCGTTTGGGTCGCTAAACGGACAGGTGTCCGGTCCATGTCCGCCCCTACATGGCCATTGCATCCAACGAGCCGACGCATTCAGTCCGCCCGACAAGGTTTTGATCATTTTTTTATCATTTTTGTCAATTTTGATCATTCGAACAAACAAGTATACCAAACAAATTTAGGTCAATGAATCAAACACGTCACATAGTTCGAAAAGAATTTGCCATGCCGGCATACAACATCCCAAAAATTAACATAGTTCCGGCCATCTCGGTCATGTTTCTCGGCCATCTAGGCCATGTTTCTGGCCATCTCAGGCATAATCCACTGCCGGCATGCAACATTGCTAAAACGACCGAGATGTGATCAATCTAAGTCCATATAGTACGTTTGCTTCTTGAGATAGTACGCCTTCTTCGTATGGATAAAGGCGGAGAGATCCATACCATGATCTGAGCCTCCTCTTGGCGTAGGGCGAGCTCATGGTTTTTGCCCATGACATCGGCCTCCTTGGCTCTTGCATCGGCCTCCTTGGCTCTTGCATCGGCTTCCCTTGCTCTTGTCCGGGCATTTTCCTTATCGATCTCGAGCTTCTTCTTTTGCAATTTGAAGTATTGTTTCGACGCCTCCTCTCTCTCGACGCTCTCTCTCTCTTTCATCTCCTCCTTGTCACATGACTTGTCCTTTTGGATAGGAACACATTCAATGTCTCTTGCAACGCCATTGTTGTTGCATCACGCTTCATCTCGTCCTTGTAGTTGTTCCTACCCTTTGGCCTCTTCTACGATGGGTCGCCCCCATTTCCGGCGCCTTCTGCTTGCGCTCTCTCACTCTTCCTCCGGGCGCCCCGCTTCTTGGTCTCGGAGGCCGTCTGCTCCGGCGTGAGCACTTTCTTTGGCTTTTTCGGAGGATCGGCCGCCAATTCGAGGACGACAGCCTGCTCGGTGGCAGCTCCAGCGGGGTCGGCGGCGGCGGCGGCTGTGTCTGCCATGGTTAGGGCAGGAGCTGGGAGTGTGATTTTGGGAGAGGAAAGGCCGGAGTGGCGAATTTGGCTCTGTTGAGCGGGTCAGGGGCGGACAAAGAGAGGACTCAGGAGCTAGCTGTCCGTGTTCGACGCAAACCTGCCCTGCAGACAAAAAATCGGACAACTTTCCGTTTGCGTCGCCGCGTTGGGTCTTAATTTTCGCCCAAACGGACAGAGACGGACACGCGCGACTGGATGCGTCGGACCGTTGAAAACATTCTTAGGGGGGAGTCTCGCCCCCGCTGGTCCCCCTTCCCTCCGCCCCCTGCCTAACTGTGTGTGCGTCGGCGTCTCCGTGTTGCCGCAGCCGGCGTATGCGTGTACGAGGAGTCGAGACTCGAGAGATGAACAGTGGTCTCCCGACACAATGGCCGATGTAGTATCTATCCCTAGGCCTGATAGCGTCATGTGCCAAGGCCGAATTGGTTACTTTGTTTTGTCTTGGGCTGTACAAGAAAAGGTCAAAAGGGATTCTAAAAAAAAAACCAAAAATGGTCAAAAGGTAGAGCGACTCTGGAGCTGTTCCCCGGGCAAGCAGCTTGCTTTCATCGTATCTTACCCCATGACAACCTCATTTGTCCAATTTGGCCTATGGATCATCAGATCAAATCCATCTCTTGTGTGAGAATACTCATCATCACATCTTGACTTAATACCCTTTAATAGATGAAAATCAAATGATTTCTAATTTCGATAGTAACATAACGTTAACGTTGGATCCATTCCTTTTGAATTGTCGCGTCCATCATGATTCTTGGGAGGAGACATCGGCAATAATTCACCTTGGATAGAAATTTCAATAAAATAAAAAGGAGTCTTCATGTCCCGTAATCGAGGACCTTGTTTAAAAAAACTAGAGGATACCCCGCGCGTTGCAGCGGGGAATTGAGAAATGATTTGTAGTGAAGAGATGAAAAGAAGGCGACGATCATAAATATTGAGTGACACGTAAAAATGCTTCTAAGAGGCAGTATTAAATTCACTTTAGATATTTCACGGATCAAAAAAGCATCTTCCAAGATCCATGAAAGTAAAGAAACAACAAATCATCCTTAATCATGCAAAAGGCAAAAGGCAAAAGAAAATCTAAGTTTCAGCCCAAGACAAATTAGGCCATATAGAATGTTAGCTCTGAAGATGAAGACATACAGATTTCTGACCAAAATTTATAGACCAATGCGATGGTAACTGATTATATCTGATGAGCCCAAACATGTGGAATCTGACAGCCTTATCTCTAAACTCATATTAGTTACTAAAAACGATGGTGTAGCATGCATGTTCACCATACATCTCCGTGTCTTCTTCTTTGTATAATTATATCTCCGTAGATTGAGCAGGAAAAATGATACATGAAAAAAAATGAGCCAGGAGAGACATATAAACTGAATACATGTTACGTATTATATTAGACTGCAGAGAGTGAAATTGGCATACCTAGTTGCTTGTGTTACAGCCGCATACCCAGTTTCTTTGTATGGCAAGATGGCTTTAAGAAACAATAAACAACAACAAAGGAGGCGAATTTTATAAATAATCAAGTCTGCACCTTTCCGGGTGGATCATTCCTCACCAAAAAAAATTAGCCATGCATAGATATAACCGAATCAAATTCCCTTCGGAAGAAGCCATGTCCTATGTCTGCACTCCTTCCAGTGGCATGCAGCAAAGAAAACAATCACAGATCTGATCCAAAATTTGCAATGTTCAAGATCCGAAATTATGGTGCGGCTTGCCTTGACGATGATCTAGATGATTTTTTCCCACGCACATGCATAGTGGGTGATCTAGTCTCATGGGCCGCCGCCCGGGTTGAATGTCAGCGGCCACGTCCGCTGCTTGTGCCTGGTATCCATTGCCTGGAAGGACTCACAGAACGGGAAATATGAAGTGTGCGATAGGCGAGGGAGATGGAGTCGTTTTCAGTTCCTTGTGCACATATTTATGCAAGGAAGCTGATGAATATTAGGAGTCACCAATTGTGAGTGGAGCGCATGGGCTTCAGGCAACAAAGAGATTGCCGTTTCAAATCAATGAGAAATAACGAAGGAATAGAAAGGGTCACACTGAAGTGCCTCGAAGGGAACTCAGTCAAGGAAAATTGAAAAAGATTTGTTGCTTGCCAGGATGATGAGGTGGCACAATGATGAGCTGAGGTGGCATTGCTGCATGTTGAGAGAAATAGGTTAGTGGGGATCACCTATTTAGTTATATGGGATATGTCGTTTGGGAGCTTTACCACCACTCACTAGAAAAACACCTAAATCCGGAAGTATCTGGAAAAGAAATTCCATTATGGGAAAAAGGAGCAATATCGTATTCGTCTTCAAGACAAACATAAATTACGTTTTCATTGCGTCTCTCAATAGAGTCAAACCGTTAGAGTACCCCGAGTGATGAATTTAATGATTCAAAAAAAAACTAAGGGAATACCACGGTATGGGATTCCCGTCACAGCATCCAATTGTAATGCCACGATATGAGATTCAAACGCGACGGAAATCCCACCACATTTTAAAAAAATCTCACTACAACATGTCAATCATGTTGTCTGCGACATTTCATTTTAGATTGATGCAAGCTTCAAACATGGAGAAAAGAAGTCCTACCCAGCTTCTGCTCATGTTGTCCACAACATCTAAAGTGAAGACCTTCGACATTGCAACACAGCTTCCGAAGCTCGAGCTGAGCATGGCTTCTGGTAGAGCACGAAGAGGAGCTCGCGCTTGGTCGGTAAAGGCTTTGTTGGTCAGGATCGGCTGTAGTTAAGCATTAGTATTTCACATGTCACAAATAACAAGGTAACCGAGCAATCTAACATATTGCTTAGTACAAAACAATGTAAATAGAATCTTTCAGATTCATCCGTGTTGCCATAGTTAAATTGCAACACAACAATAAGAATTTTCAGTCGGAATGAATGGGCACATAAGAGACGTATAATTACTGACAAAAACTGATAAGCCTTAACAAGATACTCCCTCCATTCGAACATATTTATCATTGTTGACTTTTCAATTCGACCTATGACCATCGTCTTATCTATCTATACTTTTTTATAAGATAAAACCTCATTAACATGTATTAAATTAGTCTATCTCTACATGCAATTCACTATTTGAGCTATTCATTTATCCATGTCATCCCACAATTATTAATGAAAATCTATTCATACATTCAATCTATTCACTTTATTAGTTCTTTTACCATACAATTTCCACATAATCAATTTTTAGTGGTTAAATACATGAACATTTCACGGTGATTAAATTTAGATTCTCGACAACTGTGACAAATCAAATTCTCCATATTTCCAAAAAAAATCCATTTCATACTTCAAATATCCTTTCTTTTATAACACACTTATTAAAAAAATCCCCACTACAACGCGCGGTATCTTACTAGTTCAAAAAATTATGCACGCAGAGATATCAGCGTCGACTATCTGCGGTATGTATGCTCTTAGGATGGAGAAATCCAGCAGACAATACAACTCAGAAGACAGGACCATCTGAGCAAAGGTTTTGTGTGCTTCTCTGATCACCAGCTGCCATGTCATGTACTGAGCCCCCTCTCTTCAGAAAGGGTAACCGGAAATGTATCAACGGCACACAGAACCACTTGTATGATACACTGACTTCACATTCTTACTGCTGCTCCGCTCTGAATTTTATGCGCAGGGCTTATGTTGACCTTTGTTGCTTGTTCTGAGCGTGCAAGTTCTGTAACAACCCATCACTTAATGCCACTCAAGGACTTCTGCGTTTTTGTTAGTTTTTCCCTCTGGTCGACCAAATTTTCTGGCTTTACCCGTCAGAAGCTTCAGTGCGCGCTCAAGGGTAATCTTCTTTCGGTCCGCTTTCTGTAATGAGCCATATTCAAGGCATTGTTAGACATGCAATGAGAATTTCCAAATTGGAAACTGTAAAATCGCAATTGCACAGAATTTCATTAAAGTTTCTTCATAATAAGTTAACAACAATGCCAACATCATAGCATTTTCGTCTGGTTTCCGGTATTAACAAACCTCCGTACCTTTGACACCGGAGTAAGGGTTCCCCTGTGCCGCACGCTAAACCCAGCTTGAGAAAGTGTCATAAGTACTGGATGCCCATCATCAGGATGTTTTCCCTGTTGGCAACGACAACGTCATGATTCCACTCAACAATGCACACAAAATGCTAACATTTATAGAAAAACATACCAGAATTTTCGGATACTGCAATAGCTCAATTGCATCTTCGATAGTGACAGACTTGACATCTTTGACCTGAAAGGTAGGTTAAAAGATATTGGTGGCAAGTCTTCTGGAAGGACAATTTTCAAAGTAAGGTATTAATTACCCCCGGAAGAGCAGCTCTTTTCTGAGAAGCTCCTTTCCTATCCTCTCCAAGCTGGATGTAGTAACCATAAGGACCTTGTTTCAAAAAGACCTGTAGAACGAACGAGCAAAATGTTACACACTTAGTACCTGAGATACAAATAAAGCCAGATACATTACAGACTGAGAAGAACCTTTTCACTTGTATCAGGCTTGAGACCAAGTAACCTAGGCTCAAAAGACCTTGGAACTTCCTCGGAGGCTTCATTTTCATCATTTTCATCTGATAATGTGCGAGCGATGTACCTATCATAATTAGTTAAGTCACTAGGCTTGATTGATATTGTCCATACAATAAAAGATATGACGATATCGAGTTACAGTCAAGAACTGCAGTGGAAATTACAGCTTGTAACAGGAGAAAGCAAGGATTGCAGTAGAGATTAAGCTTAACTTCAAGGCATTAAATGTTCATTAGAGGGGATAACAAGATCATACTTGCAGTTCGGATGCTGATCACAGCCAATAAAATATCCTTCGCCATGTGTACTAACTTTGAATCTCAGGGTTCCTTGAGAACAACTGCAGATATTCAGCAAGCATGCTAAGTATTAAGGAAGAGACATGGTTAATGCGTCGAATGATAGGGTCGTAGCATCGAAGGTTTTCCCATGACAAATTAACCTGAACAAGTTTTGCAAACACATATGTTTGGGGATGCTAATTTAGACTTCCTAAACAGCTTAATCAACAATTACCTAGGACAAATCCTACTATCGCTGCCAATGTCTTTAAAGAGGATAGAACAGAATTTCTCTTCCAGCATTCTCTCTACCTGCAACAAAGTGGGTAATTCAAATGTTGATTCAAGTTTCAACACTGAAGTGTCTTGCGATAGAACTTAGAGTGACATGGTAAAAAAAACTTAGAGCGATATCCTCATGCAAGTACTAGTTGTTCTAGGAGAATAACCATCTGGGGGCAACCGATATTTTCCCAGGTACCACAAAAGCATTACCTTTCTGACATCCCATTGACTAGCAGCTCCGCAATATTTGTTGAATCGTTCCCAGTAATCTTTTAGGAGGCCCTTCCATTCAGTTGACCCAGCAGAAACATTGTCTAGCTATTAATGTAGCAGAAAAGGAACATTAATAGGATTACTATAACAAGAAAACTATCTCTATTCCCATGTCTTCTATTCAGCACATCATTACATCATCCTCACTCATCTTTAAGGAAACGGCCTATCCAGTTAGGAATCATATTGATATTTAATGAAAAGGCCTATCCAGTTAGGAAGCATATTGATCCCGTTGATTATTGATAAAATATTTTAATAAAGGATAAATAGTGATGTATACACAGTTCATGGCGTGGCTTATTCAACAAAGCTCAATAGGAGAATGTGCACATGGAATAGGATCTACCCTGCTGGAATCGGCTTCTTCATATTTGGATTTGTTAGATGCATATCTTCACTTCTGGATAATTCAGATAAGGTATTATCTTTAATTTGTCGCATTAGATATCCTTGTTAGTTTGCTGCGCATATTATCATTTATTTTCATTAAGCGGAGAGTAACAAAAAAATCTTGCCAAATCCCTAAAGTCCACCTGCGTAAAGACCACCCTACCCAAACAGGCTTGTTGACATATTTGGATATGTCCCCAAGTTTCTCTGTCTTGTATTTCCATCGTGAATTATGATGAAAACACGTTTATCCTTCTACACAATTCATTTCATATAGCATGCTTCTTTAGTACTACAGTAAAAGATGAGGCAGCAAGTGGCCAAAACTACTCAATTTTGCATATTTTGAAAATATCTAGATAATATTGTTATTAATAATCTTTAAAGCAAGAAAAAGACCACAGCTACAACCTTTCTTTTCAAAGTATGTGGATCTCACTTTCTACTGATATTAACCTCCAGATTTCTTGGAATTTCATATTTACCTAAACCGCCAGCTAAGCTGGTTTCTTAAACCATAGTAAACAACAAGTATAGAAGAAAATGTACACAAGAGCTATAGGTTGAAAAATGTTTAGTACCTCAGTCTCCATGTTAGCAGTAAAGCTGAAATCGGCAATCTCAGAGAAAAGATGTGAAAGAAATGCTGAGACCTGGGAAACAGATGGCATTGAGCATATGTCAAAATTAGACACAAGAAAACTGAAATAAGTTTATATAAGCAACCTCAACTAGGTTAACTGAAAGAATGCCGCAACACAGGCTAAAACCATATGCAAAAAAAATTAAACCTCGAAAGATGAAATAACTGGTGAGGTGTAATTGGGCATTTGCAGAACCATGAAACATTTACCCTTGTAATGAGCAAATGATATGCATAGCAATATGTCCCGGTTTTAGCGATTTAATTCATCTTTATAAGTCATGAGAAAGAGTAATGAAGGTACAATTACAAAGATGATTCATTGCTACAATGTATACAAATGCACTGGCATTCAAGATAATATAATACAAAAATGCACGTAGCTGTCAGCATTATTTCTATTTAAACCAACATTATGGAATTTCAGATGATATCACAACAAAAGATGATATTTGTAGAAGGGTGAAGATCACAGGAATAAGAACATACCATTCGACCACGGAATTCAGGGTGCAAAACTCGACTTTTCATTATCACGTATTTCCGGTCCTGGATATCACAAGTATGGCAAAAACTCTTATCCATTTGCACAAGTAGTTGATAATGAACGAAAAAAAAACCACCAATGGTATGAATGAAACTAGGTATTGGCGCATGGTGAATCCCTAAACCTTTGTAACTGTTGATTTCGGCCATGTGTTACTGTTATCAAAACTTGTCACTTGCATTCAGCCCTATTAAACTGTAAACTACCCAATTGTGCATAATAGTAAGTAACCACTAACCACGAAGGCGGCCTATAATTAGTATGTTACCAGCACTCGGTCAAAAAACCAACTCTGCCAGCAACAAAAAGGTAAACTGTGCCATGCATTACTAAACCACCACATGGCACTCCAGGGGCAGCTACATGAGCCAACCTACCCAAAAATCATCAGAACATTATAAATAGCTACACCGCCATTCAACGCAATGGATGCATTTTGGGCATAACGATAAATAGTACGTTAGGTTACCTGCAAAACCCTCATTATAGAAGCGTATGTAGATGGCCTTCCAATTCCAAGTTCCTCCAGCTTTTTTATCTGAAGATTATAAGACCAATGTGAAAAATCATAGGTTACAGAACAAAAAATATAATAAGGAAACCTTATTTCAGGTATGGACAATGATAAGAGGAACAACGAGTGAAAATCCAAACCAGAGGTTATTACTGACCAATGCACCCTCAGAATAACGGGACGGGGGTTTAGTATAGTGCTTCCAAGATGCACATTAACTGGAGACACCAAATCCTTCATCTGAGAAAAAGGAGATGTGCTATGACAGGGTTGAATGCTGGCCGGCAATCTGTGGTCACATGAAAAAAAATTGGTACAGAAAGGGTAGGCAAATCAGCTGCTGCCAACCTCTAATTTGGACAAGGCCTCAAAATTATCCTGATGCGCAGCTTCTCTTTCAGGATTTTCACAGGACCCACATGCTTCAGTATCCTGCAAGGAACACATTCTCTTCTTAGTGGGCTTAATAGCTCATAAAACTGAACGCTAGGCACAGTCCTTTCATAAAATACAACCATCTTCTATCTATGCTAAAGCCTAACTGTCGGCTCCTTAAAGGAAAAACTAGAAGCTTATGTGTAACACTAAAAAATAGAGACAGTGATGCATCAGCAGAAATTCGTGCATTTAAGCAAAGGTAAGAGAAGAGATCATCTAGAGAAAAAGAGACAGCGAACTCCACCAGAAAATCAATGAAAATTTACATGGTCACGCACAACACAAGACAAAACAAATTCGATGTAGAGAAGCTATTCGACAAATTTAGGGGTGAAACAGGGCATATTTTATTCCCATGCATAGCATAAGAATATGGAATGTGTGAGGATAAAAACTGCATCAGTCAAAGATAAAACTTCAGATAAGTTCATTAAGAAACATCATAACAGACTAGCGAGTGAATGATCAACTGATCACAGATTTACACCCTAAATGAGTCAGGACTAAGAGTTGTAACCTAGTGCATATTTTAATTATCATGTTGACTTTGTACAAAATGACAAAATAACCAGCACGAATCCGCTGACAAATGGCCAGTTTCTCATAACAGGCTAACACTGGTTTTCGAAAACAATACCAGTTGAGAGTTGAGACTTCAGAGTTCAGACCACTAAGCACATCCTGGTTCGCATACATGTATTATCCTTGTTGCATGCAATACGAGCATTAGGTGTCCTTTTTCGAGACACTAGAGATAAACTTTTCAGAAAATCAGAAAAGTCCATCTGAGAGATTTATAGTTAACTTCTGGATATCAAAACCCTGATTCCACATGAAAGAGTTACAAAATAAAAGAGCAACAGATGTACCATATTTCATATATATTCCATAAGTATTGCCAAAAGTATGATTTCTACAATTTGGAGACATACAGAAGAAGAAAACAGAAGGAAATGTGGGATGGAACAATCATATACTAAATATTTGCTTGATCCCGGTATCCTGATTTATATCCGCATCTAACTGAGAGTGCACTTTTCATCTATATTAATAATGAAAAGAAAGCCCCAGTTGGGGCAAGGCAGAAGCGAGATACTCCTTAATTCAACTCAATGGATTGCCTCCCCTTTCGAAATGGGTAGAGGCCCCAACAACTTGAATTAATAGAGAGAACCGAATCTGGTCATATGTTTTAACTAATTTTCTTAAGGCCCGCGAAATTAACTAAACGAAACGTAATCACATTTATATCTTGCAGCAGGCACTGAGCACCTCCTTTGCTGTTTGTGTAGATCATTTCAAGTTGTAACAGATATAAACCAAATTAAAGTTATGCAGATGATAAAGGCCAAAGCAATTATGTAATCATCCCTTCAAGAATGAAATAATATCGGTAATGAGATTAATACAGCCTATTTCCACTCAATCTACTCATGGACTGACCAAGTAGCATAAAGGAAAGTGGGAAGGCTACATTACGAGACAATCAACATATTTTCTTACCTAGGCAAACATAACTGAGCTGACAGAGGATAAAGAAGCCTAGATAAAATAAATTTATATAACTTACCTCATAGACGGCTTGGTATCCCTTGAAGTCAAGCCTTGATGCAGATGAATGAAAAGTCATGTCTCCTTCAGGATTACCAATATCAACTTCAATCTACAATGGAATTAGTAAGCAACTAAGCATGAAGTTTTATGGAATATATAAAATATTGAAAATCCAAATCAAAATGGTTCATGGGTAAGGCATTTCACTTCTATGGCTAGCATGGCCAGCCTTCTATGCTTCTTTGGTGTTTTCATGAGATGGTTTGGTGACTGCAGAAAAAGACCGACAAGACAATTTTGCCAAAAAGATCTATCGGAGTTCCTAAAAAAATGCAATCCTATGTTCAGTTCTTTTCTTTATATGAATGAGGTAACTCTGAAAATGAACGGAAAAAAACTGAACATAGGTTTTGCTTGATTAGACACCAAGTAACAAATCCCTCTTAATTCTAATAACTATTATGATTTTGAAAGCCGGCTGAGAGGAGTTTTTAACCTATTGTCAAGTGGATCAACAAAGATAATATGCACATGTGAGCAGCACCCTACCAATTGGCTGCAAACTTGTTGATCAGATTTGTTTCAAACAGAAAGGACATGTTATTCACAGTTTTTAACGAGGAAAGAGAGAGAGTTGATTGGCATACTATACTATTTGCATTCTCGAATCTTAAAAACAAGTGTACAGTGAGATTCTTTGATCTAGATAAACCTAGGTTCTGTAAAACATTACTCTAGACAATATAGCTTTGTGAAGATGTTTATAATAACATCCTAAGCAATGGCGTGCAATAAAAACAGGTAAAACGAAATAAAACGGTAACCAACCAGTTCAAATCTGGAAGCTTCCATTTGGCAAGCCATTGTTCTTCTCCATATTAGAGTGTAGAGTTTTAAACAATCCTCATCGAGTATTCCAACCAAAGATGCTGCAAGAGATAAGATATGATAGAATTATATACATCAAAAGCCAGAAACCAAAACTATAATGCTCAAATACATTCAAGTAGGAACTAGGAAAAAACCCCAAAGACTCAAGGAAATATTTTTATAGTGCAGCATCCGTAATCAGTAAACACAAAACTACAGGTGTGTTTATTACATGGCAATCTCCTTATGCTGGTGGGCCTTATAGCTTCATGGGCCTCTTGAGCATTTTTCACCTTCTTCAAGTACTTCCTTATATCCTCTGCTGCATGCTGTTCGCCATACCTAAAACAAATACTTGTTAACAAGAATGGAGGCCCCATGTGACATACTGATAAACAGGAAGGTGAAATGCTCAACTCCCAAGAAACTGGTTGTCTCAAACTTTTCTAAAGAATGACAAGACCAGACAGGAAAATAAACAATCTCATAAAAATGATGCCAGAAAGCTCTCCAACCCTCATGATTGAAGAGTTCTAACTATTAGTAATTTGAAATATTGTGCACAATACCCATCCCATAAATCCTGGATAATGAGAGAAAAAAATGCAAGACTGCAAATTTCCACTCTGTCAGATTGATTACTCAAACACTAATAAAGATTATTGGGCACTACATAACTCACAACTTAAACATGAAACAAGATAGACTAGCAACCCTGAAAGAACTCAGTAAAATAGGCTTGACAACATATTCCAATTGAGCATACCTTTCTTTCACTAATGAACGAATATCTTCTGCAGCAGTATCAGAAACCTTCAAGGGAAAAGGCAGAATAAACAAGTCAGGCAACAAATTTCAGGTTATTAAAACGGGTAAAACATCACACTGCTAAATGACAAGAAATTCTCAAATTAAGATATACTCCCTCCGTTCCACAATATAAGATGTTTTAAGTGTTTCACATGTTGTCTAGATTCGGACTAAAAGGAGTGGACATATACAACAACGTGTCTAGATAGATGTATACATGTGAATATGGAAAAGGCCTAAAACATCTTATATTGTGGAACGGAGGGAATAGGAAGTAATATCGTTCATGCACACACCACACAAATTTTCGCCAAGATTGAGTTAATGATCATATACACCCATGATGTGTTTCGTGCAATTGAGTCAAGCTAAATTTACACCTAGCTCACTTGGGTGGGCGACTGGAGGCACAATCCCACCATCTAAGTCAAGTCATCCCCACTTGAATTCAGATACATATTTATTTTTTATTATTAAACTGAACATGAGTTCCTCCTAGATGTTCATTTGTAAACTGTAATATCAGTACTGTAGCTTCCTAGGGTCCTAAAAATACATAAATCGAACAAAATAGTGTGAGCAGAAAGACTAAAATACTAGAGCAGCAATACTAAAACAATAGAGCAGACAGTTTATTTGGAATAGCATTGACTACGAACTATCGACCTCCATTTTCCCGATCAGATCTTTGGTCATAGCATCAAGTTGGCCTCTCTACTTGAAAAACGTATTTAATTACATTTAGTCTGTTTAAATAAGCTTTGCTTCCTATCTAAGGATGAGTATTCGTGTATTACCACTTTGTCAGCAAGAAACAGGATCATCCTACTATGTAGTATTTCTACTTTTTTCGAGCGGCGCGCTCCCCATAAAGCCATCGCGCCATGTGGTATCTTTCTCTACAGTTCACTTGCATGTAGAGGGACCAATTTTGTCTGAATGCACCCATTTTAACCCACAAACACAGAGTAACAAAAGAGACCAAGAGTGTGGTTTACCCTACATACGTAGTACATGATACATTTATGAGTAGCAAGACTACTTTGGGAATCAACTTAAAGTAGGATGGTACCTACATGATACCCATCTGTTCTGAGGTACGTTATTAAGCCTGTTGCTTGTTCTGAAGAAAGACTGATCCCTTCATAAAGCTTCTGGGCTACCTACAGTCGCATAGTGATCCATGTGAGTCAATAGACTGCTACACGTAAATGGTAGTAATATAATGGTAAAGCACGATATATATGCATCTGAGTTATTATTAAAAGAAACAACCTCCATGGTATACCCTGCAGAAAAATGTAGTTTGTTTGCTGCATCCTGCTGAAGGCTGGATGTTATATACGGCATCGGGATTCTTGTGAATGTTGCTTCTCTTAACACCTCTTACTTCAAATTGGCAAGAATAAATCCTCCTTTCTATAGCTTGTGCTTCTACTTGAGAGCTTATAGAAGTTTGATCCAACTTTTTTGAATTGAGATGTTTTATCCGGGATGTGAGGCATAGGCCTTTTGAACACTGGGTTTTGAAGTCAGTATCAACAATCCAATATTCCTGTGGGCTAAACTGTTCTACTTCAGTCTCCCGATCACATACAAGGGCCAAAGCTGCAGATTGGACTCGTCCAGCTGACTGACAACCAGGCAACTTCCTCCATAGAAGTGGTGATATGCCAAACCCAATCAAATAATCAAGGGACCGGCGTGCAAGATAAGCATTAACTAAGTCCATATCAATATATCTTGGAGAGATTAAAGCGTTTTTAATAGCATCCTCCGTAATTTCATAGAAGACAACTCGTGCAACAGTAACATGGCCACCCAACGCACCCTGCTTTTCAAGCATTTCTTTTATGTGCCAAGAAATTGCTTCACCTTCACGATCAGGGTCAGAGGCCAGAATCAAATTTTCTGCTCTGGAGACAAGAAATAAGCAAATTGTAACAGAAAACAATCAGTACGGCATCAACTACTTCACAAAGCAGAGAAACTCAGCATGGCAACTTGCACAACGCAAGATTAAAAAAATTATGAAGTATATAGAGTTATTTCTACAAGAATTCACTCAAACACATATACAGTCTGACACTTAGTATCAGTGGAAATCAGATCTAGAGAGAAACAAGGCTTGACTAGTAAGTGTATACTCAGATGTAGCAATGAAGAAAATGTCCATAATTCAGGATGTAACCGAAGCTCTAGTTGAAACAAAGCCAGGGTAAAAGATTTACACAAGTACACGAACCACCATGACTGTGACTCTGTAAGTATGGAGCATCTGCTAAGTTAGATAGTTGGGTTGATCTATTTTACAGTTACCAGATTCGCGATTTTGGTTCGCCACTTGCCACGAATCGGATCTGATGGCACATATGACCAATAGAGCATAAAATTAATTAATTACGTGACAGAGTCCTACAAACAAACCTATAATATGTCAAGAAAGAATTGTGAACAACTCGTTACCAGCCTAGAAATGAATCATACCCTTTCAATGCTACTCTGATGCTCTTAAGGTGTATCCAGGCAGCAGCAGGCACCTCCCATACCATGCTGAAGTCATCCTCAGGGCGGACAGATCTTGACCTTCCAGCCAGATCTCTCACATGACCATGGCTAGGCAATACTTGGTACATGTCCCCAAGGTATTTTTGAATAAGCTTTGCTTTTGTAGCTGATTCAACCACGACAACTGATTTAGCTGTGGGGGATAGAGAGGTACAAGTGGCTTCCTCTCGCCGCCAGAACCATCGGCAGAGGTCTTCATCCGATTCTTGGCTACAGCGGGTGCAGAAGCAGTGGCAGCAGATTCCTCTGCACTCGACGATCTCTTGGGTCTGGTTACTCTGTTTTTCTCTTCAGAACTAGCAACCCCTTTCTTTGATTCAGATGTGCCGGCTTTCTTCTCTTCTCGGTTCTTCTTCACACTAGCTTCCTCGGTTATCTCTGCTGCTGTTTTAGCAGCTCTGGTCTTCTTCTTCCTCTTGGAAGATTTTTTCCTCCGGGCAGTGTCCTTTTTAGTATCTGTACCACTCTCAATCGTAGCGGTGGAGGACTCATGAATGAGAGTGCTACACGCAGCCAGCCGTCTCTGAGATCCACTAAACAAACTTTGACCTAAACAAGCTCTTGTTTGTAATGAGAAACGACCTCAGCCTTTTACCGCACGCAGCCGCCGAGAAGAGGCGAGAACAACCAATGCTGCTGCTGCTGCTAGCCTTCAAAGCCCCAAAGTGAAGCTGCAACACATAGACGATCCTTGTGTTTATTCCACACGATCATGCCAAAAAAAAACACGAAATTGAAGCAAAAGGGTGGTGTCATCTGTTGATCGTAGTTGTGTTGACAGGGGGGAAAAGTTGATGCGACAGAAGAAACACGAAATTGGAACCCATTACGGCAATTAGACGGACCTAGTGACGAATGACGAGGAGGAGCCAGGAGGGGAATGTTATGTTACCGTGGCGGGCAGCGGGCGATTGGTGGCGAGGGTGACGGCGCGGTGCAGGTAGCCGTGCGGGAGGAGGAGGCGGCGGAGCTGGAGCGCCATTGCGAGGAAGGGGCGGGGCCGGAGCTCAGTCAGGGGATGAGGAGTATCGGTGCTGGGGGCTAGGGTTTTAGGCGGGAGTGGATCGATTGGGGGAGGAGAGATGGGGAGGGGGATAAACACAAAAAGAACAGAGTTTTCCCCACAAAAAGCCACCGTCCAATGTCGTCCTTGAGGAGCTCGTCCGCCGGTGGCAAGTCGGTCATGAGATTTTCCAGTTGTGTGTCTGGGATGATGCTGCCTGAGAAGTCGACAGCCGGTAGCTCCGGGAAGTAGTTGGCGGCCATGGACGAATTCTCGCCGCCGATGGCAACCTACATTTTGAAGAATCTGGACGAGTAAACAAAGATTACGCCAACAGACTAACAGGAAGAAGCGTTGTTGAGAGAGTAGAAAAGCTTTTTGCTGCCGGATGAAGGTCTTACGTCAGCTAAGAAGACAGAAAATGCTACCCGGGGCTAGGGTGAGCTGAGGGGGGACAGCGTAAGTGAGAGCTAGAATACAAACTCAAAATATATTCCACTAGCCTGAAAACAGAAGAATCTGTTTCTTCCGTCATTGGCGTCATTAATTTAACGCTGGGCTACGGCCTATTGTCTCAGATTACGCCAACAAACTAACAGAAGAAGCGTTGTTGAGAGAGTAGAAAACCTGAATAGCATAACAAATTAACAATACTCTAGCCAAATAACTGCAGGCAGCTGCAATGCGCGATATTTACGTACGTACGGAGGGAGAGCGAGGTGATCTTTGGGGCGATCGTGGCGGCGGCCTAGGGTTTCAACCCTAGCCGTCGCCGCCGGCGCCATCTGCAGCTTCATCGTCGCCGCCGGCGAAGATTTGACGGGTCCTCGCCTCCTCTAGTTGCCGTTCTGGCACTAGGAGGGGTGGGAACCTCGGACCTGCGCACGGCGCTATTCGAAGGTTCTTAATGTTAGAGTTTGGTTTTGGTCGTCATCTTCTTCGTTAATGGAGATGGTATCGTCTGCAATAAGTGATTTTCCACGCTTCGTTTGACGGCGAGATATCCTTCCCGACGTCAATGGTGGATTTGGAAGATCAAGTCTGTCTAGGTATGGTTCTTTAGATCTTGCTTCGCCAGATCAATCTTGGATTGTTTCTCATGGTTGCCGCGAGGAGGTTTGTCCTCGCAATATCTATCCCGGCTACTACGTCTTCGGCAATGGTGATTCGTTCTCTCGGCACCCAACGACGTCGACAAAGTGGTTCGGTTATTTGTCCCTGAAATATCAGTGGTGGTGCTCTTGCCGATGTTGCTTGATTAATTTAATGGCTGCGTGCGTGCACAAAGCCTTGGCATTGCGGCTCAAAATTAAAAAGGGAGAACCTTCGGTGGTATTCACAGGTCTGTGGTTTGGTGTTTTCGGCGTTGTTCTACGACTGCCTTCAGAAAAGTACAAGATTGTGTCATGGATGAAGAAAGGGCTTGAAGATCTCATAGATTTGCTCGTCTCTTTTAGTTTTGTTTTTGTAATCGATGTAATCGTGTACTCTTTGCTAGTTTAATATATGTGGAAAAATTCAAAAAAAAAAACTGCAGGCAGCTGCAGATCTAATAATTGCATGGACAAAGTAAGATTCAGTTACTAAAAGAATGCCAAAAGTAGTTTCTATCAGAAATTACTTATTTTTATTACAGTAAAACACATTCTTAGGGCATCTCCAGCCCTCCCCCAGCGTCCCCAGGAGCCGAAATAGCGCCGTTTGAGCCAAATAGCGTCGTTTTTCTCCCAGTCGGCCCCCCAGGAGCCGAAATAGCGCCGTTTCGGCCAAAACTAGCGCCGGCGCTCCCAGGCCAGACCCAGCCCACTGGGTTCCGCCTGGAGTCGGCGGAAGGAAAAACGCGCGTGGGCCAACACTGTCGGCGAGACAACGCATTTCCCCACCCCCGCCTCGCCCTTTCTTCTATCCCGTCTCGTCGCCGCCGGCACCACCCCTCCCCCTCCGCCGCACACAAGCAGCTAGGAAGCCCACCATCTCGCCCAATCCACGCCGCCGGCCGCCCCTCCTCCCTCCGCCGTGATCTAGCCGCAAGGAAGGCTCTCGGGAAGGCTCGCGCCCACCTCGCCTGCTAGGTGTTCGGCGTTTTTTCCGCCCAGCCATGGACTCCGACGATGAGGAGCTGCTCGCCGAACTGCTTGATGAGGAAGTCGAGGCCGCCATCAACGATGAAGAACACTTGCTCATCCTCACTTGTCTTGCCGGCCTGCTCGCAAACGAGGCCGCGAGGCCGCGGCGTGGTGGCTCGGCGCCCGGTCGCCGCAAGAGCAAGCCGAGGCAGCGCTACGAAGGCTGCTGCATCCTCTACTCTGACTACTTCGCCGATCATCCCCTGCAGGACGAGACGGTGTTTCGGCGCCATTTCAGGATGAAACGGAAGCTCTTCCTCGACATTATGCATGCCATCCGGGAGTTTGACACCTACTTCAAATTGAATAAGGATTGCACCGGCACGGTAGGTTTTACCTCAATTCAGAAGTGCACGGTGGCGATGAGACTGCTTGCATATGGTACTCCCGCTGATTCGCAGGAGGATTATATGCGCATGTCCGAGTCCACTGCCATTGATTGCTTGAACAAGTTCTGTCGGGCAGTGGTGGCAGTGTTTGGGCCAACATACTTGCGATCACCCAATGCGGAAGACACTACCCGGATCCTTGCCACCAATGAAGCAAGAGACTTCCCTGGGATGCTTGGAAGCATCGACTGCATGCATTGGGCATGGAAGAACTGTCCATTTGCTTGGCAGGGGATGTATAAAGGCCACAAAGGAGCTTGAAGTGTGATTCTTGAGGCTATGGCTACACAAGATCTATGGATTTGGCATGCCTTCTTTGGCATGCACAGAACTCACAATGACATCAATGTTCTGCAGTGCTCGAATGTCTTTGGCAAGCTTGTTGAGGGTCATGCTCCCACGGTGAACTATGAGATCAATGGGCACCAGTACACCAAGGGCTACTATCTTGCAGATGGCATCTACCCAAAGTGGTCAACATTTGTGAAGACTATCTCCAACCCTGTGCCAGGAAGCGCGAAAGCTTAGTTTTCCAAGTGCCAGGAGGCTTGCAGGAAGGATGTTGATCGGGCATTTGGTGCGTTGTAGTCTCGATTCGCTGTTGTCCGGTACCCAGCTCTGACTTGGTCCAAGGCCAATATGTCTGAGGTGATGAACTGTTGTGTGATCTTGCACAACATGATCATTGAGAGCGAGCGGAATGATCCGATGGATGATAGTGAGCCATATTACCGACAGGGTACTCTTGCAGATGTAGATTACTAGGTGCCGGCAACATGGGCAACCTTCCTCGCTATGCGTCGGGAGATTCGAGACCCGGTGATGCATACACAACTGCAGAATGATCTGGTGGAGCACTTGTGGAGACGCAAAGGCAATGGCAATGCCGATGCCTAGTTTTATTTGTTCTATTTGCTTGCATTGTTGAACTATTTGTGTGTGCATTTGTATGTTGAACTATTTGTGTGTGAACTTGTATGTTGAACTATTTATGTGTGGATTTGTATGTCGAAATGTTTGTGGAATTTTGTATGTCAAATTTGGGCGAAAATCGCCGGCAAACGCCGCCCCCCAGCGCGCCAATAGCGTCGTTGCCCCCCAGGCAGGCCAAAATAGCGCTGTCTTTTGGCCTGGGGGGCACAACGGCTGGAGATGCCCTTAACAAGCTAAAATCAGAATGTTATATCGGAATGTAACAGGAAAAGGGATAGTCAATTATCTTTTCTAGACTTCATAATAACAGAGCACAATAAGATCGGAAACGATCCTCCACTAGATCACAGACAAAACCAAGCATATATAGTGTTGCTAGCTGAACTTTTTCATGCATTTATGGATATGCAATCCCTCAGAAACCAACAGTTTCAGGTGATTGTAATATTCATGTCTCTTTGTTACACCGAAACAAACATAAAAAGGATTTTGATCACCTATGCAATTCTCAGCACCTACAAAATTGGCCGAAGCTCGTCAGTCTTTCCTCCCGTTTTAGGCGGGAGTGGATCGATTGAGGGAGGAGAGATGGGGAGGGGGAGAAACACAAAAAGAACAGAGTTTTCCCCACAACAGACTAACAGAAGAAGCATTGTTCAGAGAGTAGAAAGCCTGAATAGCATAACAATACTCTGGCCAAGTAACAGCAGGCAGCTGCAGATCTAATAACTTGAATGGACAGAGTAAGACTCAGTTACCCCTACCACTGCACGTGCTTCTTGTTCTTCACAAAACCATATAGACATCACTTGGGTATCAGAGTTCAAAAATGGGGCACACATCCATCAGGCTATAACGAAGCCAGATCAGTTTTTGTAAAAGGGAAACCAAGTTATGCATAGTGTTGAGATATCTATGCTGGTCTGGGTGCCAATGTTATAACTCCATATAGGGCACTCAAAGAGGCCAAAAGTAGTTTCTATCAAAAATTACTAATTTTTCTAACAGTAAAACACATTCTTAACAAGCTAAAATCAGAATGTTATATCAGAAGTAACAGGGAAAAGGGATATTCAATTATCTTTTCTAGACCTCATAATAACAGAGCACAATGAAGAGATCCGTAACAATCGTCCACTAGATCACAGAAGACAAGCATATAGTGTTGCGAGCTGAACTTTTTCATGCATATATGGATATGCAATCCCTCAGAAAACCAACAGTTCATTGTAATATTCAATGTCTCCTTGTTACACCGGAATAAACATAAAAGGATTTTGATCACCTATGCAATTCTCAGCACCGACAAAATTGGCCGAAGTTCGTCACTCTTTTCTCCCATTTTACGCGAGATAAACACAGAAAGACAGAGCTTTCCCCACACCTGTTAAGCTACCATATCGGCGAAGTCCATGTCATTGAGGAGCTCGCCTACCAGCTGCCACTCCGCCGGTGACAAGCTACCATATCGGCGAAGTCCATGTCAACAGATGGTCGAGCTGTGCATCTGGTCGAGATGAATTCGCAAGAGCCGTGGTATGCATCTGGCGAAGAAGAGGGCGGCTGGTCATGCTGTCTGGGAAGAAGTCGAGCGCCGGCAGCTCCAGGAAGTGGTTGACGTCCGCGGACGAATCCTCGCCGTGGATGGCAGCCGCGGGTGGTTGCTCGTAGTTAGTCATGGCATCCGCGCTGCGAAGCCCGACGGCCGCCGCGATCTCCTCGGCTCCGGCGAAGCTGCCGAGCCGCGGCGGCAGTGGAAGGTTGGTTGAAGTTGGTGGCGCTCTGGCGGCCTCCTCGGCGGCGAGTACACGCTCCGGGTACAGCAGCTTCGCTCGCCGCCCCGGGCCCTGGATCTGCGCAGAGTACACGCCGCGGAACCCCGCCCTGGCCACCACAGCCCTCTTCTTCTTCTTCTTCTTGTCCTCGCAGGAGACGTGCAGGAGCGGCGTCTCGTCGACATCGGCCGCCGCGCGTTGATTGAGGACGGTGACGGCCGTCGCCGCGTCGTACGCTCTGGCGGCGGCGGCGCTGAGCCAGAGCGGCCTAGCTCGCCATTCCCCCCCGTCCCGGATCTGCGCGGAGTATTTGCCGCTCTTGGTCCGGTACACGCCGATGAACCCCGACCGAGACTTCTTGTTCGGCGTGGACCCGCACTCCGTCGCAGGAGCCCATAAGTTGGTCCTTGCCGCCGCGCCGCGCAGGCTGACGGCCGCGGCGTCGTAGGCTCTGGCAGCCTCCTCTGCGGTGCCGAAGGTGCCGAGCCACCGCCGAGAGTACTGTTTCCCGTGCGCGCCGCGGAACCACGATGGGGAGCTCCGCCCAGCCGTCGCCACGGTGGTGGCGCGGTGCACGGTGCGGAGCTCCATCTGGGGTTCCGGCCTCGCCTCGCGCGGTTCTTGACCGAAGCCACGGCCTGGTCGCGCTCCACCGACATGGCAGAGCTGGTCCGAGAGGAGAGCACGTGAGGTTCTTGGGGTTTTAGGGAGGAGGGAGGCGGATCCTGTAGCGGAGGAGGAGGACGGGTTTGTGCCTCTCTGGCCGACCGTGCTCGTCCTGTAGCTTCGTCCTCTTCACTGTTGTCGGTGGGAAGTAAAATCTGCACTCCGCAACGTACATCTTCATTCTTCAACATTTCTCTCTTTTCGGACGTTACTGATCACATTTGTTGGCTTCTTAATATTCGATCTATGTGTAAAATGTAGCTGCGTTTAAAAATATATGATATGATGTCTTGAAAATTCATTTTGGCTCCCAAACTCCTGTGCTCTTTTTATTAAAAGGATAAACCGGAAATCATATTTACAATTTTCTGATAAATCTGAAAAAATGTAGTGGCCAAAAGAAATTCAAAACAGTTGACATTTGACAAAATTCTTATAAAAAGATCGAACTTAAACACAAAATTAAATGGTTACACTTAGCAAAACTCGCAATTCGAATGCCGAAATGGAATCACATCGTCGATGTGCATCTTTATTATGTGGACCTTGTCATGGACCGATGGACTAACCAAAGAATACTAGATGATTAACAAAGTAGTGAGAGAGGGTTGACACGTTAAGAACAAACATGAACACATATAACAATAAAGAGATAGATCTAATAAGTATTTCGTCTATGACAATTAAAACAGAAAACTCAAAATGAGAGTTGTGTGAAATAGTGAGATGAAGCTACCCCTCAAACAAAATTACAAACAGTCGAACCATGTGCGAAAAATTTGACAAAATTTATCTAAAAAGTCTACGGACATAAGCACGTAATTTAGAAGAAATAGTTAACAAAAATTTGAATCGTATTGGGAATGGAATCATATCGTCAATTTGCCTATTTTTGTGCATAGTTATCCTGAATCGAAGCATTTTGTGTTGAATTAGAAGCCATGAAGTGAAGGACATTAACGAAGGGTGCCAGAACAAGTCAAATGCAAAGCATTCCTACCGACTGCATCTCTAGAGCCGCCGGTGCGAATGCGAACCCCCTTTTCGGCCCACTCAAGTTTGACTCTACAAAAATGGTTGAATCGGGCATTCCCGCTGGGAGGGACTGTATCTTAAGTGTTTGTGGTTCTCCAAGGAGCCAAGGACGCAGTCCGAACCGCTTCACAGGCAACCAAACACGTAATTTTCTTATCGAGTGGGTCTGGTTAGTTTGGTGCCAGCAACCAAACACGCCCTACTATGCAAGGGTATTCTGTATTTTTAGGTTGCCCAACGCAGAAAACAATATTGACATGATGTTGATTGTAGTAAGTGAAAGATGCTCAAAAGAAACTAATGAGCCAAATTTCATGGTAAAGGGGTATGGTTCTTATAGCGAAAAGGCAAGTGCAAATGCTGAAGAGTCTTTGAGCTCAGTGGTATGTTGGCCAAAGTTTTGCTACTTTGGCACCACTTTATGGAAAAAGAAAAATAGATTATAAAACCATACGCACAAGATTGTCTACTAATATATATTCATTGTACGTACTTGATATTGCTTTATAAACGAGTGTGTCGTTTTGGAGTTTGGGCTCCATGGAGCCATTTTAGGAACAAAAATGGTATTTGGAAGTTTATAGATGTAGATAATGGTGAACCCTGCTAGTGTGCAAAAAATAATATGAAATAATTTTTATTCCAGACTGAGTAAATATGAAAAAAAGTGTGGATCTCGGTGCGGTGCATAGTGTATATTTTTTAAAATTGTTAGATTCATCACTTTTTGTGTAGTCTAGAATATGAATTATTTTGTATTTGTTTTTTGCACACCGATAGAGTTCACATTATCTAAATCTAGTGTTTTTGTTGGGAAAATTTATTTTTGCCAGACTAGTTTTTGGCTATTTTTCTTTTACCACTCTACATTTTATTATCTTGCTTTTACCCTTTTTGAGGGACAAAAAAAACCCAGACCGCAAAAGCAAAAGTAAGGGCAAAAGCAAATAAAATTTCACCATTTTCATTTTTTTTTTGCCCCACATAGGGCAAATATGATGTATTGCCAAGAACTGGGAGGACAAAAGCAAAATATCAAAAATTAGAGTGGCAAAAGCAAAATGTGCAAAAACTAGTGTGGCAAAAACAAAAAATTCCCTATTTTGTTCATAATGTTCTGAAACTTTGATATGGAGATTGATAATATTTCAAAAGATCGGGCTCTATGGAGCCTAGCTCCCTTTGAACATTTGGTCTATAAACATTTTATCATAGAAACTAATGTTGAGGAATACATGGTAATAAATCATGTCAATGCCCAAAAGGAAAACCTGCTACTCCTGAGATCCAGTGATCTCGCTACTTTTAAAATTAAAAAAATTACATTTTTCAAAAAGAAATATGAAATAAATTATGCATGTTCCCAATGATATATACTACAAGCATGCAAAATCTCAATGCAAAATACTTATGTTTTGAGCTACACAAAAATGACAAATGTACATATCTAAGAGTGAACAATATGTAGTTTCAGATTTCAACTTTTGTAGTTTCAGATTTCAACTTTTGTCATTTTTGTGTAGCTCAAACTGTATTGGATTTTGCATATTTGTACAATATATCATTTAGAACATGTTTGATTTTTTTCAGATTTTTTTAAAACTTCTAAATACAATTTTTATTTTTGAAAAAGTGAGATCACTTGAACTCGGGAGACAAAATGACTTTCCGACGAGATACTCTATAATAGAGCGTGGAAGGAAAAGACAAGCATATTGCGCCACGATGCTGTCGCAGCTTTGCAGCACATCGTTGATCGGTTTGCAAAAAGAACCTTTGCAGGGACAAAGTTTGTTCTTTTGACATGGACTTGCCACCACGAGATAAACCGGATATGCTAGTCCATATTAACTTTTGGCATCGTAGTTGCACAAATGTTGGTGGTTTGCTTATAGTACAAGTATGCATGACTTGTAATGTAGTAGTACCAGGCGTTGAGAACTTGCTGAATTCGTAGGTTGATGTTCTATGTTAAACTAGAGATATGGGTATTCAAGTTTTTGTAACAGCTAAGAGATGGAATCATTCCAAAAGTAGCATCATGCAACCTTACATGATTGTAAAATGACATAAAAGAAACTGACAATCAAACTATTTTTATCTGGTAACTAAAAATTTCTGTATAATCTAGTAAGTACGTGAAAACAATCTGGTAATTACTGTCAATTTTGTTGGTGAAACATGTCAACATGAGACATGGTTTCAAAAATTTCGTCCCTAATAAGCCAACGATGAAAACGTGAAAATGAGAGAGGAGTGAGATGGCTGGAAAATCGAGCTAACTAGTTGCATGCATGCATATGTGAGAGGGAGTCATGCATGTGAGAACCGCTTCATGTGAGAGGAAAAAAAAGATGCAGTGCCACTGGTTAGTCATGTCGTTAATTCTATGTGTGAATATTTATTTACGAAATATGCACGGGCGCTTGTATAGAGAAGATGCTACATAGCACATTGCAGAAGACCATATCAAACAATAAAACCATATCTACAAGAGAGCAGTATAATATATTTACCAAATAGCCTCATGCACATACTGACATATTTGACCACAAAATTATAGGTAAAGAACCATACCCACATTTAGTTTATACTTTGGAAGTTTCTATAAATGTGCTTTGCTAATCGAACACTAAACCCCACTTTTAAGATATTTGTTAGAACATATCCATATATATCTACATAAATATATGTATACACACTATATAGTTTACGAAGTGATCCAAAATTAATTGACGAAGAAACCTATGATACAAAATATTGTTTAAATCTAGCACAATGCAACTGAAATTTTAAATTATATGAGTTACGACTCTATAAAAAGAATGTTACAACTAACATTTACATTTTTTATTTTGTTAAGAATTCTAAATAAGAAATAAAACATTATACTCGTTAAGATTGTTGTCTACTAATAATAAGTATAAAAGTTTAATATAAATTATAGCTACTTCTGAATATAAATTGTCTAGGATGCTATAGTGCAATCTTTGAAGCCACATTTGAGTATATTATCAACAATGGGGGCCAGGTTTCTTATGAGTACTATTCATATGTGGGAGTCTATAACTCCATACACAAATCAATCTGGGTGAATATTGCTCGATTCTAAATACTAGATTATCCAATCATATAGACCAATAATGTGCTTCTTATACAACAGTATGAGAGTCACTATTCATACCTATTGTTCCTACTGCAATGTTGATGAGGATACGCTCAAGAGCTACATCTGCGTACAGCCCGTCATGGTTGCCGTTGGTGTCAACTTTCGGCTCATCCATTACACCTAAGTTATTTTGTATATATTATATTTCAGTTCAATCATTTTAATGTTTCAAATAATACACAAGAGCTTTGCATATATTTTTTATTAAACCTAGAAGTTGTTAACATAAGATCACTCCTCACTATTTCCGAGTGGCTGTCGTGCAGTGCAATATTAGTATCTAGGGCTGACATGTTGTCAATAAGAAAATGGAACCCGATCCCTTTTCTGTGGAGCCGTATGGAAAAAATGTTTTGGTGGTCTGCCTTCTCTTTACTAGTTATTTGCAATATGTTTGTAACCTCTAACGCTCTCCCTTTTTTTGTTCCTCTACGTACAGTTATTTATGTTTGATATTCATCAATGAAAACAACAACTAGTACAAAGTAGATACAATTTCAGGCAACACGGCTAGTACACAACAAAAATACATTGAAAATCATATTGGCCGTCTTCTTCATACGATTGTTCGATGGTCGTCAGAGTTTAAACCATGCACTAAACAAGCAGCAAAAGACCGAGAAATCTGTAAACACCCTCGTCTCAATCAATTTTTTTTGAAGATCACAATAGCCACTCGCCGCGACCATCGAGATCGAATAAATGTTGAACAAACGTCGGCTGAGTACAAGTTTAGTCTACTAGCGAGTTTGGGAGAGGCAGTACAGGAGTGGGCTGGCGTTGGCGTCTTTCCCAAAATCCCAACATTGTTGTTGGTGAATTTGAGGCGCTAGTGTACGGCCACCGGTCGCTAGTGGTCGAAGGTGGACGGCGCTATCGACCTCAGTCGACGGCGTCGATTGGATCATGTAGTGCAGAGATCCAGACAGCTTCGAGAGTCTTCTGCATCCAACATTCTTGAGAGCTAGCTATCTTGCCTTTCTTCGCCGGACTGAACCTGAACCGCTGCCCAAGTCCGGGTTACAACCAAAATTCACATGTCCATGGCATAGTTAGGGGCCAACTCTAACGGGTCGACCTAAATAGACATAAAATGTGTCCAGTTTATTTCCGTTTGGCTCACTTGGACACCAATTGTCCACCCATGTCCGTATGTACACCCAACGTAGGGGTCTCATTGTTTATTTTAAACAAAGGATGTAAAAGTACATTACATAGAAGAAAAAACATAACTTAAAATAAACCCTAGATCTACCAGGTCGATGAAGCTTGGACGCGACCATGGCCACGCTGGTGTCGGTGGCCAACCATGTCGTCGCTGGTGACTGTGGCGGTGGCAATGCCATTGTGCGTGGTGGCGTAGATGGCCTCTCCTCCTCCTTCACGGATATGTCTCTGGGTTGAGCGGTGGCTACTTCGGCCAATATGGCGCGCCCCGCGAGCATCCTAGCCTCCTCAGCCGATGCATGGAGCGCCAACGGTAGGTCAGGCCATAGCGTGAGCTCCTCCAGTGCTGAGGCCTCGAGGTCCTGCTGGAGCTTGTCGTCCTCGGGCTCCTTCTCCTTCACCACGTGTTGTCGCGTCGACGGTTCGGGTGCTAGAGCATGTGTGAAGCATTTGCGGGGATGTTGGTTGTGCTCGTCATCGAACCACATACCATGTAGGATGCGACGGCTGAACCAACGAGAGCGCTAGAGACGGTGACCAAGCGGTATTGCGTCCGTCATGTAATCGCTTTCCACCTTTCTCACCGCTTCCCATAATTAATTGGTTGTTTACATAATAGTACCCCCCAGTACTGGATTGAGTCACCCATGTGTTCATGTTCATGATGTACTTATCGACCATGGAATTGATGTACTTACCATACTCTGTCGGTAATAATTACTCACTCAGTACTGATAAAGTTATCCATCCAATACATATGTACTTACCCATATGTTTATGATACATACATCACGAAACCGAGCGTAGTTAACCTATTATTGCCGTAATAGTTACCCACCATATATTCATGGAATTACCCACCCATATTTTATGGAGTTACCCATACATTCATGTTATCCACCATGAAATCGACGTGGTTAGCCTACCATCTCGGAAATAATTATCCACCAAATACTGATAGAGTTACCCACCCCAGAACTAAGGGAGTTACCCAGCCTTTATTGATTGAGTTACCCATGTGTTCACAATATAGTTATCCACCACGAGATTGATGTAATTACCCTGTTTTCTCGGCAATAGATACCCACCCAATACTATTGAAGTTACCCACCCTAAACTTATGGAGTTACCCATGTGTTTATGATATAGTTATCTACGAAGAAATCAATATAGTTATCATACTCTCTTGATAATAGCTACTTGCCCAGTACTGAATGAGTTACCCACATATTAGTGATATAGTTATCCACCATGAAATCGATACAATTACTCTACTCTATAGGTAGTAGTTACCCACCAAATACTGATACATTTAACTATGTGTTCATGATATATTTATCCAAGACAATATCGATTTAGTTACTCTGCCCTACTTTTGGTAATAGTTACCCACCCACTACTGATTGAGGTACCCATTTTATACTGACGGAGTTACCCATGTGAATCCCGTGTGAAATAAAGGCCATATGCATCGATTGATTAAGAGGCTATGGTGATACCCTCATTGGAAACAATAATTGTGTTCATTATATAGTTATCACCACTTTATCGATATAGTTACCCTACTCTCTATGTAATATTTATCCACCCAATACTGATAAAGTTACTCACCTGGTCATTGTATAATAATCCCTACTCTTTAAGTAGTAGCTACCAGCGCACTATTGATGAGTTTATGGTTTGGATATCATCAAGAAATCGATGTGCTCTCTATAGGAAATAGTTATCAACTCGGTATATCAAAATAAATTTAGAATTTTTGAATTTGGCATTAAAGGCAGAAGAAATCAATAATTTTGTATGTTCTGTATGCAAAAGAGGCTCGACATAAACTGTATAGGGTGGGTAACTTATGTACCACCGCCTGGATTACTCTTGTATTAGAGGCGGGTAACTTTTGAGTCCCAAAAAAATGTCGTCAAAACATACCAATATGGGATCTAATTTTGAAGATCTCGTCGTGACTAGTCCAACGGTGAAAACGGATCCTAAATAAGATAAACGGTTTAACCTACAAAACATTTTAAATTTCTGATTCTTTTACATTTAATGGAAGTGACGTACGCAAATTTGTCCTTACTGTACTGTTTGCATTCGGTGGAGTGTTGGCTAGTACGGAGTATTTCTTCCGGGTTTCATTGCATGCAAACGGATCGCTTAAGTGATTAAGACCGATCTTATCGGAAACGTTCTATAGAATCGGTTAAATGTAGAACGTTCTACGTGTAATCGGTTAAACTATGGGAAAAAGATAGTTTTCTCATACTTATATATTTTTGCGTGCATGAGGCGATAGAGTCTCACGTGGGCCATGTCGTACGGGAACGGGAAAAAGGCCCAGTTAACCAAATATGCCCCTATTTGATGCGTTACAACAAAAATGAAAAGTCTCATATAGTTATCTATTCTGAAAAATATTTACACATCTTATATATGTACAAAAATTTCCGTGGAAACTTGGAAAATTTAAATTTTAATTAGATATAGATTAGAAATTTCTTCCGTTTTAACAAATCATTTTTACTTACGGCTCTGAATTCAAGAATGTACTTCTTGGATTTTTTTATGAATAAAATGTGTATGAGATTGTTCTATATCAAGTTTATGTGAATTTCCATGCTGACCACCCCAAAAGGCCAAAGGATAATTCCTCTGTGAAAATAGTTCTGTTCCATATTTCCAAAGATACAGACAATTTTGAACATGTATATGCAGGCTGAAACTTTGAACCAGCTAAAATCAAAATGTTCACTTGTCACCCAGCCGCTCTACATCTCTGTCAGACATTATTCCATCTCATTACTGTATACTGATGAAGTTTCTTCGATTATTTACTCTTCATCAAAATCATATATCAGTATGAAACTGCATATAAATCGTTGTTTTGTACTATGAAACAGGTAATTAGCCATGATGCTGTCCTTGCCGGACTATGGTGTTCGTTATACATCAGACGAGTTTTTCCTGTTCAATTCAGCAGTACGAAGGAAAAAAAACTTGTAGCACTCAATTAATTCGCAATGCAAATCGAATGAGAACCAGTTGCCAAGTTGGATATCCAAGTGCTCTGGCATGAAATCCAATTTGCGCATATTCCGTCACTCATCATGGGGAAACATAACATCAACTAAAACCAACATTTAAGCTGAATCCAGTATTCATGTTTCCTGGTAATAACCACGAAAAACAGAACATGATTTTGATCACCTGTATAATTCTGAGCCGAGATAAAATTTGGCCGCAATTCATCTCCCTTCTCGCCGTTTGTACGCCACGAAAACAAAACAAAAAATCGAGTTTTTCCCAAACCTGTTAGGCCGCCACACCGGTGAAGTCCAATGTCCTGGAGGAGCTCGTCCACCGGCTGCAACTCCGCCTGTGGCAAGTCGGTCCAGAGCTCGTCCACCGCCTGCAACTCCGCCTGTGGCAAGTCGGTCCAGAGATCGTCGACCTGCGCTCCTCGGATGATGCTGTCGGAGAAGAAGCCGAGCGCCGGCAGCTCCGGCAAGTCGTTGAGGTCCACGAGTGGTTGCTTGAAGTTGGTGATAGCCCGGTCGCCGTGCAGCCTGACGGCCTCGGCATCGTACGCATTGGCGGCATCCTCCGCGGCGTCGAAGCTGCCGAGCCACCGAGCTTTCCCCTTGTGTCTGATCTGAGCCCCGTACCTGCCGCTGTGTGTCCGGCCCACGCCACGGAACCCCGTTCGATCCGGCTTCTCCAGTCCGACGGCCTGCGCGTCGCCGACTTTGAAGTTGGTTTTGGCAGCCGCGCCCCACAGCTTGACGGCCGCCGCGTCATACGCTCTGGCGGCGTCCTCGGCGGCGTCGAAGGTGCCGAGCCACCGAGCTTTCTTCGCGTGTCTGATCTGAGCCCCGTACCTGCCGTTGCGTCTGCGCACGCCGCGGAACTCGTTCCACGATTCCGGCCTTGCCGCCGCCCTTTTCTTCTTGGCGCTCCCAGGCGTTCCCGCACCCTGGCCGGAGCACGAGTCGGCCGTGGCGTCCTTGTCCGCGCAGGAGACGTGCAGGAGCGGCGCGTCGTCGGCAGCGGCCGTACGCTGCCGGAAGTTGGGGATGGCCCTCGCCGCGCCGTGCCGGCGCAGCCTGACGGCCGCTGCGCCGTACGCTCTGGCGGCCTCCTCGGCGGTGCCGAAAGAGCCGAGGAACGTCCTGGCTTGCCGCCAGGGTTCCCAGATCCGCGCCCGGTACTTGCCTTGTACGCGGCACACGCCGCGGAACTCGGTCGAGGATTCCGGCCTTTCCGCCGCCCTTTTCTTCTTGGCGCTCCCTGGCGTTCCCGCACCCTGGCCGGAGCACGCGTCGACCGTGGCGTCCTTGTCCGCGCGGGAGACGTGCAGGAGCGGCGCGTTGTTCGTGGCGGCCGTGCGCTGCTGGAAGTTGGGGATAGCCCTCGCCGCGCCGTACGCTCTGGCGGCCTCCTCGGCGGTGCCGAAGGAGCCAAGGTACGTCATGGCTTGCCGCCAGGGTTCCCAGATCCGCGCCCGGTACTTGCCTTGTACGCGGCACACGCCGCGGAACTTCGTCCGGCCCGTATTCTCTTGGCTGCTGACCGACGCGTCGTGCTCCGCCGCCATGGCCGAGGCGTGGAAAAGCACGTGAGATTCTTGGGGTTTTTGGAAGGCAGAGGCTTTACGGAAGGAGGGGCTGAACGCCTGTAGTACACTAGAGATTGGTAGTGTCGTCGACCAGCGTTGTGATAATTGGTACCCTCCGGCATTTGTGTTCTGAAAAATGGAGGTAGATATTTTAAGGCCTCTTTGGATTGAAAGATTTCCATATGAATATTGGAGGATTTCAATCCATAAGATTTTTTCCTAAGGAATCCATTTGGATCAAAGGAATGACACATCCAAAATTATTATGGATAGCCGTAGGAATTCCAACATCCAATCTAACCTCTTTTTTACACTCATTCGTGTAGGATCGAGTCACTTTTTCAGTGTTTTTCCTGTGTTCCATCCAAATGATCATCTGCAGTTTTTCTCTGTTTGGTAATCCTCTTTATGCACCTGCAATCCTATCAAACTTGTCTGTTTTTCCAATTCCTATGTTTTCTAAACCTGCAATTCAAAGAAGAAGTCCTTATCAGTGTTGCATGTGTAAATCGAACATCGTTTTAGAATTTCATCATGATATTTTTTTGCGGACACGCAAACTTGCATGCCAATTGAATAGATCGAAGAGAAGAGAACGTACAGGGGGCCAAGGAGGCCCTTACAACAAGTGGAACAGAAAGGAAAAACGGAACAACTAAGGGGCGCCAACAGCAGCAGCCCCAGGTCGCAAACAGCAGCAACGCCCTAAAACCAAACCAAACCCATCAGGCTGGCCTAAACTGTCCACACGGTGGCCAAACCTGAAGCTCCTGCCAATCTCCACAGATGCGCCTCATTGGCAGCGGAGAAACAGATCACCTGAAGAGACGACGGCGAGTCCTCGAAGACACGCACATTCCTCTCAAGCCAGATCTTCCAAGTTACCAAGAGGACGAGGCTGCGCGGTGGCCTCAGCTTCAGGCGCGCAGCAGACCGCCAGTCAGTAAAGGTATGAGAGTTGGGCGCAAGATCCGCCATGCCACATTTGCCAAGGATCTCGGTCCAGACCGCCAGGGCGAACGGGCACTCCAGGAACAGGTGCTCTGCCGTTTCGGCAGCAAGATCACAAAGGGGACAATTCACGTGGCTATCCAGACCGTGGCGCCTCCGACGATCCGCAGTCCACAAACGGCGATGGAGCAGGAGCCATAGGTGAATCTTGCATTTGCCAGGCGCCCATGTCTTCCAAATAAGCTTGCCGCAAGCGAAGGACTCCATGCCTAGGAACAAAGCCTTGTAGGCCGAGGCAGCAGTATAAACCCCGTCATTTGTCCACTTCCAGATCAAGCGATCGTCGACTTCGGTGAGGGGAGGAAGTGTGTCGAGCCAGATGCACAACTGGAGGAGCTCAGAGAGGACCGGGACCGTGAGAACACCGGTGACGTCTCGGATCCAAGAGTTTCCCAGCAGAGCCTGCTGGACCGACCTAGTTTCCGCAGCCGCGGCATCGACGACTCCCAGCAAATGCGGTGCGATGTCGCGCATCGACTTGCCGCCAATCCATCTGTCCATCCAGAAGCGCGCAGTGGCGCCGTTGCCAACAACCGTCGAAGTCGAAGCCACAAAGAACCCCTCTAAGGCGGGGTCATGCGAGGATGGTAGTGCCGCCCAGCTGCGATCAGCCGAGGACCGGAGCCACAGCCAGCGGAGGCGAAGAGCCCATCCAAGCATCTTCAGATTGGGGATTCCAAGACCCCCAAAGCAGACAGGACGACAGACCGTCGCCCACGCCACCAGACATTGGCCGCCATGGACCGTCTCGGTTCCTCGCCAGAAGAAGGCGCAAAGCCGCCGCTCATAGGCCTTGAGGAACCAGTCAGGTAGATCAAGCGCGATCGAGTGATACACCGGGATCGACGCGAGGACAAACTTGACAAGGATCAGACGCCCTTGCTTGCCCATGAGGTGTGCCTTCCATGTTGGACATCGGTTGATTATCTTGTCAAGGACAGGCTGCAGAGCTGCCTTTGAAGGGCGCTTGTAGGACAGCGGTAGGCCCAGAGACTTGGCAGGGGAATACCGCGGTGACCTCATCAATATGCGCCCGCTGGCAGCGAATAGGCATCGCGACGCACTTGTCCACATTGGTGCGAAGGCCGGATGCACCCCCGAAGCAGTTAAGCAGCGCAGCCGTGGTCTCGAGATCAGATCTTGTGGGCGGAAGGAAGATGGCGACGTCGTCAGCATAGAGGGAGACCCGGTGCTTAATGCCGCGGCAAGGCAGTGGCGCCAACATGCCATCATCCTCGGCCTTGCGGAAGAAAGCATTGAGAGCATCCATGACAGCCACAAAGAACATTGGAGCGAGGGGATCACCGTGTCGGACGCCTCGCCGATGCCAAAAACGAGGGCCGGGGACCCCATTGAGAAGAACACGGGAGGAGGAGCTGCGCAGAATTGAGCAAATGATGGCTATCCAGCGCTCCCCAAAGCCCATGTGCTTGAGAATGTCAATCAAGAATGGCCAGGACACCGTGCCAAATGCTTTGGCGATGTCGATCTTGAGCAGCGCCGTTGGAACGCGCCGGGCATGAAGTGCCTTGGTCGCGAGTTGCACCATGCGGAAGTTGTCGTGGATGCTGCGTCCACGGATGAACGCGGATTGGTTTGGGGCGATTAGCTTGGGAAGCTCCGGGCCAAACGAGCAGCAAGGACCTTGGTGACGAGCTTGCCGAAGCTCTGAACAAGGCTTATCGGGCGGAAGGATGCAATATCAACACTGTCGACCTTCTTAGGTAGAAGCAGAATCAGCGCATCATTTAGTCGATGGAAGCCACGGTCCTGTCGATTGAAGATGTGTGAAATCGCTGCCATGACGTCGAGCTTTATTATATGCCAAGCATACTAATAGAAGCGGCCCGTGAAGCCATCAGGCCCAGGCGCTTTGTCAGCCGGGATGGATTTGATAATGGCCCAAACTTCGTCCAAAGAAACATCAGACTCAAGGCTGTTTAGATCCCAAGATGGGATGCCGAGCTGGGCAAGATTCAGCCCATTAGTGCGCTGCACTGCCGAGCCCTTTCCTTGTCATTGTGATCAGAGGCCGTCACATTGTCCCGGGCGACATTCATGATGATGTTCTTCCTGGCACGATGCCGAGCCTGGACATGGAAGAACTTCGTATTTGCGTCACCTTCAGCCAGCCATGTGATCCTTGAGCGTTGCCTGGCAATGGTTCGCTCGAGAGAGGCTAGGCCGAGAGCTTTCACCTTCACCTCACGTCGGAGATCTGCCTCAAGATCAGAGAGAGGCCTAAGATCTTGCGCCGCATCAAAATGCAAGATGAGCTCCTTTGCGAAGGGAAGCTGCTGCTTCACACAACCAATACGGCGGCTGCTCCAAGATTGGAGCGCACGAGCCGTGTCGTGGTGGGATCACGGCAGATGCCATAGGTATGGCTAAGATGGGGCCGAATGGTCGTTGGGGAAATCCGGGGAGGGTTTATGCACTCAAGAAGTGCACACGCAAGAAGCCGCAAGAACACGAACGATAAACCAAGAAACCAAGCACACAAAGCACACCACGATGTACCCTGCTTCGGGGCCCTCTTGTGGAGGTAACGCCCCTACTGCAGCACTATCCTACTCAGTGTATAGCTCAAGGTGACAAGTACAAGCTGATCCTCGAGCTGTATGATGATACAATGGTGAGAACTTGAGGTAAAAGATGGAGCTACACAGGAGGAAGAAGGAACTCCGAGCTAGATCCGAGGTGTCTCCGGGGGTTCCGAGGTTCCTTTCTCTCTCTCTATCTCTCTTTCTTTCTCTGTTCATCGATCCCCCAAGCAGGAGGGGGGTGAAGCCCACTATATAGGCCAGCCGAGTTACCGTTGTGCCCCTCGCTGAACACTATAGCCATGCCTCTGCACCGGTCACCACCGTACCCCTGTCAGGGACAAGACATGGCCTGCCCATCTCCTGTTGCCTAACGGCAGAACTAGCATGTCTCCTCTGACAGAGACAGGACGTGGCCTGGCAGAGCTACCTCATAGCCTTTTCCCAGATCCCGCGTGGTCAGCGGTCAGAGACGTGCAGCCCCGCCGAACTCGGGGCACGCCTCTGCCAGGCTCCGTGACAGACGCTCCCGCGTCAGGCGCTCTTGTACCAGGCAGGAAGTGACAGGAGCATTGACTCCTGCCCGACCTACAGCTCCTTGCCTCGATTAACTCGGGTCTTGCTCCCGCTCCTTACCTCGGGTCTTGTACGTAAGATCCGACCACCTCGGACATTACTTCCTTCCAATAGCTTCCCTGCACTCACCATACAAACCACAGCACCGAGGTAGTTAGGTCGGCTGAACATAGCTAGGTCGGCTGAACATAGCTCGGACAGTGAACCTCGGCCCAGGCCAACGGGATACCTCGGACCCCTCTGGGCCAAGATAGGTCGGCCTTTATACTCTCCAGGTCAAGATGAAGCTCGGATTCTCCCAGGCCCAAGCAGGTCGGCCCTTTCCGTACCTCGGCATATCTTTAAACTCATCTTTATGCCAGCCTTGACCCTACCCGGGGGTAGCCCCCCGACATTAGTCCCCGAAGCTGGTGCGGTCCTACGACCTCGGATGGAGGGCCGTAGCAGGTTCAAAATAAACAAGGCACCACCTCTAAAACCGACCTCCAACATAGCTCCGCCGAGGTACTTCCCACATACCATAATCTAATCCGAGGTAGATATGCAATCTGAACTTTCCGAGCTGTTTGACTCAGCACAATCTTGCCTCAAGATTTCCGAGGCACGTGGCGAAGAATCTCTGCCCGGACCTCGAAATCCGGACCTCTGAAAGACAGGTCCTGACCACACGCCGCCCTCGTCAGCCGGACCCACCAAACAGCGCACTGCGCACTCAAGTGCGAGACCAACTTGACCGCCCACGACCCCTCGATTCTCGCGCTGACCAGCACAGGAAATCCGGCGCTGGCGGTTGCCATCCTGTGGCCCACGATGTGGCCGATCGTGCGGCCACCAATCGCGCAACCGCTTCTCCGCCCGCACACGATCCCACGCCTCCCCGGTAACCGCGCGGTAGTGCGCCGTTACCGCACGCGGTTATAAATAGGGGCCCAGGGGTAACTTCTTCTTCTTCCCCACTCGCCCCTGCTCCGTGCCCTCTGCCTCCAGCGCCGCCGTCGAGCCCCGCTGGTGACGCGCACCGCGCCTTGCGCCGCCACATCGCCGTTCTGCAGCACCGTTCCGCACCGCCGTCAAGCGCCTCGCCGCACCGGAGTACGCGCACTGCGCCGTGCGCCGTTGACTCGCCGCCGATCCTTCGCGTTCTTCACCGGTGAGTTCCTCGTTTCCCCTCCATTGCCATTGCCATGAACATGTTCATCCTTCGATGAACTCGAGGATCTTGATGAATCCGATGAACTTGAGGAACCCGATGCTCTACCTTTGCACTCTTTTAGCCATTTTAGATCTCATCTAGACTTGTATCAGACGCACCCGTAGCACTGTCCTTTTAGGTTTGCCCCTGGATGAACTCGAATTTATTTCCCTTTTTAGCTCATCGGTAGATCTTTGCTAGTATCTCAGTGGTAGAAACATGTTTCCCGCCTAAATCCTTTAGCCCGGCTGTCTCGAATGATCCGAGGTATTTACCCCGGCTATCCTGAACTGTCCGAGGTACTTACCCCGGTTGAACCTCCCTCTCTGCAGGAAAGCGTCAACATGTCTTCTGCCTCGGATCCCGCCGAGGAAGGAGCACCTGGAGAACGAGGTAGCTGGGAGGGATCCGATGTCACGGAGGTCGACATCAAATGGCTCCGAGATTCACGGCGGATCCCGGCTAAACTCATCTGCCGGGTTCCGAAGAAAGGAGATATCGAACCCGAGGTGGAATCCGGGGAGCGGGTCGTCTTCCTGGATCACTTCGAACGTGGTTTCGGGCTCCCGGCCGGGAAATTCTTCCGGGATTTCTTGGACAACTTTGGGCTACAACCACACCACCTGCCCGCCAATGCCATCCTCCAACTTTCGGCCTACGCGACCTTTTCCGAGGGTTACCTCGGATTATGGCCAAGCATCGAGTCCTGGGCCAAGTACTTCCAGCTCAAGAAGCAAAGTGTCCCGAACAAGAAGGTCGTGGACAAGGAGATGACCGCTTGCGGGGCGGCCTCGATTTCACCTCGGCGCCTCTGAGTTTCCTCGGATCAGGGCCTGGACTCCTGCCGCAAATGGCAACGCTCCTTCTTCTATGTGAAGAACCCGGGCACCGAAGACCTCATCAATTTGCCGGAGTTCACCATTGGAACCCCCGCTGCCCAACTCAACTGGGATTATGAGCCTGCACCCGACGCTCCCGAGGTTCTACTGATCCACCAAACCATGATGTCCCTCCAGGAGAAAAGCTGGGGGCAGATGACATCTTGCGCACCATGATCACCCGCCGAGTTAGCCCTTTACAAGCGCGGGCCCATAAGATCTGCCACATGAGTGGCCGCTACGACCCCACTCGGCACAGCACCTTTGAACTTGATGACTCCGAGGTGAAGAGGCGCATCCGGGCCATCGCCAAGACCACCATGCCCGATAAGTGGAAATGGGGTGTCAAGCCCTATGACCGAGATCACCTTCCAGCTCAAGTAAGTGTACTTACCCGACGTATAATATTCCTCGGTTTCATTTTCACCCCGACCTTGTATTGATTCTTGTGCTAACTCGGTTTTACCTTGCCACCTCTGCAGAAGTTCACTCGACAGGAAATCGAGGATGGCCCCCTTTCTTCTAAGGAGTGGACTCCCGACCTGCCTATCCCGGCCGCCGCCGAGGTTGAAGATCCGGACAATGAGGATCACCTCCCCATTCCCAAGGCCACCTCGGGTAAGACTCGTGGTTTCACCTCGCACCGCCCACCAGTTCGTTCGTCCATCCAGGACTGGCCCGATGACGATTGCCAAATTCTGGAACCTGTCAACGTTATTCCATTTCATATGCTCCTCCAACATATAAGAACTTTCATCCAGCGTCTGCAGCTTCCCGGAAGCGCTCAGGACCCGGTACCTCGGATGCCGAGGCTTCCAAGACCTCGGAGACTGCGCGCCCAAAGCCAAGCGTGCCAAGAAGACCTCGGCGAGGCACAAGAAGCGAGGCCCCGTGGAGAAGATGCGTAAGTCACCTTGCTCCTTTTTACCTTTCACGCTGTTCCGAGGTTAAGTTTTTTACTCTAACTTAATCTTTTCTTTTTCGTCTAGCCCGGCTCGGCAGATCAAACAGAGCCATAGCTCGATACATTCACCACTGCCTCCAGTGGTTGAAGCTCAGACAACCGAGGTCGAGGTTAACCTCGGCAGCCCCGCCAGAGCCTCTCCTCCAGAACGGTCCATTGACCTCAGCAGCCCGGAGAAGACCATCTCCTCCCCGGTGCGTGTCTCCTCCGCCGAACTTCCACCGCCGAGCTCTGACTCCGGCCTGGGGCACTCTGCTCCCCGCCGAGATCAGACTCCTCCGCCTCCTCAGAAGGATGCGGAGACAGATCGCGCCAAGACTCCGGCTAAGACCGTGCAGGAGCCTCGGCTCTCCCCCAAGTCTCAAGCTGCGCGCAACCAGCAGCAACAGCAGCAGAAGAAGCAGAAGAAGCAGAAGAAAGATTCAGCTCCAGTTGTTGAGCCCCCCAAACAGCCACAGCAAACTCCAATGCCGCCACCGCCACCGGGCCCCAAGGCTGCGAGCACCCAACTAGTGCCGCATGTTCCCGCGCCGAAGTCCACCTGATCAAGACCGCGCCCTCGAGCTCTCAGGTCGCCACCTCCCGAGCTCTTTTGCTGCTACCATCCAGCCGAACATCAGCAGCTGGGAGGTCGGGCAACTCCGGACCAAGAGCGGGAACAGCTTAGGCTCGGAGAAGCACTATGACATGGACTGGAACTCGGCTGACGCTGCCGAGGTCTCCTCTAACCCGAGCTCTGAGCATCCAGTTGGACCTAGCGCCGTGCTCCAGTCCATCTACAACATGCAGACTGCGGTCCTTGATTGCAGCAAGAAGGCCTCGGTAAGTTTCTTTACGCAACTCTCTTTCTTCCTTTGAAACCAAATGACAAACATACACTATTCCCAGTCCCCGAGATTCGGGTTGAGCAATTGACACTCCACCGAGTTAAAATTGCTCGGCTTGAATCTCAAAAACTTGTCATTTCTCCCATGCTGAGTCCCCGAGGCCAATGCCAAGTCCCCGGGACTCAATTGGGCCTCGGGTGCTAAAAAGACCTCGGATTTCTTCGAACTGATCTCTCTATTTTTTCAGGAGTGCAACAATGCTCGGACAAAGATCTTCAAGAACCTCCTGCTGGATCACAACAGACTGAAGAAGTCTCACCGGACTCTTCTATCCGCAAAGGAGCAGAGCGACAAAGATTACGCCTCCAAGTTGAAGACAGCCGAAGATGAAATAGCTCGGCTGCAACAAGAGCTGAACCGGGCTAATGAAGCCAAAACTGCTGTGGAGGACGCTATGAAGGTCAAAGACCAGGCCGCCGAACAGCAGCAAGAGCTTGCCAAGACCCTGGAGAGCCGCGCCACCTCGGCCGAAGCCGAACTTATCGCCCTCCGAGCTATATCGAAAAGCTGGTTGTCCGAGCTCGCTCGGATTAATCACCAAATGGACAGTAAGTTTCTTTTCCCCTTTTCCTTATTTTCTGCCGACCTACACCCCGTGCCACCGTATGCCTTATTTCAGCGACAGCCTTTTTGTCTTCTTCAGAGAACTTTGAGCACTCCAAGGACAAGGCTATCCGCGAAGTTCAAGCAGCTCGGGCAAAGAGGGCTGAGACAGAAACCCTCAGCGAAAGCTGGGATATCCAGGACCACCTTGTTGCCCTTAATGCTCGGATCAGGCCGCTCAGGGCCATTGGAACCAAGCTGGTTGATGCTGCCATCGAGGTCCACCGTGCCCTCTGGCCCAAGGTCAAGACTCCCACTTGCATCGACGAGCTCGCCACGAAGCTGAAAGGAGCCGAGGCTAGACTTCGGGAGTGGAGATGCTCATCAGCTCGGGCTGGAGCGGACAAGGCCCTGGTGTTCGTGCTGTCTGGTATGAATGTTGAGATCCACACGGTTACCTCCCTGCGCAGGGGCTCTCCTTGGAACTCCACCCCTGATGGCATTGCGAAACGCCAAGCAGCAGCCGACCTCTTTGCTAGTTATGCAAACACCCGGACCTTTGATGACGGGCGCCTCTATTCTGAGGATGAAGAGAGCTCGGACGAGGAGAAGAGTCCGGTGAAGAAGGTTCTGACGGCGAGGAAATTGACTTTGACGAGCCTGAGAGCTCCAAGGGCAAGGCCGGCAAAACAACCGAGGTGGCTGAAGGCTCTGATGATGACTTCAGCTTCGACGAACCTCCGAACCCAAGGGCAAGTCCGGCAAAGCCGTAGCCACCGAGGTGATCTCCCCCGACGTGACGGACACCCCGGCATCCACTCCAACAACCGAGGTTGCTTCCGCGACCGAGGTGGTTCCTGCGCCCGAGGTTGTTCCTGCGCCCGAGGCTCCTGCTTCCGAGGTCCCCGCTACCACAACTCGGCGACCGAGGTCTCTGGTTCCGAGGCCTGAACTTGTCTCAAGCAAAACATTAAATCCCCGGTATGCCGGGTGCAGATGTAACAGACCTTAAGTAGTTTGCCTTGCTACCAGTACTATTATCTTGCTATCCGAACCATGCTTTTCTAAGAATTTATGCCGAACCCTTTTGGAACGAGTCCCCGAGTTCACTTTCGTGTTTACTATACTTGGCATTCTTTGCTCTTGTCTACCATTTTGGCGTTCGACAGTCGAGTCACAAGATTGTTGTTTATAGCATACAGTACTTAGCAAATGTCGAGGTGTGTTTCAAAATCATCCGACATAAACGAAAGGTAAAGACAGGGGTTAGTAAACGACACATGCCGAACTATATTTTTGGACCGAGTCCCCGAGTCCATTTTCATGTTTCCCACGTTTTTTCATCTTTGCTCTTGACTACCATTTCGGCGTTCGTCAGTCGAGTCACAAGATTAGTTACACAGCATACATTACTTGAAGTTTGAGACGAGGTTCAAAATAGTTCGGCATATGAACGAAATTGACAAACAGAAATAAAACACAAGCACAAGAGCGAGGCAGTCCCCGAGCTTCAACCTCGGAGTGCCGACATTTCATTAAGGATTAACCGAGGTACATACATTGCGCCCTTCATGAGTAGAAAGGTCGGAGTAGAGCTATTCCATGGTCGCTGACCTCTGATCCGGGGTTGTCCAGCCCATCTTCCTTGGTTCCTGCGCATCTATTAGATAGTACGAATCATTGAGCAGAGCTCGGCTCACAATGAACGGTCCCTCCCATGGAGGTGACAACTTGTGCCGACCTTTCTTGCGCTGCACCAGCCTCAGCACCAAATCTCCCTCGTGAAACACACGAGGGTTGATACTCCGGCTATGATAACGTCGGAGACCTTGTTGGTATATTGCTGACCGAGATGAGGCCAATTCTCTAGCTTCCTCAAGCAGATCTACTGCATCCTCCCGAGCCTCTTTTGCCTCGGCTTCAGTGTACATTGCCACTCTGGGCGCATCATATTCGATGTCAGTGGGTAGCATAGCTTCTGCCCCATAGACCATAAAAAATGGCGTATAGCCAGTTGATCGATTTGGCGTGGTCCTTAGACCCCACAGTACTGCTGGTATCTCATCTATCCAACACCCCGGCGTTTTCAGCAGTGGTTCAATGAGCCGAGCCTTGATGCCGGCCAACACTAGAGCATTTGATCTTTCCACTTGTCCATTAGACTCCGGGTGTGCCACCGAGGCTATGTCCAGCCGGATTCCCTTGTTCATGCAAAACCGAGCAAATTCTCCAACAGCAAAGTTCGTGCCGTTGTCCGAGATAATGCTATGGGGGTACCATATCGCAGAATGATCTCCTTCAAAAAAGTCACTGCTGAATGACCATCCAACTTCCGGATTGGTTTCACCTCGATCCACTTGGTGAACTTGTCCACCATCACCAGTATGTGCGTCATGTTACCTCGGGCTGGTTTGAACTCTCCCACCATATCCAAACACCATACCGCAAACGGCCAAGTGATAGGAATTGTTTTGAGCGCCGAGGCTGGCATATGCGTTTGCTTGGCAAACCTTTGGCATCCTTCACATCTCCGGACTATGGCCTCTGCATCAGCAAGAGCAGTGGGCCAATAGAACCCATGCCTGAACACCTTGGCCACCAGAGCTCTTGTGCTGCAATGATGACCACACTCTCCTTGGTGGATCTCCAAAAGCATCTCCTTGCCTTCAGCTGGCTCGACACACCGTTGCAACACCTCGGTTACGCTTCTTTTATAGAGCTCCTTGTTGATGATGGTGTACGCCTTGCCCTCCTTTGGATTCTCCTAGCCTCGGTTGTGTCACTTGGCAAGCTTCCCTCCGTTATGAACTTCATGATTTGCTCCGCCCACTCCGGCACTGGGTGCAAAGGAAAAAATTCTCGTCCACCTCCATTGGTTCGGCCACCATAATCTCCTCCATTATTTCCTCCACCATCCTGCGACCAGTCCCCGAGTCTTGATGAGCAGTCCCCGAGGTTCGGTGCGCAGTCCCCGGGTCCGACCAAACGCACCGACGTCTACCTCCATTGGAACAGGTCCGGACTCTTGCTCCGCCGGGATGAAAATAGATTCGGATTCAGGAGAAGGTTTGATTGAAGGAGTTCGCAAGTGATTCAGGGCTACTCCTGGTGGTACTGCCTCTTTAGATGAACCGAGCTTTGACAACACGTCGGCAGCATTATTTTCTGTCCGAGGTATATGCCTGTATTCACACCCTTCAAAGAACCCGGATATCTTTTGCACATGGAACCGATATAACGCCATGTTGGCATCCAGAGCATCCCAAGTTCCAGAAGATTGTTGCACCACCAGGTCGGAATCGCCGAAGCACTCCACACGCCGGATACCGATCTCCTTCGCCACATTGAGGCCATGGATTAAGGCCTCATACTCCGCCACATTGTTTGATGCTGAGAAATGAATCTGCAGCACGTATTTCAGCTGATCTCGCTTCGGCGAGGTGAGGACTATTCCAGCCCCCAGCCCGATCTTTGTCTTGGACCCATCAAAATGCATTTTCCAATAATTATAGTCCGGCCTGGGTGGCTCATACTGCATCTCGGCCCAATCACAAAAGAAGTCCGGCAACGCCTGGGATTTAATTGCATCTCTTCTCTCATAATGTGGTGCATATGGAGACACCTCAATCGCCCATTTGGCAACTCGGCCAGTTGCATCTTTGCACCCGATGATCTCCGAGATTGGAGCTTCGCACACCACCGTCATGGGATGCTCCTGGAAATAATGCTTCAACTTCTTGACCGCCAGGTAGACACCATACGTCATCTTCTGGTAGTGAGGGTAATTCTGCTTCGAGGTAGAGATCACCTCGCTCAAGTAATACACCGGTCTCTGCACCGACCTGCCACCTTCTTCGCGCTCCACCACCACTGCCACACTTACAACTCGGTTTGTGGCCGCAATGTAAAGTAACATCGGCTCATTGTGCAATGGTGACGCCAACACCGGGCAGTGGACAACATCTTTTTTAGCTCATTGAACGCCACGTCGGCCTGCGGGGTCCATGTAAACCCGGTACTTTTCTTCATGAGCTGGTACAAAGGTAAGGCTTTTTCTCCCAGCCGACCTACAAATCGGCTCAACGAGGCTAGGCACCCTGTGAATTTCTGCACATCTTTCAAACACTTCGGTAATTCATGTTCTCAATAGCTCGGATCTTGGCCGGGTTAACCTCGATACCTCGGCTAGACACCAGGAATCCAAGCAACTTTCCAGCCGGGACACCAAAGGTGCACTTGTCCGGGTTAAGCTTCAACCGATATTTTCTCAAATTCACAAATGTCTCCTCGAGATCCTCGAGGAGAGTACGTTTCTCCTTAGTTTTGATGACGATATCATCGACATACACTTGCACATTTTTGCCCATTTGAGAGTGCAGGCATTTCTGCATACACCTCTGATAAGTTGCCCCGGCATTCCTCAGACCAAAACACATGACACGATAGCAATACGCCCCATACGGGGTAATAAAAGCAGTCTTTATTTGATCCTTTGGGTTCAGTGGTATCTGGTGAAAACCAGAGTACGCATCGATAAAAGACAACAGTTCACAACCAGCAGTGGAATCAATCACTTGATCAATCCGAGGTAATGGAAACGGATCTTTCGGGCACGCCTTGTTGAGGTTAGTGAAGTCAATGCACATGCGTGATACGTCCAAAACTTATCTATAATTTTTGATTGTTTCATGCCATTTTTATGCTTTTAGCACTTGTTTTTATTAAGTTTATTATTTATTTGGACTAACCTACTAATAGTGGCAAAAGTGCACAATGTTCTTGTTTTACTCTTTAATGTGTAGAAATTATCAAGAATACAAGAGGAAACCTTGTTGGAGTCGAATTGGGACTTTCCTGAAATCTGTCTGAAAACTTTTTACGAAGTTTGCCAGTTTGACCCTCGAAGATGACGTCAATTGGAGGTCTCCCCGGAAACAAAGTTGTCACAATTTTCCATACGAAGATTTTAAGCCCGAGATCAGCCCAATCGGAGTTCGGACGCGGCCTGGAGGCCCGTTTTGGTGGAACCCTAAAAGGGGGTGACGGAAATCCGAGAAGATATATAAAGGGAGGAAACCTAACTCGTGGAGGACTCCTCCACCCACGAATTTCTAGCCACCAAAGCCACGTTTTTGCCTCCCCCATGGATCCCATCTCCATGGGGAGGGCTCCCTTGAAGCCATGAAGGAAGAGGGCTAAGGGGCGGTGCTCCCCCATGGAACCGGCGGCGCAGGAGGAGCCCCCTGCGCCACCGCCGGTGCCGGCGCCGCCCTGCGCCTCTCGCTGCCCTCTCCGCCGTCTTCACCGCCATCTCCATCACCATCTCCTCCTTGTATTCAGTGGTTCATCCTCCCACAAACCTCTGTACCGTCCTATGTAAACATGGTGTTTGATGCTATAATATTTATCCTATGATCTATGACATGTTTATGTAGTTTATTTGTCTTTTGATTGATTTGTTGAATGTCTATGGTTCATTAGAGTTGTATGTTGATATGGTACTGTCCTTTGGTGTCCATTATACTTGTGCGCGCATGGATCAACACCATAGGGTTAGTAGTATGTGCAAAGGAAAGGGGGTAGTCCTGCCGGAGTGACAGAAACCTGAGGGCTCAAACCGGTTAGTTGCATGTATGGGAGTAAGAGGACCATAAACTTAAGGCAATGGTTGGGGAAACCTTAATGCATTGTTAGTATTTACGGATGTTTGCTAACAATCCAATCATATAGTACTTGTAAATCCCAAGTAGTGGAGTGCATGTATATTTAGCCTCTCCCACATTGAAAACTGCATCAAAGACAATGAACTAAATGTCTTCACTAATTAATCTTGGACAAAGCCACCACAATTACCACCACTTTTCCACACTCATGGTACTGTTAGTAGATGGTTAATTAGTGTACTTTATTGCTGCAGCACTAACATTTACTTTCATGTATTTATTATCTTGCAAAGCTATCTCTTATACCCGTATTGCTACCGTAGTTTTATTTCCTAGATAATGCAAACGTTTAGTGCGCGTAGAGTTGTATCAGTGGTTGATAGAACTTGAGAGAATACTTATCCTACCTTTAGCTCCTCGTTGGGTTCGACACTCTTACTTATCGAAAAGGCTACACATGATCCCCTATACTTGTGGGACATCAATGCGCCACACCTTGACCACGGCTGGCTCGTCTTTCTTCTTTTCCACCAAGACTGGGTTGAATATCCAGTCCGGATGCAGCACTTCCATTATGAACCCGGCTGCCAGCAACTTAGCCAGCTCGTCCAGCACCACTTGTCTCCGGTCGTCTGAGAGACGACGGGTCGGTTGCCTCACTGGTTTCACCTCCGGCCTGACAAATAAAGAGTGCTCTGCCAACTCCCTCGGAACACCAGGCAGGTCCTTAGCCAACCATGCAAAGATATCCCGATTCTCACGGAGGAAGTGACAGAGCTCGCTTTCCTATTTCTCACCCAGCCCGGTCCCAATGATGGCCATATGCTCTGGGTGCTCCGGGTAAATGGGAATCTTCTTGGTCTCCTTGGGCACCTCGAATGCCGCAGTTGAGTCCGGGCTCATCAGTCTGGACATGCCGAGTTGTGTTGACTGCGCCATTGCCACCACTTGATGCATCTTCTTCTTCTCCGCTGCGATCACCAAAGATTCGGCCAGATTAGACCCCGCCGAGGCACATTGAATGGCTCGCTTGTAGTCACCCGAGATGGATATGATCCCATTAGGCCCTGGCATTTTCATCTTCAGGTATGCAACATGGGTGGAAATCATGAACTTGGCCAGAGCCGGCCTTCCAAGCAATGCATGGTATGCACTCTCCAAGTCCACCACCTCGAACTCGATACTCTCAACTCGGCAGTTATCCTTGGTTCCAAATGCTACATCCATCCACATCTTGCCCATGGGTGCACAGGAAACTCCAGGCACTATCCCATGAAAAGTACAACTGCTTGGCATCAACTGATTTGGTGATATGCCCAATTTCAGCATTGTGTCTCGGTACATGATGTTGATGGCACTGCCATTGTCCACCAGAACTCGGGTAAACCTCACATTGTTAGTAGGCCCACACAACGTCGGATCTATCACCAGGGCATACTTTCCAGGGCTCGGCATGATCCGAGGTGTGTCTTTCCTGCTCCAAGTGATCTCCTGCTCAGACCAGTTCATATAGGTCGGCACCACCGGCATTACTGCATTCACCTCCATGGCACGCCTCTGCACGCTCTTCTTGTCAGTTGGCTCGGTCACAAAGACCACATAGCTCGCATGAGCCTCTCTATAGTCATTTCCGGGGTATTCATACTGCTGACTTGGTCCGGCACCATTATTGTTGTTATTACCTCGGACATTCACAGCATTCACGGACCTTGCTGCTGCAGGCCTCGGAGGAGGTGCAGTGGTTATCGGGGTAACATTTGCTCCGGACAGATTTGGGTTAGGCCTCGGCTGAAATCTCTGAGGTGGTCCTGCTCTGTTTCCTCCGGCCTTCGCCCCTTCTTCCCTGATTCCGCGGTTCCAGCTGCACTGCCGGGTTGAATGGTTGGCTGGCTTGCGCGGGTCGGTCGTATGGTAACAGCAAGGACCATCTATCATTGATTCATAAGTCAAGGGTGGCTCCGGGTTCGGACTAAATGCCGGACCATTGATTTTCGGCCTCTGGGCACCTCCAGCTCCGGGTTGATCCGGGTTCACCGCTGCAACTTGGTTCGAGGTGTACGGGTAGTTCGGCTCCCTCCTCTTTTGTCCGAACTCTTGGCGGTCATTACACCTTGGTCCGAGCCGGTTGTTTATTGGCTCCCTCCTTCTGTTACGTGCCACTGCCTCTGCTGCTGGCTGCATTGGATCACCCAGAGCATAAGAATCTGCAATCCGGATTGTTTCTGCTAGGGATTTCGGCATATCTCTTTGGAGCCTCTGCCACAGCATGCTGCCATGTCGACAACCATCTGCAAACCAGGAAATGGCCTGTGCCTCTACAACTCCTTCACAGGAATTCCGAACATTGCTCCATCGAGTTAAGAATTCTCGGTCAGTTTCATGATCATCTTGCTTACATGCTGCCAGGAGCTGAGGTCGGTTTGGCCTCTTGTATGTACTAGCAAAGTTGCTGTTAAACGCCAGCTCCAAGTCTATCCAGGAGTTGATACTATACTCCGGCAAATTATTCAGCCAGATCCGAGCTGGACCTTCCAACATGTGCGGGAGATACCGGACCGCCCATCGGCGATTGCCCCCTGCTATGTGCACCGAGGATACATAATCTGTCAGCCAATCTTGCGGCTTGGTGCTCCCGTTGTATGGCTTGGTGTTCCGACCCAACTGGAACTGAGATACTGGCGGTGGTGGCTCCTTCATGATCTGAGGTCCGAAACACGCCGGACCAGGAGGGCCTTCCTCCTCCAGTTGCTCGGACAAGTAGATTCTATCCAGCTTGTTACGAACATCGCCCGGAGCTAACATCCGAGCTCCTATCCGAGGTCCCAACGCCCCATCCACTCTGTGGTATCCAGCTCGCGCCATGGCCGAGTCTCCATCATCATATCGGTCATCGCCTTGACCGACATTCTGAGATTGCTGAACATACTCCGGCTCTCGCTGATATTGCCCCTGCGGCCGAGGTTGTTGCTGATACCTCAGGGGCGGAGGTGGTTTACCTCGACCAGCCGACGCTGCTTGCCCGCCATTCTGATTTCCCTGACCGGAGTTACCCTTAGCTCGGCTGCATTGCCTGGGCCGGGGTTTCCCTTAGCTCGGCTAGCATTGCCCTGGCCCACCTTCTACTTTGCTGCTAAGACTGGATCATACATTTGTAACTGCTTGTTCTGCCCCGAGGTGACACTCCGGGCTCGATCGGCTCCTCCGATGAGTGGAGATGAGGCTTGCCCCTTGGACACCTGACTAACTGACCTAGCTGAATAAACCATCTCCGAATCACCAGCCCCGGCATATGCTCTGCGGAGAGCCTCATTCTGCTGGTTAGCTACATACACTAATTCATTGACTCGCTTCTGCTGCGCACGCCATGCATCTCCAGTCAACCCGGATAGCTCGGCCCTGCCTGCCTCGGCAGCTCTGAGGCTCTTAGCAGGGGAACTATATACCGGCCTTCCAGTCGACACGCGACTCTCACTCCTAGCCGAGGTGGTAGGTCGAGCCTCCCTGTTTATCTCATCATTGAGCCCCTTGCCTCTCTGCTGCACCTCGGCTCCCCTATTTGTATCAGCTGCTACCGGGGTGAAGCCATTCGCTGCATTGTACTCCCGCAGATCTCTATTGAACTCATCTCTAGCTGTCATCATTGCTACAGCCTCCTTTTGCAACAGGACACGCTTTGCCTCTAGGTCGGCCACAGTCACCACTACATCCACTCCTGGATTTACTGGGTCTGCCAGTGTCTCCACTATCTCTACCAGGGTCGCACCTCGGCCCTGCACCTCGGGGTACCAGGCAGCTCTTTCTCTAGCCTGGGCTTTGCAGATCTCACCTTAGCAACCTCGGCCGCCTTGGATTTGCTGGCATCTACTTTGCCAGCGGCATCAACCGGACCGGTCATCATCACCTCCACGCAGCTCTCGGGGCGAGTGATACGCCGACCTAAAGCCACGAGGAGAGGAGTTTCGTCGTCCACGAGCACCTGCTCCGGGTACTCGCGGACAACCTCGACAGCAACGTAGGTGATGAAGCTGCCAAGCATCATGGTGAAGCCATGCTCGGGGAAGGGCTTGCCGGCGAAACACCCCGCGTTGTCGCTGATGAAGGTGAACTCACCGATCTTGGCGATAAGCCCGGAAAGAACACGCTCGCCTGAGCCCGTCCGGATGTAAACTACCTCCAACGCCTCAATTAGCCCCACGGTGGGCGCCAACTGTCGTGGTGGGATCACGGCAGATGCCATAGGTATGGCTAAGATGGGGCCGAATGGTCGTTGGGGGAATCCGGGAAGGGTTTATGCACTCAAGAAGTGCACACGCAAGAAGCCGCAAGAACACGAACGATAAACCAAGAAACCAAGCACACAAAGCACACCACGATGTACCCTGCTTCGGGGCCCTCTTGTGGAGGTAACACCCCTACTGCAGCACTATCCTACTCAGTGTATAGCTCAAGGTGACAAGTACAAGCTGCTCCTCGAGCTGTATGATGATACAATGGTGAGAACTTGAGGTAAAAGATGGAGCTACACAGGAGGAAGAAGGAACTCCGAGCTAGATCCGAGGTGTCTCCGGGGGTTCCGAGGTTCCTTTCTCTCTCTCTCTCTCTATCTCTCTTTCTTTCTCTGTTCATCGATCCCCCAAGCAGGAGGGGGTGAACCCCACTATATAGGCCAGCCGAGTTACCGTTGTGCCCCTCGCTGAACACTGTAGCCATGCCTCTGCACCGGTCACCACCGTACCCTGTCAGGGACAAGACATGGCCTGCCCATCTCCTGTTGCCTAACGGCAGAACTAGCATGTCTCCTCTGACAGAGACATGACGTGGCCTGGCAGAGCTACCTCGTAGCCTTTTCCCAGATCCCGCGTGGTCAGCGGTCAGAGACGTGCAGCCCCGCCGAACCCGGGGCACGCCTCTGCCAGGCTCCGTGACAGACGCTCCCGCGTCAGGCGCTCTTGTACCAGGCAGGAAGTGACAGGAGCATTGACTCCTGCCGACCTACAGCTCCTTGCCTCGGTTAACTCGGGTCTTGCTCCCGCTCCTTACCTCGGGTCTTGTACGTAAGATCCGACCACCTCGGACATTCCTTCCTTCCAATAGCTTCCCCTGCACTCACCATACAAACCACAGCACCGAGGTAGTTAGGTCGGCTGAACATAGCTAGGTCGGCTGAACATAGCTCGGACAGTGAACCTCGGCCCAGGCCAACGGGATACCTCGGACCCCTCTGGGCCAAGATAGGTCGGCCTTTATACTCTCCAGGTCAAGATGAAGCTCGGATTCTCCCAGGCCCAAGCAGGTCGGCCCTTTCCGTACCTCGGCATATCTTTAAACTCATCTTTATGCCACGCCTTGACCCTACCCGGGGTAGCCCCCCGACAAGCCGTGTTTGTGAGCAGATTATGGAGGCGCCGCAAGGGATCAGCGTCAGGAGGGGCTTGCCAAGCAGCAGCAATGACAGCTTCGAACCCATCGAACTTCATCCAGAAGGACTCAAACCGGAAGCGAAAAGCCCTAGGACAAAGCAGGGAAGTATGCAGAATGATGAGGCAGTGATCAGACGCCATAGATGAAGCAGCTCGCAAGAAACAATCAGGGAATCGCTCTTCCCAATCACAGGGGTAGAAGAAACGATCCAGACGCACGAGGGTTGGGGATCTCCTCTCGTTGCTCCAGGTGTAACGCCTTCCATGCAACGGCAGCTCGCGAAGCTCAAGATCATCGAGCAGACAGCGGAAGCGTCCCATCCAGCGTCTATCGAGTCTGCCTTTATTTTTGTCTTGAGCCTGATAAATCAGGTTGAAATCTCCTGTGAGCGCCCATGGGCCAGGATGAGAGTTGCGAAAGACACGCAGCTCATCAAGAAACAGTGTTCGCTCATCGTTTGTAAAAGGACCATAAACCGTCGTCAGCCACCAGGCGCCAGCGTTCGGGTCACAAATCTGCTTCACACGGATGGAGAGCGCGAAGGAGTGGAAAGCAATCCCCATCACCGACCATCGATCAGTGCGCCAGGCTACCAAGATCCCGCCCTTGTACCAATAGCAGGCAGGAACGAGAAATCAAAGCCAGGACCAAGGAGCTGAAGAATGGTCGATTGATCACCATCGCCAGCTTGGTCTCCTCTAAGCAGATGAGTGTCGCTCCTTCGTCGCGCGTTGCCGCGCGCACCACATTCCGGTGCGCGACAGAGTTAAGCCCGCACGTATTCCAAATGCTAACAATTTCATTGGGAACTTCCATTGGAAAAACTGGGACAGCGTGGGCCGGGCAGGCGGGTGTCTAGCACACCGAACCCGCCACCAAGTCTTCATCAATGCCCGGGGCTGGCGAAGGGAGGTTGCCAGTGAACAGGGTGCGTATAACTTGGATCCGTTCTGGGTTGAGCTGCGAATCAAAGCTATGGAGGTAGCTTTCATAGACGACATCATTAACCTCCTCAGTTTTGGAGGCAAACCCAAGCTTGCATAGGAGCGATCGGACCACAAAGGACAGGGTGCCCGGAACTTCAGCACCTGCGAGTTTAGCAATGCGATGTCTACGCCGGGGAGTTGGCGTTGGAGGCAGCGAGGATTTGCGGGGGTGGGCAAGGCGTCAGGATTTGACTTGGCAAAGAGCATGAGTATGCCTCCGCGAAGCGAATCGCGCTGTCAAAGCGTCCAGCGGCGACGGTGATGGGCACGTCGATGAGGCCGGCCTCCGAGAACTGACTCAATGCTGGCGTCGCTTGAGCAGTGCCAAGCGCAGCAGAGAGGGGAGAATCTCGGGCCATGAAATTGGAGCTGGCGAGCTCGGGCGATCATGGGGTGCCGGTGAGGACGAGCGAGAGGGGGCGAGATGGAGACCTCAAAGAACTCCTGCGATAAGGCGCGGCCAGGCGAAACTGATCAGCAGCCATTACATCCCGTCGCTTCCCGTGTCCGAGAGAGTAGCAAAGTTTGAGCCTTCGGATGTAGGAGAGTTTCCTAGCGGGCCTTCTGGCGCACGACCGTCCAGCGGGTGTGCCGGCGAGGGTTCACTATGCGTCTGCCCTTCTTCGAAGACTGGAACTTGCTGATGGCTCGGGGAGGACGCCTGGGAGGAAAGGGGCGATGCAGCAGCGGGGACCGAGGACGAGGCGGTAGCTGCCTGGGCGGGGAAGCCAACCGACGATGGGCGAGCGGATGTTGGAGTGGGCGGCGTTGGGAGGCTCGCGTTAGAAACCAAGAGCTGCCGTGGCGAGGATGGCGGAGCCCAGCGCTCCAAAGAGGGAGGCGACGGAGCTGCCATATCGTCAGAGGGGCTCGAGCCGCCATCGCCAGAGGAGCGGCAGCCATCAAAGTCCGAGCGCAGCAACGCCATGCGGCGTGCACGTTTACGGCCTCCACGGCGCCCTCTTCTCCTCGGACGGCGCGGCGCTTGATCACGGCGATCACCATCTGCAGCACCCGGAGCTAGCGAGGCGTCAACAGGATTGTCACGTCGGTTCTCAATGCGTCTTATGCGGAAGGCCACATCGTAGTGCAGAAGACGTTGCAAGTCCTTAGTCGCCGGCAGCTTGCCAGGGCAGTTTGCCTCAGGAACCGCCAAGATACGGCCAGCCGGCAGCAGCCTAGGATTTGTCATCCAGCCTCTGATCTTGAAGCTCGAGAGGTTGGATCGGTTTGCAGATGAGGGGTCAACACTGCCGATGTGGCAAGCGGGGGAGAGCAGCTTAGCTGCGGTGGAGCGGCTCCAGGTATGTTCAGGTATCCCAATCAGGTCGATGGCGACGCGGTAGTTCATGATCGCACTTGTCGCCAGATGCTGCCGCGTCCATTGCTTGAGGCGCAGCTCGAACCGCACCGCCGGGATCACTGGCCGTTCCAGCACGCGCTGATGATCAGCAGCGTCATTGAAAAGGACCAGGAAATCTGCCTTGCGGGTGGCCGTGATGGAAAAGGCGCTAGCTTGCAGCGAGAGGGCAGCCTCCAGGACTTGGGAGACCTCATCTGCATCAATGGCAGCACGGCTGGCGACAATAGAGACAAGAACAGCGCGGGCTAGCCGTGCTTCCTCCGTGTCGATCTCAGCCGAGCGCTCGATGATGCAGACCTCGGGGACGATGGGGGGGGGGGGGGGTTGACCGCTGGCCTAGTTCGCGGGGAGGGCGCGCGCAGCAGCGCCGACGGTGTCGGGAGAGGGGGGGGTGGCCGCGCGTGAGCCCTCCGAGGTATCCGAGGCGTTACCCGTGTCGGCCGCTACGGAAGGAGATGTCGCTGAACGGGGCGCGGCACCGCGAGCAGCCGGGCGGCCCTGAGCTGCCTGAGCGCACGTCTTGGCGACATGACCCAACTCCTTGCAGAGGTGGCACCGAACGCGAGAGGTGCAGGCAGCCGGAAGTGCTCCTCCGAGAGACAGTTGAGGCACTTCCCAGCGAGGAACGCCGGGATTCGGTGCCGTGGGGCAGCCAGAGGAGGTCGAGGAAGAGGGGAGCGGCGGCGCCTGCCATGGGCAGTCAGCCAGCCGTCCTTATCAGCGCGAGGGGGGCGCGGGGCCGATCTCTGCACATCCTGGTCGCGAAGGCGGATCACGGTGGAGCGCAGCAGACGGGGAGCCGCCGGGGAGGGCCTGGGAAGCGCCGGCGAGGCAGCAACGGAGGCGTAGGATCTGGATCCGAAGGGCGGCGAAGCAGATCTGGGGCTCTCTTCGGCCCGCAGGCGGCGCTCGCGCTCCGAGATCGGGTCAGCCGCGGATCCACAGGAGAGGGAAGCCATGGGCGTCAGGGGCTTGGGCGGCGGCGGCGGCCGCGGCGAGGAGGGGCGAGAGCGGGGATGCTACCTTATCAAGTGCCGGCTACTATGTGTTCTTCCCTTTGTGCATAATAAGGTCCAGTGAACACGTTCGCATCTTATTGTTAATTTGCTTGATCATTTCGTGGCGATTTCTAACACTAGTTTATATAGGAAGAAAAACATGGACGAGAAAGCAAAATTTTAAAATCAAGCAGATACGGCCACGGAGCACAGCATGGATGCACTCCTCAATAGACTAGCAGTAGCACCTACACACATCTTCCTGTTCGATTTGGTGCTAGGCATTGAAGAGAGCAAGCCAGAGACTGGCCTAGTCTGAAAAGCACAAACTGCTCTGATTCTGTCTGAAAAGGTTGCAAACAACACGGTCGCCGATCTGCTGCACGGCTACAGTGTACAAGCAGGCAGCACGGCATGTTCCACTTCTGCTCCGTCTTTTCTGTTTTTTGACAGCTCCGCCTGTCTTTACAGTCTCCTTCTTTTCTTATCAGCGAGAGAGAAAGACAGAGAGAGTCTTTTGCAACCCCTCTGCATGCGTTGCGATCTGCTGCAGCACCATATCTCTTGTACGTACAAACAAGACAGCCAGTTTGATTCGTTCCACTTCTGCTCGGTCTTTGTACAGCCAGTATCCTTTCTAAAAAAATAAAAATGTGACGACTTAGTGGATGTATTTTTTTCAGAGTTGACACAATTTATAAGAAATGTCGACAAAAAAATGAAAAAAACACTACAATTAGGTCAAAAGGTTTCAAAGTCCGACCATATTTCCCCATATGTGTTGGAGTTTACTAAAAAAATGGACAATAAAACAATATATTTGCCTCCTTTTTTTGAAAGGGAGTTCGTGTACAAGATCAAACACAACAAGCACACACACGCACGAACACAAGCAGAGAACACTCCACACACGGCGAACACAGCACCACCGAGCAGCAGGCCACCGTCGACCACCAGCAGCACGCCGCCGGGGAAGAAGGAGACGAGCTCACCTCGCACCGAAGCAGCCAGCTCGACCAACCTTGTTGAGATGCCGCAGAAGCCATCCGACGCAGGCGCCGGAATCTTGACGGTAAACGAGTATCGGCCTCGAGCTGCCACCAAGCCGCCATCATCGCCTCATGCCGGAGACGAAGACGAAGGCGCCACCCATCTTCCGCATCGCCCACCGAGTCCACCGTCGAAGGAGAGCGCCCACCTGCAAACTCCCAGCGGATTTAAGCAAAAGCACCACCCCGCACAACGGCGGGGGACGAAGGGCCCCAAGAACAAGAACCGCCACCGCCACCACGGTCGCCGGCTCGAGGGGGAGCACGCCGCGGCTCCGGAGAGCAGCGGACATGCCAGAGGCGGCAGATCTGCCCAGGGCCTCCACCGGAGCACCGAGGGCAGAGGAGAGGACCGCCGCCTCCAAAAGCTTCTCCGGCCGCGCCTCCAACTCCATTGCGCCGCCGGCAAGCAACCCACACACCCCTAGGCTATGTACACGGTGGGATCCGTCGATTCCCCGTCCTCCCGCCGCCGGAGCGGCCGCGGAGGGCGAGGAATCGAGCGGATCGCCGCCGGCGAGCTGGGCCGCACGGGATCGCCAAAAATCGCCTCCTTGTTCACTGTAGGTGGGGGACGAGGGGAAGGGTCCAGGTGTTTGCTTGTTGTTACATTCTCTCATATTTGCCTCCTTATGAGAAACCAATGCCAAAATTTGTAAAAGGAGCAAAAACCTGACGCCGAAGCAACGCTAGTCCACCATGGTAGCAAACATACAGTGTTATCTCTAGGGCCGCTTGCCCGAGCTTCTTCCTGATTCGTACGAATGTAGACATGTTTTACTGTGTTGTTTCACTCATTTAGGAACAAATCCGAACAAAGCCAAAAATGTCTTATATTTTGGAACGGAGGGAGTATAAAACAATGCTTCGGATTTGTTTTCAAAGGTAATAGGCCAATCAGCGGTAATATTATAAAATAATACCCATATGCCCCTAATCCCAAAAGCAATTAAATTTTTTCCTTTAGTTAATTATGCACTATTTTGTGTTAGTGTTTTTTGAACATCTACCATACCCAACATTTAGCATTCAGGGTTGACTGGTTCAAACCGAACAAAACTACGGAAACGCCATTGAGTGTTCTTAGTTTCTTTTGCCATTCAGTCAAGTTGTTTGACTGCGTAATACTACGAAGTTGTGTTTACGTTTTCTTTGTTGCATATAGAAAAATACATTTGCCCCATCCCCAATTTTTTTAAAGGAACAATATAGGTAAATGTTTTAAAAAAAAATGTGCATCGGAAAAATTTGTGCAAAGACATGCATATTGTGAAACCAGACAAATTTAATGTCAAAGGAGAAATGAAGTTTCTTAGTCCTGTGCATATCCTAAAATTCCTTATTTTTATTTTTTGCCTATCGTATTTGTTTTCCAGTCTCCTTTTTATGTATGTGGAGTTTTTATATTTCCCTTAATTCGGAATGGACTTGTTGAGTCTCACGATCTCATCGTTGTAACTTCTAAAAGAAGTATATGTCTGTAATTCCCATTATATTTTTGCAGAAATGTTTACCAGTGAGGAGAGATTTTTTGTGTATTCATTCCCCACGGAGGACAAAGCCATAAAGGCTAAAATGTCTTATATGTAGGAATAGAGGGAATATTAAACAATGATCAGATTTGTCTTTAAAGATAATAGATCAATCAGTGGTAATAATATAAAATTATATCCAGAGCGTACGACGGCGCGGCCGTCGAGCTGCGCGGCGCGAGGGCGATAACCAACTTCAAGCAACCGACGGCTGCCACTGCAAATCTGCACGGCGTAGTGGCGAGAACCAAATCCAAGAACATCGCCGCTCCTACTTTCGGTCAGAAGACGTGCAAATCCATCTCTCGGTCGAGGTACCGCGGCGTTATCCGGAGTGGCAGCAAGTACGGGGTGCAGATCGTGGACCCGGTGCGGCGAGCTAGCCTGTGGCTTGGCACCTTCGACACACCGGAGCAGGCTGCCGCAGCCTACGACAGGGAAGCCGTCAGGCTGCACGGCGCCAAGGCCATAGCCAACTTCGAGCAACCACCAATGCCGGCCACCGCTGAAACGGACGCCCAGGAGGAGGAGTCCCTGGACTTCCTCAACGACTTCCCGGAGGTGCCAGCTCTCGACTTCTTCTCACAAGACAACATCATCCTCCCAGCCCCGCAGCCCGACGAGCTCTGGACCGACTTACGGCCATGGACGGATGAGCAGATGCTGGGCGAGTTCCTCAACGACTTGGACTTCTCCGATGTGGTTGCTTGACATTGCACAGGTGTGGGGAAAACTATGGTTCTCTTTAGTTTCAGTGGCTTTAAAATATAAAACGAGTTGAATTAGGACCAGTTTTTGTTGGGGATGATGTGATCAAATTTTTAGATAGACCAGGTGATCAAAATGCTCTTGTGTTTTTGTGGTTACGACGAAACATGAATCAAATGGAAATATATTCAGCTGTATTTTCTTAGGAAGTCATGTTTCTAGAGTGGGTGATTGCACTTATCCATATATGATATATGCAATAAAAAGTTCAGCCAAAGCTATGCTTGCTCTTACAGTTGGTCATGGATTGATAGTGAATATGACCATTGTGCTTTGTTATTATCAGTTTTCTAAAGGGAACTGGCCATGCATTCTTTTAATCGCTGAGCAGAACAATTAATTTGGATATACTAACAAATTGGGCCCCATATTAATGCAGTTTGTTTTAGAAAGCTCCAACTTGGTAGATTCGGCCTCACTAGAGTTGTATTGTCAATTAGTTAAGTGCTACGATGGTTTTAGGTTTGCACTCTTGAACTGAGCTGCGTAATTAAGCGAGATGTGTGTATCTGACCGATGGGGAAGGTAGGAGCAGAATCATGCCCAAGTACATGTTGCATAAGTAGGCACAATTTGGGTGCAGCATAAGTAATAATGGCTGGACTCAGAGATAGAGCTGGGAGTGATCAATAAGCATTCTGATGTTAGCTGGTTCAGAATGTTGGTTTCCACATTCTCGTTTGCTATTACAAAAATCTTAATCTTCTAGAAGTTGTTTCCCACCCTCTCTGTTTCAAAATAATTGAAGTCGTATGTTTGTCCCAAGTAATTTTTTTATAAGTTCGGCCGTGTTTGTAGAAAAATATCCTAATAATATTTACAACTTCAAAATCTATAAACATATTTTACGATGAATCAGGTGAAACTATATTGGTGTTGCAGATGTTGATAGTAGTACGGCAAACACGTGAAGTATAGCTTGAAAGTTCTCCCAGTGCCATGAGTGGGAATTTTCTTAGAAGAAATCTTAAAATTGGAAAGCTTTAGTTTGGCGAAAACCATAAAATATAAGTTAAAGCAGGGCATGCTAATGCCTAGCTTTTATCTTTAAAAAAACACGAAATATGATCATACTTAAATTCTTCCATTATTTTTACTTTCTGATGCAAAACACCTCAGTTAAGTTCCGAGTGGATTAAGTACAATCCTAAAACCGTTAGCTGTAATAAAATTAAATGCACCTCATTTGATTATCTACAAGAGTTTCTATAAAGTCATGACATGTAGCTTTCAAAACTCCATGAATATATGGGACAAATAAACAATGAGAACTAAGAGTTATAGTGTAAGAGACAACACAAAGCTAGAGTTTTTTTTGCGGGTAAACACAAAGCTAGAGTTGATTGCATAAAAAGGAACAAGCATCAAAGAACGACCTTATTACCGAAAAAGATTGATGGACTATGGTCAATGGATTATGGTCAATAATCACCCAGAACAAAAACTGTCCATAAACAACGTCGATGCTCAAAATCACTCATGTTAAAAGGTTTATAACATGGGATCCAGCAGCAAGAAGAATTCCCTCAAAACTATGGATTCTATTTTCAGCGTATATTGTAACCCATGAGCAAGTGTCCAGAATTTTCTCTCTAATTGTTGAATGTAGGAAAGAAAATACCTTCAATTCCACGAACTTCTTTACACACAGAAAACCTTGAGAAGTTGAGTTGTTGTACAGCAACAACATGAAGTATAGCTTGACATTTCACCAAAATTCAGGACTAAGTATTTCCCTAAAAGAAATACTGAAATATATGAGCTATAGTATGGCGAAAAGCACAAAATATGATCGTACTAAAGTTCTTATAAAAAATTGACTATCTGACGGGAAACGCCTCAAGCTCAGAGTGGATTATGTACAACCTTAAAACCATGAGTTGTAATAAATGAAATGCACTTCATTTGATTATATACAAGAGTTTCTATAAGTCATGATTGACTTGCAGCTTTCCAAACTCCATGACAATTTGGGGCTAGGGAAGCTTAGAGTTACAGTGCCACAGACAACAACTTGGTTTAATTGCGTAAAAAGAACAAAAAAAATGACAGAACGGTCTTATTACAGAAAAAAGAGCGATGGATTATGTCTAATAATCACCCAGAACAAAATTGGCCCTAAAGAGTGCTGATGCTCCAAATCAGTTAAATTTTTTATTATAACATGGGTTCAAGTAGCAAGAAGAATTCCCTCAAAACTTTGATTCTATTTTCAACGTATATTGTAACCCATGAGCAAGTGTACACAAATTTTATTGTTAGTCTGGTACCAAACTATTTTTTCTTAGCTTGTCGAATCTTAGGTGTATAATTAGCACGTTGTGATTAGAACCAAACACGTACTCAACAAACCTGGTCAAACTTGGTGAAGGAGCATATTTTAGTCCCTTGTGTTTTGTGTGTTAGTCAACAACACTAGTGAACATTTGACTAGGTGGTAAGTGATGCAGGTCTTAGTGGTATATATTACTTATGCATCAACACCAAAAAGAAGGAAGAAATGAACTTGCAGGTTGCTGGAGTTCACCGGAAATTTCGGTACAGTTCACCGGAATATCCGGTCCAGAAGAATTGTCGAAGAATTTGGCTAAGGACCAGAATTCCCAGGTGCTGGAGATCACCGGAAATTCCGGTTGGTGACACCGAAATATCCGGTCCAGAAGTTTTGTCGAAGAAAGCTGCTAAGGACCTGATGCTGCAGCTTCTGGAGGTCACCGGAGATTCCAGCCGGAAGTTTCAAGGTGGACCGGAAATTCCGGTGTACTGGAATATCTGGCCCCCACTTATATCGGAATATCTTGTCGACTCTGCTCTCCAACGGCCAGATTTCTGGAGGGGTATAAATACCCCTCCACCTACCTCCAGCCAAGTAGCTCGTCCAGAATTGAAGTCCACCATTATTGCAAGCTCAAGAATCACTAGATCTCCCAATTCCTCCACCCAAACTCGTTGATCTTTGGAAGATTGAAGGAGAAGGCCCGAATCTACTACTTCACCAAAGCGTTCTTCATTTCCCCTTATTCACTTGAGAGATTTGAGCCTAGGGTTTCCACTAGGAAAACCTAGGCATCTTGCTGTACTTACTTGCTTGTTACTTTTGTGTAGCAGGTGTTGTGGTGCTTGGGAGCCCCCAATCCTTTTGTGGGTTGAGGCTCAAGTTTGTTGTAAGGGCTCCGGATTGCGCCTTGAAGGATTCTGATAGTGGAAGGTGAACCGAGCTTTTGGGCAAGGTTCACGGAGAATAGGGTGAGGCCATTTGTGCCGTTTGAGTTTGAAACTCACACCCCTCCAACGAGACGTACTCCCCTAAAAAGGAGGAACTCGGAAATACATCCTTGTCTCCGCGTGCTTCCCGTTCGGTTACTCCTTACTCGCTAACTCTTACTTGTATCGTGCCTAGTGTAGTATTAACTTGTCATATAGGTAAATTCACTGTAGTTGCATATCTAGAGAATTTACCTTTGTGGCAAGTCTAAACTCGAAAAAGAGCTAAAAATTGAGTAGCACCTATTCACCCCCCCCCCCCCCCTCTAGGTGGCCATACCGATCCTTTCAATTGGTATCAGAGCCTCGACTCTTTATTCAGGCTTAACCGCCTAAGAGAAGTATGACCATCAATGAGCAGGGAGTTGAGATACCCGATCCTCCCACCGAGTCCACTTCGGTTTCCGTGGAGGACTTCAATACCTTGAAGTCCACTATGGAAACTAAAATGGACAAGTTGCAAGAGATGATCATGAAGCTCATGGAAGTTAAGGATATCTCACCTCCACCCATCACTCATTCTTCGGAGGTTGACAAACCCGAGAATGAAGTGGATGATGGGAAGAAGAAAGAGGTTGAACAAGGTAAAATTGACAACCCGATTAAAGCACCTAATGGTTCAGGAGTATATGGTGCCGTTCCGTTTCCATACTCTCCCGACCCACCTATCCCTCATCCTCCTATACACCTAAGGGGAAACCCACCTAAGCTAAATGCATCTTTGTTTACTAAATGAGAATCTTCTATGAGATCTTATGTGAACAGTGCATCTATCGAACTTTGGAGGATCATTGAGCAAGGATATCAAGCCGTCGATGAATCCAACAAGACAAGAAGAGAAATAGTTGATTGTCAACTAAATTCCACCGCTCTTGACTTGATCCGAGATGCCGTGGGAGAGGATGAAATGTCTCACATCGAGCATTGCACCACCGCCAAAGAAGCATGGGCTTGTCTTGTTGAGGTGTTTGTTGGAAATGAAAGTATGAAGAGAAACCGGTTTGAGGAAATGAGCAACAAGGCCGAAAGGTTCTTCATGGAAGATGGAGAAGGCCATGAGCAAATGTACCGAAGACTCAAGTCTCTTGCCAATGCCTACAAAGCTCTTGGTGGGACTCATTGATACGTCTCAAACGTATCTATAATTTCTGATGTTCCATGTTGATATTGTACCAATTGTTACATGTTTTACATACACTTCATATCATTTTTATGCATTTTCTGGGACTAACCTATTAACAAGATGCCACATTGCCAGTTCCTATTTTCTGCTGTTTTTGTATTCCAGAAAAGCTGTTCTGGAAATATTCTCGGAATTGGACGAAACTTGGACAGAACCTTCTATTTTCCCGACACGTACACGGAGTCCAAAGGAGAGACGGAGGTGACCGAGGAGGCAGCCACGCCAGGGGCCGGTGTGGCCCCACCTCCTGCCGCACCGGGGGTGGCGTGACCCCCTCGGGTGCCTCCAGATGCCGCCCTTTCGCCTATATAATGCCTTCGTCCAGAAAACCCTAAATACCTGAACCTCCATTCACGAAAAGTTCTGTAGCCGCCGCCGTCGTCAACCCTAGTTCGGGAGGGTTCTGAAGCTCTTCCCGGCACCCTGCCGGAGAGGGAAATCATCACCGGAGGGCTCTACATCACCATGCCTGCCTCTGGAGTGATGCGTGAGTAGTTCATCCTTGGACTACGGGTCCATAGCAGTAGCTAGATGGTTGTCTCTCCTCCTTGTGCTATAATGTTTAGATCTTGTGAGCTGTCTATCGTGATCAAGATCATCTTATTGTAATGCTACATGTTGTGTTTGCTGTGATCCGATGAATATTGATACTATGATCAAGTTGATTATCAATCTATCTTATATGTTATTTATGATCTTGCATGCTTTCCGTTACTAGTAGATGCTTTGGCCAAGTAGATCCTTGTAACTCCAAGAGGGAGTATTTATGCTAGATAGTGGGTTCATGCCTCCGGTAATCTGGGCGAGTGACAACAACGTCTAAGGTTGTGGATGTGCTGTTGCCACTAGGGGTAAAACATCAATGCTTTGTCTAAGGATAATTGTATTGTTTACATTATGCACATTACTTAATGCAATAATCTGTTGCTTGCAACTTAATACCAACGGGGAACACGGATGTCAACCTAAAGGTGGATTATTAGTCATAGATGTTGTTGGATAACGGTCTATGTATCTTGTTGTAATACCCAATTGAATATCATAGTAGTCATCTTGTCATATATATGCATTGTCATGCGCTCTCTATTCATTAATTGCCCAGCTGTAATTTGTTTACCCAGCATGTTAGTTATCTTTTATGGAGAGACACCACTAGTGAACTGTGGACCCCAGTCCATTCCTTTACACTGATAATACAACCAACTGCAATCATTGTTCCTTTTCATTCTCTGCAATTAAACACTATTTTCTACACCATACGTTTAATCCTTTGTTTACAGCAAGCCAGTGAGATTGACAACCTCACTGTTTCGTTGGGGCAAATTAGTTTGATTGTGTTGTGTGCAGGTTCCACGTTGGTGATAGAGTAAACGGCGCCACCAACAACCTTCAGAGGTGCCTTTTACTCCTACTAGATCTGACAACCTTGGTATCTTACTGAGGGAAAACTTGTTGCTGCACTATTTCATACCTTCCTCTTGGGTCTCTCAACGAACCTGTGCTTTCACGTCATCAAGCAACTTTTTCTGGCGCCGTTGCCGGGGAGTAAGAGGATTTCTGCAAGGGGAGTCTCACGCTTCCAATCTCTTTACTTTGTTATTGTCTTGCTTAGTTTATTTTTATCTTGTCTTGTTTGCTTTATTTATCAAAAATACAAAAAAATTAGTTACTTGCATCTAGTTTATTTTCAGTCTTGTTATCATGTCTATCCCTGTTCCTATCGTCATGTCACCTGAGGAAGAGATTTTCACTTTCAAGCAAGGGAGTGAGGAGATTTTTGAGGATGCTTGGTCTAGAATTTTTGAGTCCTATGCTAAAACTGAACCTAAAATGACTTTAAGCCTGCTCCTTAGTACTCCCTCCGATCCATTAAAATGGTCGGGAGAAAACAACTTAGCTAGTACAACTGCTAGGTACAACGTGCGACTCATTTTTTGGATCGGAGGAAGTAGCTTTTATTTCGGTCTTATTCTTTGCTACAAATATGCTTTAGATGCTGTGGTAGGAGGAGATTTCCTTCGTTATGATGGGGATCAAGCTTTTAATGCTATAAAAAAATTGATTACAATTTCTAGCCCTCCAATCAGTAAAATTGATTCGGCTCTCATGAGCATAAATGCTAGACTAAGTACTCTTGAAACAAACATATCTGGTCTAAAAGAAGGGTATAATCAGATTCGTGCCAGTAAATTTTGAACCATCGGGATGGATTCCCTCAGTAAAAGTTGTTATCAATGGTGAAACCTTCCATGCTCGTTGTGATATCATGTCTGAATTCTGTTTAATGCCCAGGGATATTTATGATTCCTTAAATCTTTGGGAGCTTTCCAAATGTGAAGATTGTATAATTTTGGCTGATAATACTATTAAATTACCAAGAGGAGTAGCCGAAGGAGTATTTACAAAACTCCTGGGGATAACAATATCTGTTGATTATCTTGTCATTGAATGTGCAGGAGCAGGACAAATTACGCTTGGAAGATCTCTGTTGAAATGCTTTGGAGCAACAATAGACGTGGGCCAAGGCATTATGAATTTCGTATCTTCACCTAGTTGTCACCAAGTATTTCCTAAAGATAAGAGTAAGGGTAAGAGAGCTAAGCGTAAGATTGTTGATGCTTCTACACTTGGTAATACTTGATTCTTGCTTTCTGTGCCTAGCTGAAAGGCGTTAAAGAAAGCGCTTATGGGAGACAACCCATTGTTTTATTTCTGCAATTTTTCTTTTCTTTTTGAGTCAAGGAGTTGTTTACTTCTGTAACAACCCTTTGTATCTTTACTTTTTTGAATTGTTGTGCCAAGTAGAGGCTCTAATAGAAAGATGATGCTAGATTTGGATTTCTGCGCAGGAACAGATTTTTGCTGTTCACCGTTTCGTTCTTATAAAATTTCCAGAAAATTGAAAAAATATGCAAATTTTTGTGCGTGATCCTCAGATATGTACGCATCTTTCGTTAGTTTTGAGTTTTTCGATCTGAGCAACGTAAGTGCCTCAAAAAATTCGTCTTTACGGACTGTTTTGTTTTAGACAGATTCTGTCTTTTATTTTGCATTCTCTCTTTTACTAGTGTTGAGTGGAATTTTTTTTGGGTGGAAGAGCTTCACATAACATCAGTGGCAGTAGCTAATGTTTAAAAAGTAATGGTCATGTTTGTGTCCTTATAGAACATGTGAGTTTTTGATTGTGCACTAACCCTCTAATGAGAATTACTCTGAGTTTGGTGTGGCGGAAGTTTTCAAGGGTCAAGAGAGGAGGATAATGTAATGTGATCAAGAAGAGTGAAGAGCTTAAGCTTGGGGATGCTCCCATGGATCACCCCAGCATATTTCAAGAAGACTCAAGCGTCTAAGCTTGGGGATGCCCAAGGCATCCCCTTCTTCATCAACAACTTATCAGGTCATCTCTAGTGAAACTATATTTTAATTCTTTCACATCATATGTGCTTTACTTGGAGCGTCTGTGTGCTTTTATTTTCGCATTGTTATTTTATTTTCTGAGATCAACTTGTTGGATCCTAGCAATCTTGTTTGGGAGAGAGACACGCTCCGCTTTTTCATTTGAATACTCCTATTCTTCACTTATACTTGTTGAGTATTCTTGTCTAGCTACTGCTATGCTTTTAGCTCCTGTTTTTCATGCATCTCTTGTTCAGAGCTGTTAGTTCTTTTAGAGAAAGTACTCTCTTGCTTCACTTATAATTGTTTGGAGAGTTTGTGTTGAAATAAATTGATTGGTGTTTGGTTGGAACAGAAAATGCTGCATGTGGTAGATGGTATAATGGAAAAGACTTACATATTCTTGTAGATCACTGTCTTGGATAATTTGATACTTGTCAATTGTTTTGAGTTATCAAGTAGTTCATGTTTAAGCTTTTGTATCATGTGGTTAAAACCTATTAGTGAAGAACTACCGTAAAGCTTGTTGAAATTTGGTTTGTATGATTGGTATCTCTAAGGTCTAGATATTTTCTAGTAAAAGGGTTTGGTTAACAAGGAAGACAGTGTAGAGTCTTATAATGCTTGCAATATGTTTTCATATGTCTTGTTGTACCGGTTGATATCCTGTGTTTGCTTCAAATAACCTTGCTAGCCTAAACTCTGTACTGAGAGGGAATGCTTCTCGTGCATCCAAAACCTTGAGCCAAAATCCATGCCATTTGTGTCCACCATAACTACCTATATGTGGTATTTCCTTGCCACTCCAAGTAAATTTTTCATGTGCTACCTTTAAACTATTCAAAACTTTTATTACTCCTTTTTGTGTCAATGTTTACCAAGCTCATGAGGACGGGGTGGATGTCTTTATGTCACTGTCAAACAGACTTTACCACCGGACTAGCGGCATATACATCCGCTTATCCATTAATTTTGCAAAAAGAGCTGGCAAATGGGGTGCCCAGTCCCAATTAATTACAACTTTAACCGCTTAATTCTCTTCACATTTTTGCCCTGATTTATCAGTCAAGCAATGACAAACAGTGAAATATCTGCATGTGTAAACAAAAGAGAAAGAGGGATGATCTGCCTTGCTGGTAGAAATAACGTCCTTCATGGGAGCCGCTCTTAAAAGTCTGGTTGGCAGGGGTCATATTGTACTTTCCATTTTCTGATTCGTTGACAATTAACAAACACCACTCAAAACTTATATTTTTACTCTCTATATGATTTCAAAAACTTAAAAAGCTCTAGCACATGATTTAATCCCTGCTTCCCTCTGCGAAGGGCCTTTCTTTTACTTTTATGTTGAGTCAGTTTTCCTACTTCTTTCTATCTCAGAAGCAAACACTAGTGTCAACTTTGGTGCAACAATTTTTATATGCTAGTATATTGTACTTATTATATTGCTTTGTGTTGACAAATATCCATGAGATATACATGTTGAAAGTTGAAAGCAATTGCTGAAACTTAAATCTTCCTTTGTGTTGGTTAAATACCTTTTACTTAGAATCTATTGCTTTATGAGTTAACTCTTATGCAAAATTGATGCTTGTCTCGAAAGTACTATTCATGAAAAGTTTTTGCTTATATGATTCAGTTGTTTGCTCATTATCTATTTGTTAGCAAACTATAGACCATTGACCTGGATCACTTCATTCATAACATGTGCTTTACAATACTATTTGATCAAGATTATGATGGTAGCATGTCACCTCAGAAATTATTTTGTTTTTATCGTTTTACCTACTCGAGGACGAGTAGAACTAAGCTTGGGGATGCTTGATACGTCTCAAACGTATCTATAATTTCTGATGTTCCATGTTGATATTATACCAATTGTTACATGTTTTACATACACTTCATAGCATTTTTATGCATTTTCTGGGACTAACCTATTAACAAGATGCCACAGTGCCAGTTCCTGTTTTCTGCTGTTTTTGTATTCCAGAAAAGCTGTTCTGGAAATATTCTCGGAATTGGACGAAACTTGGACAAAACCTTCTATTTTCCGACACGTACACGGAGTCCAAAGGAGAGACGGAGGCGACCGAGGAGGCAGCCACGCCTGGGGCCGGCGCGGCCCCACCTCCTGCCGCGCTGGGGGGGTGGCGTGACCCCCTTGGGTGCCTCCAGACGCCGCCCTTTCGCCTATATATGCCTTCGTCCAGAAAACCCTAAATACCCGAGCCTCCATCCACGAAAAGTTCGTAGCCGCCGCCGTCGTCAACCCTAGTTCGGGAGGGTTCTGAAGCTCTTCCCGGCACCCTGCCGGAGAGGGAATCATCACCGGAGGGCTCTACATCACCATGCCTGCCTCCGGAGTGATGCGTGAGTAGTTCATCCTTGGACTACGGGTCCATAGCAGTAGCTAGATGGTTGTCTCTCCTCCTTGTGCTATCATGTTTAGATCTTGTGAGCTGCCTATCATGATCAAGATCATCTTATTGTAATGCTACATGTTGTGTTTGCTGGGATCCGATGAATATTGATACTATGATCAAGTTGATTATCAATCTATCTTATATGTTATTTATGATCTTGCATGCTTTCCGTTACTAGTAGATGCTTTGGCCAAGTAGATGCTTGTAACTCCAAGAGGGAGTATTTATGCTAGATAGTGGGTTCATGCCTCCGGTAATCTGGGCGAGTGACAGCAACGTCTAAGTTGTGGATGTGCTGTTGCCACTAGGGGTAAAACAGCAATGCTTTGTCTAAGGATAATTGTATTGTTTACATTATGCACATTACTTAATGCAATAATCTGTTGCTTGCAACTTAATACCAACGGGGAACACGGATGTCAACCTGAAGGTGGATTATTAGTCATAGATGTTGGATAACGGTCTATGTATCTTGTTGTAATGCCCAATTGAATATCATAGTAGTCATCTTGTCATATATATGCATTGTCATGCGCTCTCTATTCATTAATTGCCCAGCTGTAATTTGTTTACCCAGCATGTTAGTTATCTTTTATGGAGAGACACCACTAGTGAACTGTGGACCCCAGTCCATTCTTTTACACTGATAATACAACCAACTGCAATCATTGTTCCTTTTCATTCTCTGCAATTAAACACTATTTTCCACACCATACGTTTAATCCTTTGTTTACAGCAAGCCAGTGAGATTGACAACCTCACTGTTTCGTTGGGGCAAAGTAGTTTGATTGTGTTGTGTGCAGGTTCCACGTTGGTGATAGAGTAAACGGCGCCACCAACAACCTTCAGAGGTGCCTTTTATTCCTACTGGATCTGACAATTTTGGTATCTTACTGAGGGAAAACTTGCTGCTGCACTGCTTCATACCTTCCTCTTGGGGTCTCCCAACGAACGTGTGCTTTCACGTCATCACTCATGTGGATGATGCTTGGATCAAGAGGAAGTATGTGAATGCTCTCTTGCCCTTTGAATCGGCCGACTTGAAGAGTCTCCAAGGAAGGCACAACTATCCACAAATGACCTCCAATGAAGTCATGCAAGAGATGCAATCTTCAAAGTCCAAGCCAAAATTGCACAAGACTCTCGTGCCCGAGCTATTGGAATGCAACAAGGAGCCTCACTTGCTTTGAAGGCCAAGGTGGTTGAACACAATGAAGATCAAGATTGTGAAGATGTGTCCTCCATGGACCCCGAAGAACTCAAGATTGCTCATAGGGACTATGTGGCTCTTGCGGCAAGGACCTTTTGGAAGAATCCATCCAAAGCTAAAGCCAAGTGGAAGAAAAGTTCAAATCTAGTGGCTTCAAGGAGGGCAACCCAAAGATGAAGACTTGCTTCAATTGCCAAGATAGATATCACTATGTTGCCATGTGCCCCTATGAGAACCGTGAAGATCATGGAGGAAGGCTTGTTCTCTCAACGTCAAAGCCCCTAGCAAGAAACCTTTCTTCAAGAAGAACCTTCCCAACAAGAAGCCTCCTTCAAGAATGGTATTGGTGACAGAGAGGAGTACATGTCCGGGGGTGAGAGTGATGAAGAAGAAACCACAAGTGAAGTGGCCGCTATTGCCATTACTTCATCAACACCATCATCCCTTTCGAATCTCCCAATGAGAATGTCCCAATCCAATCCGCCAAGTGTCTCATGGCCAAGGCCACCGAGGTATCATCTCCTTCCCTCCAAGACTATAAATGAAATGGATGATCTTATGAGTCTTAGAGTAAAGGAAGAAAATGTTGCTTTGGATCGTTTCATGACTAACTTGCAAGGTGAAGCCAAGAACGCTTTGAAGCTCTCATGAGCGATTATGGGCGGATTCAAGAGGAGCTTGATGAGAAGGAGAGACTTGAAAGAGAGTATGCTAATGATATTGCTTCTCTCACCGTGGCTCTTGAGGAAGAGCATGAGCTTGTGTTTCTCTTGAAGAGAAACTTAAAAATCTTGATGAGTCACAAAATGCAATCTTTTCTCAAATCATTAAAGAACGTGACCATGCAATTGCAAAATATAAGCTTTCAAGAAAGAAAAGGTTGGTGTTGGTCATGATAGACTAACCGAGGAGCTAGAGAAGCTCACCAAGGCTCACAAGGCCTTGGAGAGTGAACACTCTACTCTCACCAAGTCTTTTGAACAACTTCAAATTCAATCATCTAAAACTAATGTTCCTAGTTCCTCTACTACTTCTTGTGATCATGCAAATGTCATTGAGGAAAATGCTAGGTTGAAGTGCGAACTTGCCAAGGCCTCTAGTTCCCAAAGTAAGCCTATTGATGATCTTTTGCAATGCAAAAGCCACACATTGGGAAAGAGGGTCTTGGTTATGTTGCCAAGAAGAAGAAGAAGAAGAAGAACAAGAAGAAGGCCAAGCCCGCACAAGCAAAGAAGACTACCATTGCGAGTAGTGATGCCACAAGGGGCAACACTCCTCGTAGTGACTTTGCGGGACATGCTAACCCCAACTATATTCTTTATGTTGATTATTATGGGGATGTATAAATATGTTGGTCCTTATGATGGTTTCATTGCTTACTCTATTTGGGTTCCTAAGACCCTTGTTGCTAACAAAAGAGGACCCATTGCAAGATGGGTACCTAAAACCAAGCAATGATTTCTTGTAGGACTATGCTTCCGGTGGGTCGAAATGGGTGATTGATAGTGGATGCACAAGTCATATGACCGGAAGCAAGGAGCATGACGGAGTTGAGACCAAATACAATCATGCAACCGTCACTTATGGAGATAACTCTAAAAAGGTATCGGGTCTCGGCAAGGTGGTAGTTGCAAGGGATATCACCCTTGTAAATGTCATGCTTGTTGAGTCCCTTGGTTACAATTTAATTCCGTTCGTGCCGTTAATAAGATGGGTTTTGCCGTCATTTTGATCTTGATATTGTGGTACTCATGTGGAGCAAGACTCTAAAGGTCGCTTACGTTGGGTATGTCGAAAATGAGTTGTTTGTGGTAGACTTTTCGGAGTCAACCAACTCTCAAGCGATGTGCTTATTCGGAAAGGCCGACGTGGGGTGGTTGTGGCATCGCCGCTTATCCCATGTCAATATGAGAACTTTGCAAAGTCTTCACAAGGGTGGCCACATTCTTGGACTAAAAGAGAATGTTTCTTTTTCTAGAGATCGTCTTTGTAGGGCTTGTGTTGAAGGAAAGATGCATGATTCTCCCCACCCCACAAGACCATCATTTCATCAACGAGGATATTGGAACTTCTTCATGTTGATCTCTTTGGTGCCGTGCCTCAACCAAGTCTTGGTGGGAAGAAGTATTGCTTGGTGATTGTCGATGACTATTCAAGATTTACATGGGTTTATTTCTTCAAGTCGAAGAGTGAGACCCAACAAGCCGTCATTGACTTCTCCAATGAAGTGCAACGTCAACACAATGTCCTATATTGGCCATTAGAAGTGACAATGGCTCCGAGTTCAAGAACTACACCCTAAATGAGTTTCTTAGTGAAGAGGGAATTCGTCATCAATATTCCGCTGCGTATACCCCTCAACAAAATGGTGTAGCCGAGAGGAAGAACCGGACCCTTATGGATATGGCAAGGTCTATGTTGGCGGAGTTCAAGACCCCACTTTTCTTGTGGGCCGAGGCCATCTCCACGGCATGTCATTCATCTAACCGCCTCTACTTCCGCACGGGCAAGAAGTTCACTCCATATGAAATGCTTACCGGCAACAAGCCCAATATTTCCTACTACCGGGTGTTCGGTTGTAAGTGTTTCTATAAGATCAAAGGTTATCGCTTATCTAAATTTGAGTCTAAGGCTTTAGAGGGTACTTTTGTTGGTTACGGTGCCGAATCCCACACTTATAGAATCTACGACAAGTCCTTCGGGACGTTGTAGAATCTTGTAGTGTGGAGTTCGATGAGAATGACGGCTCCCAAGTGGCGCAATTTCATGTTCGTGATGTAGATGATGAGGAACCTCAAGATGCAATAAGGCGAATGGGCGTGGGATTCTTTCGCCCAATCGAGATCACCATGAGGCGCCTCAAGAAGGACCAAGCTCCACCCATGTGGAGCATCATCATCACAAGTGGAAACCGCACCATCCGATGGAGCAAATGATGCACCAAGCCAACAACAAGTTCAAGACCCTCCTCAAGTTGATCAAGTTGCTACGCAAGAACCAAGTTCTCCAATATTGATGCTAGCCATGATCAAGACCAAGGTCCATCCTCCCTTCTAGTGATGAAGGTGTGCACATTGAAGACCAAGGTCATCATTCCGGTCAAGACGGGGACACAAATGATCAAGATGATCAAGAGATTCCTCCAAGCTCTCGTGAGGACATCGACACCCGTCGTCATGCAAGAAATGTCAAGACCATGAAGAAGACAACACTTTTGGAAATATTATTGGTGATTTGAAGGCAAGGTTGTGACTAGAAGACAATGTGCAAACTTTAGTGAACATCAAGCTCACATATCCATGGTGGAACCAAAGAAAGTCTTTGAAGCTATTGAAGATCCGGATTGGTTGAATGCAATGCATGAAGAGCTCAATAACTTCAAGCGCAACAAGGTGTGGAAGCTAGTTGAGAAGCCAAAGGAGTGCCGCAATGTTATAGGCACTAAATGGATATTCAAGAACAAGCAAGATGAACATGGCATGGTGGTGAGGAACAAGGCAAGATTGGTGGCTCAAGGGTACTCTCAAGTTGAAGGCATTGATTTTGGAGAGACCTATGCTCCCGTGGCTCGCCTTGAGTCCATCCGTATCCTCCTTGCATATGCATCTCATCATAATTTTATCTTGCAACAAATGGATGTGAAAAGTGCTTTTCTAAATGGTCCACTTAAAGAATTAGTATATGTTAAGCAACCACCGGGTTTTGAGGATCCCAAACTCCCTAACCATGTCTACAAGCTCGATAAGGCGCTCTATGGACTTAAACAAGCTCCACGTGCGTGGTATGAGCACCTTAGAGAGCTTCTAGTAGACCGTGGATTTGAGGTTGGGCAAATCGATCCCACTCTCTTTACCAAGAGAGTAAAAGGGGAGCTTTTCATATGCCAAGTCTATGTGGACGATATTATCTTTGGCTCAACTAACAAAGCTTTCAATGATGAATTTTCAAAGCTTATGACCGATAGGTTTGAGATGTCCATGATGGGAGAGTTGAAGTTCTTCCTTGGTTTTGAGATCAAGCAATTGAGGGAGGGACTTTCATCTCTCAAACTAAATATATCCAAGACATGCTCAAAAGTTTGATATGGTTGGTGTCAAGGAGAAGCGACACCAATGGACACAAAGGTTCATCTACAACTTAACCCAAAGGGTATAGATGTCGATCAAAAGGTATACCGTTCCATGATTGGTTCTTTGCTCTATCTTTGTGCATCTAGACCCGATATTGTGTTGAGTGTAGGGGTGTGTGCAAGGTACCAAGCCGCTCCTAAAGAAAGCCACATGGTGGCGGTCAAAAGAATCCTCGATATTTGATTCATACCCCAAAGTTTGGTTTGTGGTACCCTAAGGACAAGGTTTTCTCTCTTTGTGGGTACACGGACTCGGATTGGGCCGGTGATCATGATGATAGGAAGTCAACTTCCGGGGCTTGCCAATTTCTTGGTGGTTCCTTGGTGAGTTGGTCTTCCAAGAAGCAAAATTGTATATCTCTCTCCACCGCCGAAGCCGAGTATGTGGGCCGCAAGTGCATGCACCCAATTGTTATGGATGAGGCAAACTTTAAAGGAATACGGTGTCAATTGTGACAAAGTGCCTCTTTTATGTGACAATACAAGTGCTATCGAGATCGCCCACAACCCGGTGCAACATTCAAGAACCAAGCATATTGAGATTCGTCATCATTTCATTCGAGATCATGTTGCCCGAGGTGATATTGAGCTAAGCCATGTTCCCACAAGAGATCAACTTGCCGATATATTCACGAAGCCTCTTGATGAAGCAAGATTCACCTATTTGAGGAATGAGCTAAATATCGTGGATTCAAGGAGCTTGGCTTGACTATTTTGCATACACACCTATGTCTTACTATCTATTGTGTTTAGGTGTAGGCATGGACATAGGGGGAGTGCGGTCCTAATACATTGGACTATCCCTCCCCCATTATGCCGACATTAAGAACTCATTTGCTTCTTTGAATTGTGAGCTTAAATGACGAGTAGTGGCCGTGAACCCAAGATATATCTTCGCGTGTCACACCACATACACTCATACATGGTGGCCTAGGCCACCGCCCTCTTTGTGAGGAGTTGGTGTCATATGGTTCTTATTTGGATCTTCATTGAAAACCTTTTTTTTGGATTTTTGTTCGATCTCGTTTTTATCGAAAACACACTCGATTTTGGCCTTTATGTTTGATTCTTGCAAGAACGAATGTGAAGTACCAATCACAGTTTGGTAATCTTAAATCCCATGCCATTCTTACCTAAAGACACTTCCAATCTTTGCACACAGGTCTTGTTTTGAAACTGTGGGAGTTTGGGTTCAGCAGGCCGGAAATTCCGTGCTCAGCACCGGAATTTCCGATGGCCGGAATATCCGGTCCAAGTGAGGACCGGAATATCCGCCTGGGCGGTTTGTCACTTATACTGGGCAGGTCGGGGTGAAGGGCTCAGTTGAGTTCTTCTTCCACCCCGACCTCCTCTCTCTCCACGGCCGCCGTCTGCTATCCCCACCGCCTCTCCGGCGACTCCCACCACCGGAACCTCCGGTTTTTGGTCGGATCTGGTACTCCTCCTCCCCGGGAACCCCTTCCTCCAAGCTTTTTCCTCAGTGGATGAGGGTATGTCTCTAGTTTTCAAATCTTGGTGTTCTCATCTCGATTTGCTCATATAGAGATTTATTTGCGTATTGCTTGGTAGTAGAGGTTCCTTTGGTCATTCCCTGCATGCTAGAAACACTAGGACAGTAGAAATTTTAGTCAATCTACTTTTAGACCAAGGATTCGAATCAGCCCTGTTCTGAAAAATTCAGACCGGATATTTCGGTTATGTTCAGACCGGAATATCCAGTTTTGGTAGTTTCGTTCAGACCTTTACTGATTTGCCTAGGACTGAGTATTATCAACTTGTTGCTACTCTCCTAATGTATCTTGCATCTTTCCCTGTCCGGAGACTTGTGTGTACTTATCTAGTGCTTCCTATGTATTCTTCTTTTTCACAGGTGGTTCGAGTGGGGCTCCTCTCAAGTCTTTCTCTCGCAAGCATCCCTCCTACCCCAACGAAAGTGCAAGTGATGATGAGGCTGCTGCTAGGAAGCAAGAGAGAGTGGCGGTGAGAAAAGCCAAGGTTCCCGCACATAAAGCTTCTCTCAAGCCTACTCCATCTATTTCAAAGAAGAAAAAGGGCAAGGAAACAAGGCCTAACTACAAGTCAATGAGTAGCATTGACTATGCACAAGTTCATCAGAAAGATTGGTATTCCAAGGTAGAAAGGGATGATGAGATTGAGGATTCCCGGTTTTGGTGCATGGAGCAACTCTTCATTTACAATGATGTGTTTCTCTCATTCAAGAATCCCATTCGTCCAATGCTCCCTATGAAACTTCAAGCTCTCAAGGACAAGCCAAGTTTTGCTCTCGCTGCCCAAGTCATTGAACAATTTGGTCTTGTCACTCTCATGGAACAACAATGTGATTACAGTGAGCCCTTGGTGATGCAGTTTTTCTCCACTCTTGTGATTGAGGATGACATTAACAAGACTCTCAATTGGATGACCGGGTTGACTTTTTGCACCTCTAGCTTCAAGAAGTTTGCTCGCTTGCTTGGATATTCTTTTAATGGGCATCCTCATCTTGGCCACCGCATGCACTCTGTTGAGAAGGTCAACAAGAACAAGATTATGAGAGACATGTATGGTCCCGGTGGAGTAATTGGGAAAGTTGAAGGACTTCTTACTTTCTATGATCAACTTGTGCGCATCTTTCGGTCCTTCATTGCACCAAGCGGAGGCAACAATGACGCAATCACTAGCCCGCTTGTCAACTTGCTTTTTCTTGCAAAACAATGTGTTGCGAATGAAGCTCCCAACCGTGACTTCACCGTGGATGCCATGGACTATATCTACCATGAGATGCATGAGGCCTTAATGGGTAGGCACACCATTCCTTATGCTCCCTTCATCATGATTCTCATCAAGAAGACTTGCACATCCTATGATTTCCGTCGTGAGAAAGTGGACTCTCACTATTTCAAGAAGGTCTACAACAAGAAAGTGAAGGCTGCTGTGATTAGGACTGCTGCTCCTGCCCCTTCTCGTGATTCCTTCATGAGAGATGCTCGTTCTAGTGGTGCACACCGTCAGCCCGTCGCTCCTTCTCTTGCCCCCAAGATCAAGAAACTGAACTGGTTCCAGAAGCACATCCTTTGCATGCATGTTGACATCCGTAAGAGCCAGTATGCTTCCTATGTTCAGGGTCAGGACATCCTCTCTAGACTTCCACGCCGCCCTTCGAAGGCTCCTACTGCCACTCTTTCCTATGAGCGGTGGAACGAGACTGCTCAGACTCCATGGGTCCAATTGGAGAAGGATCTTCTTGACTACGATTCCGCTGCCTTTGCTTATTCTGCTTCAGCTAGTGCTCCTGCTCGTGATGATGATGATGATGAGTCTGAAGGTTCCGAGGATGAATATGAGGATAATGGTGAAGAGTCCGAAGCCGAGGCCGAGGAAAATAGGGATGCAACCGAGGAGTCCGAGGAGGAGCCCGACGAGTGATTCTCTTTGGGATGTAGCATCGCTATTTCTTCCCCTTTTGGTGTTTCGATGCCAAAGGGGGAGAATTAGTTCTATCTAGGTTGCGGGATTTGCATGGTTTTGGGCACAAGCATATGCTTTTACCATTCTTTGAAAGCTTGTGTCTATTTGCTTGTTGTTCTTGTTTGAACTACGTTTTGCTATTTGTGTCATGAACTATGTGTGGTTATGGTATTGTATGAGACTATGGATTTCGGATTTATCTATGGTTGAGATTGTATTGTATTGTGGATTTCGGATTTATCTATGGTTGAGATTGCATTGTATTGTGCATGGTTATATATGCTACATCTCTCGGCACAAGGTATAATCTCAAAATCTCAATCTATTTGGATAGGTCTCATATTGTGCAATTATGTCATTGCTTATATCATGTTGGATATATATTGTTGAACGGTTCCCCTCCTTATGTGTGTATTTGCATTCCAAGGCAAATAAAATGATATGCACACATGTAGGGGGAGATCTTTCCAATTTTGTTGTGAACATGATAGTGTTGTGAATTTTATTGCAAATCCTAGTGTTGTCATCTAACACCAAAAGGGGGAGATTGAAAGAGCATATTTTAGTCCCTTGTGTTTTGTGTGTTAGTCAACAACACTAGTGAACATTTGACTAGGTGTTAAGTGATGCAGGTCTTAGTGGTATATATTACTTATGCATCAACACCAAAAAGAAGGAAGAAATGAACTTGCAGGTTGCTGGAGTTCACCGGAAATTCCGGTACAGTTCACCGGAATATCCGGTCCAGAAGAATTGTCGAAGAATTTGGCTAAGGACCAGAATTCCCAGGTGCTGGAGATCACCGGAAATTCCGGTTGGTGACACCGGAATATCTGGTCCAGAAGTTTTGTCGAAGAAAACTGCTAAGGACCTGATGACCTTGAAACTTCCGGTGTACCGGAATATCCGGCCCCCACTTATACCGGAATATCCGGTCGACTCTGCTCTCCAACGGCCAGATTTCTGGAGGGGTATAAATACCCCTCCACCTACCTCCAGCCAAGTAGCTCGTCTAGAATTGAAGTCCACCATTATTGCAAGCTCAAGAATCAGTAGATTTCCCAATCCCTCAACCCAAACTCGTTGATCTTTGGAGGATTGAAGGAGAAGGCCCGGATCTACTACTTCACCAAATCGTTCTTCATTTCCCCCTCATTCACTTGAGGGATTTGAGCCTAGGGTTTCCACTAGGAAAACCTAGGCATCTTGTTGTACTTACTTGCTTGTTACTTTTGTGTAGCAGGTGTTGTGGTGCTTGGGAGCCCCCAATCCTTTTGTGGGTTGAGCCTCAAGTTTGTTGTAAGGGCTCCGAATTCCGCCTTGAAGGATTCTGATAGTGGAAGGTGAACCGAGCTTTTGGGCAAGGTTCACCGGAGAATAGGGTGAGGCTATTTGTGGCGTTTGAGTTTGAAACTCACACCCCTCCAACGAGACGTACTCCCCTAAAAAGGAGGAACTCGGGAATACATCCTTGTCTCCGCGTGGTTCCCATGCGGTTACTCCTTACTCGCTAGCTCTTACTTGTATCGTGCCTAGTCTAGTATTAACTTGTCATATAGGTAAATTCACCGTAGTTGCATATCTAGAGAATTTACCTTTGTGTCAAGCCTAAATTCGAAAAAAGAGCTAAAAATTGAGTAGCACCTATTCACCCCCCCTCTAGGTGGCCATACCGATCCTTTCACTTGGTAAATTGGAAATGTGCCCAATGTATCTAGGAATCATACATTCTCCTGGAATAAATCAACGACTAGATAATTTAAAAGTGTATTACTAGTTTTAACCATTGTCATAATTTTTTAGTCGATCTTGTCATGTTTGTGTCGAATATTGTGTATGGATTGGGTTATGAGTTTAGACTTGGAGTTATAATAGGTGTGGATAGTCGTACGGGTAGTGTTGGAGTCTAACAGTTTTATCCTCGGACCTGCTATATAATGTGGGGGTACCTAACGGTTGTAATTTGATAGCACCATGCACGCAGGGGAGCCGGCGGCATGTGTCGGCGCCGATGACTATGAGGTGTTGAGGTATTTGAGGGGACGAGCGCTCATAGTCATGCCTCGGGGAGTAGGCCATTTCATCGAATCTTGTTTGCAAATCTCGGTGTCATTATCGCGCTGTGATTGCTTGTCCTCAGTGGATCGATTCGCTTATGACGGTAACAAATCTTGTTCTCATCAACGCTAGTTCTCCAATCCAAGTTCATCTCCGATGATATAAAGATGATTTAGGATTTTTTTTAGAATGGATGTTAGAAGTTGCAAAATATAGTTCTTTCTAAGTAATGCTAGAAAAAAAATTAGAATGCAAACTGCTCATACTAGAGACACATGTTAAATATTTTTGAAAATAAGGTCCACTATTTTATTTAGCTTATAGCTGCCGGCACCTTATTTATTCCATGCCTTTTTCACAACGAAAAAATTGTACTATGACTTGATCCAACTTTATTAGAAGTCAATAATATGTAATGTTGTGCAAGTTCGACCGTTCTATATTTGAGTTAAGGTCTATGGGCATGCATTACTATTTTTAAAATATCATGATTTTCTAGTGTATTTGGATGAGACTTTTAATGTGTTTACTATATTTTGTAAATAGCTCTTTGTGATAGCTATCATCTCATATCTCTACCTCACATCGAAACCGGGATAACCACGATTACAACCTTGGTAAAGATCATTATGGCGAGTATGTTTCAGCAATGGTACTAATTTGTTATATAGTACATCATTAAAACTAAGTGAATGTATTTATTCAAGGCATGATAGCTTTGAGGTTGAACTGGTGGTTAAAACATACTACCTCCGATCCATAATAAGTGTTGCAGTTTTGAACTAACCCCAGTTTAAAACTGCGAAACTTATTTTGGATCGGAGGGAGTAATATTAGATATCAAAATGGTGAAATTTTATTTTTTAGGACAATTAAACTATTTTAAATTATACAATAGCAGTTATCCACATTTGTATGCATTTTTAAAATCTAATTTAAGGAAATGCAATGACTATTGAATAAGCTTCAAAATATCTAATAAATGTGGTTTTTTGAAACCATATTTATTGCATATTTTATTTTGTAACTTTTGGTTTGTGTAAACTAATTTTTTTCTTTTGCTGGGATGTAAACTAACACGTACTAATTTTTTTCTTTTGCTGGGATGTAAACTAACCATAATAAGCGCATGGAGTACATGTATACTACGATCATGTATTTTCTGCTTTATTTTCCTGGAACAACACTTTCAACATGCTCATTTTATTGTGTCTATTTCCAGCTTCATAACACGACTCGTAGTATGACTAGATACAAATTTCGTGAAATAGCTGGCCAACGGGCCGGGCCAAGCACCGCACGACCCGGCCTGCCCGTTACTTAGCCTGGCCGCCTGGGCTAAGTCAGAGAACCTCGTTCGCTCGCTCTTCTCCCACCCATCGAGAAAATATCTCCCGACTCACCTCAGGCGAGCAGCTCGCGCCGCCAGGGTCCCTCATTCGTGTCCGCCGTCGAGCTGCCGTGCCGTCGCCCCTCCCCGACCAGGGTTCTGCGCCCGGCGTTGGCAGCTGCTCCGTTTTTACAGCACTGCGCGACCCTGATGGTGATGAAGGCTGGCGTGAGCGCCGGCATGAGTGAGACCGCGGCGGCGCACGGGGATGCAGTAGAAGTTCTGAGGAGGATGCGCAAGGCTAGGCTGGGCGCCGGAACCAAGTTCCGCGGCGTGCGTCGGCGACGACGAAGGCCACGAAGCGGCAAGTACGGGGCGCAGATCTGGGATCCGCTGCGGCAAAACAACCTCTGGCTCGGCACCTTCGGCACCGCAGTGGACGCCGCCAAGGCGTACGACGCGGCGGCCGCCGAGATGCGTGGCGCGGCGGCCCAGACCAACTTCAAGATTCCCGCGGCCGAGCGTGGCCTGGAGCATGGCCATGCGGAGGAGCGCGGGGCCGGCGACGTGGAAGCCGTGGAGCGGAGGAAGGAGAAGGCTTTGCCGGACACACGAACCGAGCTCCGTGGCCTGCGGCGGCGACTCCGCGGCACCTTGGGCACTGCCGAGGACGCCATCACCGTCAAGCTGCGCTGCGCCAGAGAATCCAAGCGTAAGCGCTGCGTGAAGAAGGCAGTAAAGGAGGGCGCGGCGGGGCCGTACAGTCGGACGGGGTTCTGGGGCGTGCGCACGCAGTCGACCGGCAGGTGGGGGGCGGAGATCAGAGATAACAAGGGGAAAACTTACACATGGCTCGGCACCTTCGACTCCCCCGAAGAGGCCGCCAGAGCATATGACGTAGCGGCCGTCAAGCTGCACGGCGCGTCTGCCAAAACAAACTTCAACATTCTCGTGGCTCTCCAGTCCAGCGAGAGTGTGAGGGCGGAGAGCGATCAAGCGCAAGGCCGGAGCGCCGGCAATTGTGAGATCGTGGACGAGCTCGGGGATGGGGTCAGAGCTGTGGAAAGGAGGAGGAAGAAGAAGGTGGTAAAGAAGGATGCGGTGAGTAGGCCGTACAATCGGACAGGGTTCTGGGGTGTGCGCACGCAATCGAGCGGCAAGTACGGGGCGGAGATCACTTCCAAGGGGAAAGGTTGCAGATGGCTCGGCACCTTCGACACCGCAGAGGAGGCCGCCAGAGCATATGACATAGCGGCCGTCAAGCTGCACGGCGTGTCTGCCAAAACCAACTTCAAGATTCCCGCGGATATCCAGTCCAGCAAGAGTGTGACGGCGGAGGGCGCCCAAGGGCCAGGCCTGAGTGCTGGCAATTGTGAGATCATGGACGAGCTCGGGGACGAGGTCGGACCTGTAAAAAGGAGGAAGAAGAAGGCTTTGCCGGATGCTCAAACCGAGTTTCGCTGCGTGCGGCGGAAACCCAGCGGCACTGCCGAGGACGCCGCTGCCGTCAAGCTGCCTTGCGTGAAGAAGGCGGCAAAGAAGGAGGTGGCTTGTCGGCCGTACAGTCAGACAGGGTTCTGGGGTGTGCGCCGGACACGCACCGGCAGGTACGGGGCGGAGATCAGAGATAACAAGGGGAAAACTTACAGATGGCTCGGCACCTTCAACACCACCGAGGAGGCCGCCAGAGCATATGATGTGGCGGCTGTCGAGCTGCACGGCACAGCTGCCAAAACCAACTTCAAGATTCCAGTGGCTGTCCACTCCAGCGTGAATGTGACGACGGTGCTGGCGGAGAGCACCCAAGGGGAAGGACTGAGCTCCGGCAATTGTGAGATCGTCGAGGATCTCGTGGATGGTGTCGAAAGGAAGAAGCTGCACAGCGCAGCAGCCAAAACCAACCTCAAGATTCCTGTGGCTGTCCAGTCCAGCACAAGTGCGATGATGGTGCTGGCCGAGAGCGCCCAAGGGCAAGGCCATAGCGCCCGCAATTATGAGATCGTGGAGGAGCTCGTGGACGACGCCAAAGCTGCGGAAAGGAGGAAGAAAAAGGTGCATGGCGCGGCTGCCAAAACCAACTTTATGATTCCCGTGTCTGTGCAGTCCAGCGCGAGTGCAGCAATGGTGCCGGCGGAGAGCGCCCATGGGCAAGGCCTGAGCGCCGGCAATTGTGAGATCGAGGACGAGCTTGTGAACAGCGTCGAAGCTGTCGAAAGGACGAAGAAGAAGCTGCATGGCGCAGCTGCCGATACCAACTTCAAGATTCATCTTGCTGTCCAGTCCAGCGTGAGTGTGACTATGGTCCCGGTGGAGAGCGCCCAAGGGCAAGGCCTGAACGCCGGCAATAGCGAGATAGCGGATGAGCACATGGACAGCGTCGAAGCTGTGGAGAAGAGGAAGGAGAAGCTGCACAGTGCGGCTGCCGAAACCAACTTCAAAATTCCCGTATCTGTCCAGTCCAGCGCGAGTGTGACAATGGTGCCGGTGGAGAGGGCCCAAGGCAAGGCGTGAACGCCAGCAATTGCGAGATCACGGAGGAGCACGGGAATAGCGTCGAACGTGTGGAGGGCAATTGCGAGATTACGGAGGAGCACAGGGACAATGTCGAAGCTTTGGAGAGGAGGAAGGAGAAGGTTTTGCTGGACGCACGAACTGACTTCACTGCTGAGGTCGCTGCTGTCAAGCTGCCCTGTCGGAAGAAGGAGACGTGTAGGCTGGACAGTCGGACAGGGTTCCGCGGCGTGCGACGACGACCGAGCGGCAAGTACGTGGCGGAGATCATCAGAGACAAAGTTTGCAGATGGCTCGGCACCTTTGACGCCGCCGACGAGGCTGCCAGAGCATACGATGCAGCGGCCATCAAGCTGCAAGGCGCTGCTGCCAAAACCAACTTCAAGAGTCCGGCTGCTCCTGTTGCTGATAACATCAACCTTGGGCACATGCAAATGATTGGCCTGAAGCAGGCGACCGTGGCTGTGAAGGTGAACTCGAATGTTGAGGGCAGGAGGAGCGCGGTAGCTAGGTCGGATTCTCGGTCAGGGTTCCGCGGAGTCAGCCTGTATCGGGGGAAATACTTGGTGCAGATCAGGGAGCCACGGCGGCCAACAACTCGGCAGCAGCTCGGCATTTTTGACAGCGTGGAGGAGGCCGCCAGAGCATATGATGCCGCAGCACTGAAGCTGTATGGCCCCAGGGCTAAAACCAACTTCGGGCAACCACTTATGAGTACCACCGCTGATGACAGCGAGGAGTCGTCCATGGACCTTGTCAACGTCTTACCGGAGCTGCCGGTGCGCAGCTCGACTATCTCTGTAGGGGCAGAAGTGGAGGAGTTCCTCAAGGGCTTCACCGCTGATGTGGTGGCTTAACAGGTTCTGCAAAAACTCTGTTCTTCTTGTGTTTGTTTGTCTGGCGTGTAAACTGAGGAAGAAAACAGACGGATACTGGTCAATTTTTTTGGGGATGATAGTTGCACAGGTTATCAAAGTCCTCTTGTGTTTCTGCTCTAATGTTGTGTTTTTGGGATGTTATGTTTCCATAGCACACGTCCATATATGTGACGAAAAGTTCAGACAAAACTATGCTTGTTCTTACGGTCTCACCAGTGGCCAGAGTTTGATATATGAGTCTTGACTTGATTCAGTGATTTTGCTTTGTTAGTAGGTTCGGCCATGCTTTTTTTACCATTGAGTAGAACAGTTCAATCAGAACATAGTAACAAATTGAGCTCCATGTTAATGCTGTTTGGATGCCAAAAGTTCTAACTTGGTAGATTATGCCTTACTAGAGTTGATTTGTGGTTTCACTTGGCTCTGAATTGAGCAAGAAAATGGAGGGATCGGCAGGGACAGAATCATGGGTAAGTGCATGTTCCATAATAACCCAATTTCTGTGCAGTATAAATAGTACTGGGATGGTCTAGCTGAACCAAAAATCTGAATGTTTATCTAACACCCAGCACTATCTCCGACGGAACCGAATAGGATTATTGGCTGGGCACGGAGGGTGTTAGAAAAACATTTGGATTTAAGTTACTACGGAGTTCTGGTTTTCTAGGCCTCTTTGTATCATGAAAGAACTCCTCAGTCTCCCGGCTGTACTAGTTTGTAGGTACATGTGCTCATAATTTTGTCTTTAACTGTTCAGGAAAAACCTGAGACAAAACCAAGCAATTTCAGATAGAAGCTACCTTGTTGGTTACCCTCTGTTCATAACCCTGACCTCTGGTATAGTATACCTACACATGTTGCATGAGTTCATGACAAGGTTCCCCCTGGACAGTTCATTCAGATTTTAATTATCATATCTGACTAGTCCTGCTTTACATATTTGACTTAAAGTGTTCTGTTCCAACATACTGCTTGTCATTATCAACTACAGAAAGGAGAATTGACCATGCTCTTTCTTTTATTACCGAGTAGAGAAGAGTCTAATCAGAACGTACTAACAAACTAGGCGCCATGTTAATGCTACATGGATCTGCTGGGTTGAGCAGGACAATTTGGTGATCTGCATGTTATTGCACTAATGTGCCTAATTTTGGTGCAGAATACATACTGGGATGGAATAATGGCTGGACTCCAGAAACATTCAGACTTTAGCTGGTCCAGAATGTTGCCTTGATTGAACTGTTGATAATACCACGAGGCAAGAAATTTCAATTTCAGATAGGAACTACCTTGTTAGGTTACCCTCTGTTGATTCAAAGAAGTCAGGCAGAACTATGCCTGCCATCTCTCTCTCAAAAAAAAAAAACCCAGAAAATGCTTACTATTATCCGTGATCATTGTTTGATAGTGGCCGTGTTGAATAGGACTAAACTGTGCTATGTTATTATCAGCTCTAGAAAGGAGAATTAACCGTGCCGGATGCTAATAGATTTGCCCCATGTTAATGCAATTTGGATGCCAAAATTTCCAACTTGGTAGACTTATTAGAGTGCACTGCGACCTAGTGCATAGATATTAGGTTTTCACTGTATTAACCAAATCCAGGCTCAGAGAAGGATGCAGTTTGGTAACCTGACATGTAAAAAGGGAAGCAAATGAAGCTGCCCATAAACTTGCTAAATTTGCTTCTTGTTCTAAGCTGCAGTGTGTCCAGGTGCAGGAAAGTATCCTTCGTTGTAATGAACGAGACTGTAACTCTGTTTGACTTAATGAATAAAGCTCTTGTTGATTCTCAAAAAAGAAGAAGTTTTTACTGTATAATTTGGCTAGAAAATTAGGTGAGATGCATAAATAGGCCCAGTTTTCGTGCAGTACAAATATTACTGAGGTGGTCTAGGTGAAGAGAAAAATTATCAGTCCTGAGAGGGAACAATGGCTTTGCTCAAAGATAGTTGGTGATTGATAAACATTCAGACTTTAGTTGCTTCCGAATGTTGGTTTCGTCATTCTTTTATGAAACAAGTAATTAACCATGATGCTTCCTCTGCCGGATTGTGGTGTCAGTTAGACTACCCACAGTGGGAGTAACTTCACTAATAACATAGATGCCACCTAAGCAAAAAATCCTATGTGGCATGTAATTAATGAGGAGAGATACAAATAGAGTAACTTAGCTAGTTACTTGTAACACTAGTAACATCACACTTTTCAAGAGAAAATGGGTCTATAGAGTAATAAATGAGACCATATATGACACCACTTCTATGTTACTTTGCACTATGAGGGTAGTAACATAGTCTAGTAATATGTGTATGTTACTAGTTGAAGTTACTCCCCACTATGGCTAGTCTTACACATCTCACAATTTTTCCTGCTCAATTCAACAGGATGAATTATAGCAGTCAGTTAATTCGCAATACAAATTGAATAAAATTCAACTACCGAGTTGGAGCAATTGCATTGGCATGAAATCCAAATTGTGCAGATTCAGTCTCTCATTACGGGGAAACATAACATCCGCAAAACCAAGATTTTAGCCAGTATGCATGTTTCCTAGAAACCACAAAAACAGAACAGGATTTTGATCACCTGTACAATTCTCATCCAAGATAAAATTTGGCCACGATTCGTCTCTACAATTCTCTAGCAACTCGCCGCGCGGGGTCAAAGCGGGTGGACATGTCCGGTTTGACTCATATCTTCTCAAAATTTGGTCGAAATGCGGTTAAACATGCATCGGACGTCCGCCTCTTGTGCTACCCTGACCCGCATGTGAGCCTCGCACCCGTTAACTATACGCTTAATTGCAATGCGGCAGCCAGCTCTTTTAACGTTTTGCTAATTCTCAGTCGCGACTGAGAATTAGCTTAGCGCCCAGTCAATTCATCTACCATTCATCCAATGCGCCGCAATTCGTGCAAAACTGCTAGGTCTTCTTCTTCCTCACGTCCATGGCGGCAAGACAAGCCGGAGCCGCCGCAGTTGCGGCTGGCCGCGGCGGAGGCGAGGAGGAAACTTAACTTGGGTGTGCGGGGGTGCGGTTTGCCGACGCCGGAGAAGAAGGGGCGGGGGTTAGAGGGATAGCCGGGGCGGCAGCGGACCGGCAGAGGAGGAGCTCGGGGCAGGGCGGGGCGGCATGGCGTCGCGGCAGCGCGCCGGCCGCGGGCGGGGAGGTCGGCGGTTCGGCCGGCGATGGCTGCGGGGGGAGGCAAATTCGCCGGAGTTGAGAAAGAAACGATGACGTCATTCGACAAAGAATTAGCATAATTCTCAATCGAATGAGCGCTAGAGAGACCCTTCTTTTAAACGCATCGTAACGGCAAAGCCCAACTACTGTGCCTCACTCCTGCTCTCTCGCCCCCGCACCCTTTCTCGCTCCCCGTTTAGGTCTGGCATGGACCCGCCACAACACCTACTCGATCAGATCGAGCGCGCTCACCGGAGCGTTCTGGCATGAACTCGCATCAGCCGATCTTGTCACCATGGCTCAAGTCCCGTGTTGTGCCGCATTCTGCCGCCCAACCGGCTCCACGCGGGCTTCCAGAGCAAGCGAGGAGGACCTAGAGCAGGCCTAGTCCGACGAGGAGGAGTACGCCGCGGGGCTCGCGTAAACCTCGCGCACTGCCGCTCTGACATCGCCTGCTCGCGAGTAGGAGGACTTCGACTTCAGCGAGGAGGAGGAGGCCGGCAACCCAGATATGGCGGAGGCCTTAGCCCCGGAAAACTTCACGGAGGAGGAGCCGGTCAAGGTCCGTTTCTACCGGATTATGGAGGAGCCTGAGGTGGCGGAAGCGACCCGAAACTCGGTGCAGACAGCGGTGGCGTGGCGCCGCTCCGGCAGCTCCCGGTAACGAGAGCAACCTAGGGTTTAGCTCCATTTATAGTTTATGTTTAGGGTTATTGTCGGTGCCCAGCCATTTAAATTTCTATTGCATTTGTACTTTATGAATTATGTTTAAATTTCTTGAGAAACCGCCTTTAAATCAAAGGGTCCGTCGCCTGATTTGGTGTTACCCATAGAAGAGGGCAAAGAGCCTGGTGTGAAAGATCCTTGAAGAAGGCCTTGTCTCAAAAGCACAAACGCCTCTGATTCTATCTGAAAAGGCTGCTAGCAACCGATCGGCGATCTGCTGCACGGCTGCAAAACCTTATCTCTTGTACAAGCAACAGTACAGCATGTTTGTCATCTCCTTGCTCAATTGACCGCCGGTTGCTACCGGTGATGATAGGTAATTATCAAGATCATAATCAGTAAGTAAACTGCACATAAATCATTGTTTATATGAAACAGGTAATTAGCCACGATGCTGTCCCTGCCGGACTCTTTGTTGGTTACACATCTCATGAATTTTTTCCTGCTCAATTTGACAGGACGAAGGAAAACATTGTAGCACTCAATTAATCGGAAATCCCTTTTAGAGCTCGGACGCCAGTGCACCCGCTCTTAAAAAAAAATGAAAAAAATTAAACGAGTTTCAAAAAAATACAAAAAAATACTAGGTGATGTATATGCATGTCCTCTACGTACGGTACAGATTATTTGTGAAAAACAAATCGTATTACGAGCTACATAAAATAACAAATTTCGGGAGCATCAACAAGTAACAATAGTATGGATTTTCTGTCAGAAATTTATCTTTTTTCTGTAGGCCATAAAATTTATTATTTTCTTACGAAATTTCTTGCGTAGCTACTTAACATGTATATCTTGTTGTGTAAAAAAATGCAGATTTTTTTGAAGCAAAAAAGTACGATTTTCAAAAAATTCAAAAAAACGGGAGTAGTGTGCCCGAGAGCCAAAACTCCCCTTCCTCAATTAATTCGCAATACAAATCGAATAAGATCCTGTTACCAATTTGGAGATGCAATTGCATTGGCATGGAATCCAGTTTATGCATATTCCATCGCTCTGTAATAATCATATAATGGGGAAACATAACATCCACTAATACCAACATTTTAGCTGAATGTAGCATCCATGTTTCCTGGTACGCAACCACAAAAACAGAACAGGATTTTGATCACCTCTACAATTCTCAGCCGAGATAAAATTTGTCCACAATTCGTCTCTCTTTCTTCCCCTTGTACACCAGGAAAACAAAACAAAAAACAGAGCTTTTCCCACACCTGATTGTTACGCCGCCACATTGGTGAATTCATGGAGGAGCTCGTCCGCCGGCTGCCGGCTACAACTCCGGGTGTGACGAGTCGGTGAAGAGATCGTCGAGCCGTGGCATGACGCTGTCCGAAGAGAAGTCGAGCGCCAGCAGCTCCGGGAAGTCGCCGAGGTCCATGGTCGACTCCGCACCCTCATCCGCAGCGGTGTCCACGGGCGGCTGCTTGAAGTTGGTCAAAGCTGTCGCGCCATGCAGCTCCAGGGCGGCGGCATCGTACGCTCTGGCGGCGTCCTCGGCGGTGTCGAAGGTGCCGAGCCACGTCCGATCTTCCCCCTGCGAGTTCCTGATCTGCGCGCCGTACCTGCCGCTGGGCCTCCGGTGCACGCCGCGGAACTCGGTGCAGGCCTCCGGACGAGCCGCCGCCTTCCTCTTCTTCTTGGCCGCCCACCCAGGCACGCAGGCGTCCGGCGTGGCCGCCGCCTCCTCCGTCTTGTTCTCGACGCTCCCCGCTTCTTGGCCGGCGCAGGCGTCGGCCGTGGCGTCCTTGTCCACGCGCGAGACGTGCAGGACCGGCGCGTCGGCCGTGCGTTGACGGAAGTATGTGGCAGCCCTCGCTGCGCCGTGCAGCCTGACGGCCGCCGCGTCGTACGCCCTGGCGGCCTCCTCGGCGGTGCCGAAGGAGCCGAGGCACAGCAGGGCTCGCCGCCGCGGGTCCCAGATCCGCGCCCGGTACCTCCCGTATCGTAGGCGGTGCACGCCGCCGTGGAAGCACCCAGGAGGCATACTGCTGACCGGAGCCACGGCCTGGTCGTGATCCGCCGCCATGGCAGCTCCGAGGCAGAGCACGTGAGCTTCTTGGGGGTTTTGGGGAGGCAGAGTCTGTAGTGCAGGAGGAGAAGGCAGGGGTTCTGCTGTACTAGCTTTTGGCCTGTAGATGAACTCCTCTAGACACCAGAGATTGGTGGTGCCATCTACGGCAGCAATGGTGATTCTAGGTGCCCTCCAGCCTTTGTGTTCTGAAAAAAGTCTTTCACTGTGGCCAGCAGTCTGTCTAGCAGTTAAAGTCTATCGATCAACAAATCAAAAAAAAAAAAGTCTATCGATCAACTGATAACGTTCACAGCTCAGATCAATCAGATGAACAGTACTATCAGAGCCGAACCAAAACGTACTATGTGCAACTGCTGCCACGGAGCACAGCGTGTGTGGGTCTGTACTAGCATCTCCGAGCGTCGGCCTGAATTCGTGTTACCCATAGAAGAGGGCAAAGCAAGAGCCTGGTGTGAAAGATCCTAAAAGAAGGCATTGTCTCAAAAGCACAAACTGATCTGATTCCTCTGAAAAGATTGCTAGCAACCCGATCGCTGAACTGCTCGCAGCAGAACCATATCTCTTGTACAAGCAGGCAGCCCAGCATGTTTGTCGTCTCCTTATTCGATTGACCGTCACAGGTAAGCCTCCCCGCCCGTCTCGCCTGCATACGCGCGTTTTCCGCGAGCTGCATTTTTTCTCTAATGTTTTTTGGAGTGAGAATAGGATGGAAATGAAGGTAAATTGCTGGGTATGATTCATGATAGGTGAAGAAAGGAACGTAAATTGGATGATTGAATTATAACGTGAAAAAAGGGAATGAACATTAAGGTGATCGACTGAATCGTTATGAATAATTTGATTCAGGGGAGTGCAGGACTGGATAAAAGATCAATTGATTGGAGGCTGGCATAAAACAAAGCCTTAAATGTTTTCAAACTAATAGGGATAGCTAAATACACATTATTGTACAACTTTTAGTACAAATTAATATGGTATTTTAGTTAAACATGTTAATAAGTACTGAATTTTAGCTGTATCTGGGCAATAATTTAAAAAGGCGTGAGAGTGAATATTTCAGTCAAACAAAATTACTTTGAGTTCCTTTCAAATATATATTTTAAATTACTGTTTAATATTTTTTATATTTTCCCAAAAGTAACTACCTCTTATCTAGTTACATGAGTGAGCGATTGCCACACAAAGATCACATCGTCAGCCTGTCTAGGGGACGGATTGTTCATTGAATTGGGGTTCTTCTTCGCTCGAATACTTTCTTTATCTTCTGTGCGAGGATTAGAGCGGAGACAATCCAGATCTCGACAACACCTTATCCGCCCAGAGGGGTTGAGTAGAGGTTGCGAGCTCGTACTTCACTTGCGACATTTGCCACGAAGACTTCGTTGCCTGGATCAGAGGAAGTGGTGGTGATGTCGTACAAGCACACATTCCACCTGGACTACGTGTAGGACGGTGAAATGCTTAAACATGTGTGGTGTGATCAACAACATAGATTTACTGTGGTCATATATTATTGTGATGGTTAGTGACCAAGTGTGGTTAGTTATTTAATATTACCCTGTTCACATATGGAGTGTGATTACTTATTTTCATTTACGATGGTGAGTGTAAAGTAAGTATCATGTTAAGCAGTGGCAAATGGGGGGTGGGGGGGGGGGGGGGGGGGGGGGGGCGACCGCCCCCACCCATGCTTTGGACCAAGTTGTGAAGTTTTTTGGGAAGGGCTTATCTTCCTCATCAGGTCGTTCTCACTCGGCGACGAGGGCCGGAACCCTCACGCTTCAGAATGCAATTACCTTGGTCAACTTGCCAACGAAATGAAGCCACAAGCAGGTCACTTGCCATGGATTACTGCATTGGATCCGTTCAACGCCAACATTCTATATTGCCACCTTAATCGCACTTTCTTTGCCATGGACTTGGCTCAGAGGAAGGTAATTGGGGCAGATCTTTTCCGGATAGCATACCAGGGAAAAGCATGTACAACACCAATTTCTATCTGCCGTGTGTGCTTCAGCATGGCTTCAATAAAGCTCTATTCCTTGTGCAGGTATATATATGTTTCTTTGTCACAGATACTGTTTTGATACTACATTGCATATTCAAGCGTCAAAAGTTTAATCTAGCTACTATAATTGTCAGATTGCACAGGTGTTGGTTTACCATTTTATTAAATAATGTGCTTGGGAACCTGTCTATAGCATGGATTGTTTTGTTGATAGAGACCAGCTGAAATTATATGTGCTGAAGTTTCTATAGGCAGAGTGATCTGTTATCATCAACGATAGTTTTAATGTTTTATAGAATTAATCACTGCAAATAGGCTATGTTAATTCGCCATTATTGTCTGTGTTTGTTAAAATATAGAAGGTAGAAATTGGCCTGACCACAAATTCTGATGTATTTGGTTGATGACATTGGTATTCTGTTACCTGACATTTAAAAACTGTTTAATTCTAGTATATGTATTGTTTTCGTGGCTTGTGTGTACCTGCATTGGCTGCCAACGGGGCATCATGGCAGGGTTCGATTCGACATGTTTAACCCATCGCTCTCAAGAAGCAAATAAGGCGGCCCATATGATTGCTAGATGTGTTGGTGATACTAATGTCTGTGTTGAACAACCTCCTGTATTTCTCTATCCACGATTGGTGGATGATGTAGCCTTTATCGAGTAATTAATAAATGTTACGAATTTGTTAAATAAATATTATACACATGATTTTCAATGCTTAGTTTAAACAACAAATGCATATATAATGTTTTCTATAGTGCAGTATGATCCAAGTCATCCATACGTTTTAATCTAACTAGGCAATTTGCCCGTGCGTTTTGCACGAGTCTTAATTTATTCGTCACTAGCGAGCCTCCCGTTGTACACGCACCTCTCCTAGCCCGTTTGTCACATCTGTATATGTGGATTTCCTGTAAGCTGTGTTTTTTCTCTTTTTTTTGGCTGGGTAGTGAGAATAGGATGGAAAAAAGAAATGTTAATTACGGTATTGTTGTGGTAGGTGAACAAATGAATGTAAATATAGTGATTGAATGCCAGCCCAGAAAATTAATAAAATTAAGGTCATTGATTTACAAAATATGTCCATCCGTAAATTTGTGAAAAACAACCATTGTTTTTGCGAAAAAACGAAGCATATTGAATGTTTAAATGGCCACAAATTTCGACGTTCTTTGCAAATTTAGAAATTCATTTTATGAAGTTTTTTTTTCGCAGTGCATTTTCCTACGCATGTGGCGTGGTGTTTTGGATTGTCCTTATTTTGGGAAAACCTTTCTCGAATTTCACTTATGTTCAAGAGTTGTCTTGGAGTAACTCACCTATTCTTTGCTGCTTCTTTTTTCCTCATAAAAAAAGAAGCAAATTTCATTCGACGCCAACGCCTAGCAGTAAATGCCTTGTCATGTTGCGGCAGAGTTTGGCAGTGAGAGAAACAGAAGAAAATGGCACCACGGAGAAGATGGCACGAGGCGAGCAGCTGCACTGCAGATACCGGGGCAGTGCTGCAGCCTTTTCAGGCTCCAGAGTTTCCTGATTCGGTGGGCCTCGGGTCGGGGGAGCAGAGGAGGCTCGTGCTCCAAGTTTTGCCGGGTCGGTTAAAATGGCAGGAACCGCTGCCTCCTGCCTGTGGCACGCATCTGCGGCAGTGTACGTGGTGATGGACCTCGGTGGTCGGTTTGTCTGGACGCGCGTCTAGGGGCAGGGCAAACAATGGTGCTCTCCGTCACGACTATACTGCTGCTAGTCGTACTATAGAAGACGCAGACCATGTTTGGTTCGGAGCTGTCCTCTGTCATGCCGCTTTTTATTTTGCTTGATTTTGTCTAAATGTTAGATGTACAATTTGTACCACAATATGGAACTGATTTGCCACAAAAAACTCTTGCCAAGGTGTGGCTAGGGTAAAACACTCAACAAACCTGGTCAAACTTGGCTGGATCGAGGCGTGCCAAATGTGGCTAGGAACCAAACATGAGTAGGTTGACGATTTGATAGTCTCATTATAATCAACTTTTTGGTTCCACGGCCAATTGGGTGATACCGTTTTTTGTTTACCAAGATCAAATTTTGAGTTGATCTTGTTCTCACCAACGGGGATGCTCCAATCGAAGTTCATCTTAAATGATGTAAACCAACGGGCAGCCGTCACTCTGGAACTATCCTATAAATAACACCGGATCTGTAATTTCCAGAATGCTTATGGAAGTTGCAAAATATAGTTCACCGTAGATTATACGCTCCACGCCAGAAAATAATTAGAATTCAAACAGCTCATACCGAGACACGTGTTATTATTTTCTAAGCAAAGTATATAGTTATACGCTCGTGTCATGCCCTGAAAGTTAGATTGCATGTCATCCACTCTAGCTCGCAAGCAATATTCTAGCAGAAGTAATATAATATATAAGTCATCTTGTTAGAAATTATGTTTTAGATCATTTCCTACTAAGGTTTCCAAACATAATACTGATCATTTAAGTCCAATTGTCGAGGTATTGGTAACGCGGATCTATGGAAAGTATTCATACGTACCGTAGAGATGGTGGGGAAGAACGTGGAGGGTTCCAATGACGGGATTGCACACACGAGTTTACCCAGCTTCGGATCTCACAAAGGCAGCGAGATCCTACGTGCTGCTATAATTCATTAAGACGAATATGTGTAGGTTACAATGAGGTTGTAAAGCGTAGCCCTGAGGCTCCTGGAAGGCCGGCTTATAAAGGCGCCATGCCTTCCCCTACAAGGAAAGTCCTAACCGACCTAGATCACGAGTCCTAAACTAACACGGCAGGAACCCTAACTTGCTCCGTAAGGCGAACATATCTCCTGCCTTCGTCTTGGACTTCACTAAGCCGGCCTTGGGCTCCGCCTTGCGCTTCCGCCCACTGGGCCTTCCCATTAAGCCATCCGGCTTTGTCCATGATGGGCCACCCTGGTGGGCCAGGTCTTATCCAACGTGGCAGGTACACCCGTTCGGCATAACCTCCACACCAATCGTGCAATCATTTTGAATTATGTACCGAGCAGTGGAAAAGAATATTTTTTTTGGGGTCTACACCAAAACAAATTCCAAATAATGAGCTGGTTGGAAGCATTCAATTCTTATAGGAAGTTTGGGTTCAAGTTTGGGACAATTTCTATTTTCCAGATTTCTTATTGGAAATTATTGGTATAGTTAGTCTAGCACATCCTTTCAACATTTTTTGAGGAAAAAAGTAGGAGTTTCTCTTTCTCTATTGCAAGACCTCAGTGTGAAATTAGAAACTTTTAATAAGTAAGGTTCTAATTTCTTAATGCCTTGGGCCACAACATTTTGCAGCCCAAACACTCAGCTAATTGACCTATACTAATTTGCATATATTTATTCGAGAATAATACTTTCAGGATAATTTGGTGGTTAAAAAATATATTAGACATAAAAAGGTTGCAAAATAATTTTGGGACTATTAGTTTTAATTTAATCTGAATATTTTAGTACTTTTCCGTCTTTGTATGCAATCTGAATTCGATTCAAAGGAACCCAATGATCAGCAATTAAATGAAAAATGCCCTTTTTCAAGATGCACTTTAATCCTTGCATTTCTGTAACTAATCAAAGTGGTTTTGCATTTCTGTAATTCTATAAGATATTTTTTAAGATGCACTCTAATCCTTTTTTCTTGCATTTTTCTGAATTGAATTTTCTTGCATTTATTGTAGATTGTCATTTTTCTGCCATACATTGTAAAGTGCAATCATGTAGTATTATGTTTCTACCTATTTTCCTACAAGAAATCTTTCTCCTCGGTGATTTTACTTTTGTTTGTTATTTCCAGCCTCATAAAACTCATGCTCAGAAACCAACTTCAGATGACTCATGCTCAGAAAATATAGGCAACCGGTGAATCAACCAGGGGGTTCCGAATAGACCCGATCCACCAACGAGGACCAGTGTCTCCTAAGCCCCGCGTCCAAAGCTGCACCATTTCTGCTTCTTCTTTGTCTTCTGGCGGCCGCCCAGTCAAGCGCGATCGTGATGGTGGTGACGGAGGAGAGCGCCGAAGGGCGAGGCTTGAGCGCCGGCATGAGTGAGATCGCGGTGGCGCAAGGGGAGGCAGTCGAAGCTGCGAGCGGGAAGAAGAAGGCTAGGCCGTACGTCGGAACCGGGTTCCTTGGCGTGCGTCTGCAACCAAGCGGCAACTATACGGCGGAGATCTGGAATCCGTTGCAGCGAGCCAAAGTCTGGCTCGGCACCTTCGGCACCGCCGAGGACGCCGCCAAAGCGTACGCCGCCGCCGCCGCCGTCAAGCTGCCCCGTGTGAAGAGTCGAACAAGGTTCCGCGGCGTGCGCACGCGACCGGGCGGCAAGTACGGGGTGGAGATCAGAGATCCCAAGAGCAAGGCTCCCAGATGGCTCGGCACCTTCGACACCGCCGAGGAAGCCGCCAGAGCGTACGACGCCGTGGCCGTCGAGCTGTACGGAGCGGCGGCCCGACTGAACTTCAAGATTCCCGCGGCGGACCAGTTCAGCGCGAGTGTGATGGCGGAGAGCGCCCAAGAGGAAGACCTTAGCGCTGGCAATTGTGAGATCGCCGAGGAGAAGGGGAAAGGCGTCGAAGCTGTGGTGCCGGACACACAAACCGAGTTCCGCGGCACCTTCGGCACTGTGCAGGACGCCGAAGCCGTCCAGCTGCCCTGCGTGAACAAGGCGGTAAAGAAGGACGCAGCCGGTCCGAGACGGACAGGGTTCCGCGGCGTGCGCCAGAAAGCGAGCGGCAAGTTCGGGGCGGAGATCAATTCCAAGGGGAAAGGTTGCAGATGGCTAGGCATGTTCGCCACCGCCGAGGAGGCCGCCAGAGCATATGACGCGGCGGCCGTCCAGCTGCATGGCGCGGCTGCGAAAACCAACTTCAAGATTCCGGCGGCCGTCCAGTCCTGCGCGAGTGTGACGGTGGTGGCGGAGGAGAGCGCCCAAGGGCAAGGCCTGAGCGCCGGCAACTGTGAAATCGTGGGGGAGCTCGGGGACGGCGTCGAAGCTGTGAAAAAGAGGAAGAAGAAAGCTTTACCGGACGCACAAACCGAGTTCCGCTGCGTGAAGAAGCCGACGGGTAGGCAGGCCAATCTGACAGGGTTCCGCGGAGTGCGCCGGCAACCGAACGGCAAGTATGGGGCGGAGATCAGAGATCCAGCTCGCAGATGGCTCGGCACTTTCGACACCGCCGAGGAGGCCGCCGGAGCATATGACGCAGCGGCCATCAAGGTGCGCGGCGCGGCTGCCAAAACTAACTTCAAGAGTCCGGCTGCTCCTGTTGCCGTTGACACCAAACCAGGGCACGTTGAAGAGATCGGCTTGACGCAGGCAGCTACGTGGGATTCTTGGTCAGGATTGCGCGGAGTAGGCCTGTATTGCGGGAAGGACCTGGCGCAGATCAGGGAGCCGGGGCGGCCAACTCGGCAGCAGCTCGGCATCTTCGACAACGTCAACGAGGCCGCCAGAGCTTACGATGCCGCGGCCAAAACTAACTTCGAGCAACCACCCACGGGCGCCACTGCTGATGACTTACCGGAGCTGCCGGTGCTCAGCTCGACCATCTCTGCACCGCCTGACGAATGGCAGCAGCTGGACGAGTTCCTCAGGGAGATGGACTTCACTTTTTTAGATAAAGAGTATATGGACTTCACTGATGTGGTGGTTTAACAGGTAGCGGAAAAACTCTGTTTGTTTTCCTTGTGTTTGCTTGGCTTAACAGGAAGATAATATGACCAATTTTGCTAGAGATAATAGCTGTATCCTCTTGGGTATGTGCAACGAATAGTTCAGACAAAGCTATGCTTGCTCTTATGTTCTTACCAGAGGTCAGAGTTTATACATTATACTGGATGTGTGAACCTGACTAAATCGTGCTTTGTTAACCATGTCTTTCTTATCATCGAGTAGACCAGTTTATTCGGAACACACTACCAAATTGGGCCAGTGTTAATGCAGTTTCGATGACATTTTTCAGTTCCAGATAGGAACTACCTTGTTGGTTGCCTTCAGTTGATTACAAAAAATACAGGCAGAAATATGCTTGGAATCTCCCCAAAAAAGAGTTTTGATTGCTGTTATCCGCGACCATTGTTTGATAGTGGACGTATTGAATGGGACTAAATTGTGCTATGCTATTATCGGCTCTAGTAAGGACAATTAACCGCACCTGTTTAATCAAAAGATGCTAAAAGTAACACATTGGCCCCTCTAATGCAATTTGGATGCCGGAATTTCTAACTTAGTAGATTTATTAGAGTGGGCTGCAACGTAGTGTCGTAGGTATTACAGTAGATTTTTTCTGTATAAGTTTGCTGGAAAGTTAAGTGGGATGTGTATCGAACATAGTGGATCGACAGGACAGAGTCATGACTAAGTACATATTGCATAAGTAGGCCTTTTTCGCGCAGTATAACTGTATAAGTATTACTGAGAGGGTCTAGCTAGCTAAATACCATCAGTCCAGAGAGGAAATAATGGCTGGGCTCACAGATAAGAGTTGGGTGATAGATAAACGTTCAGATTTTAGTTACTTCAGAATGGTGGTTTCGACATTCTTTTATTGAAGAACTTACTGATCTCCTAGATGTTAGTTTCTACACAATAGTCTTGAACTATTGCAAAATGAAACAAACACCAATCATTTCAGAGAGATACCTCTATGGAGTCACAAGAAACATGTGAGGTAGTATATAAGGGTGCTTGGAATACGTTGGAAGTTGGAACAGAACCTTCCAAATTAATACTTAGAATGTTCATTTATAAAAAAAGTGAAGATGCTCAGGGTGCTGAAATTCTACCTGTGAGATGGTTGCTGAACGAGTCTACCCTTTCTAGGTTTGTGAGGTTATGGCATGGGAAAACATAACACTTGTCAGTGCTAAAAAATCTACAACAATGCAAAGACAATTCCGTCCAAACCACGGAATGTAATTTTCTTTTTTGAGACTAATATTATAAACCGTGAGCAAGTGTACACAATTTTCTCTAACATGACTGAATGTAGAAAAGAAAATCCATTCAGTTCCACAAGCTTTTTAGGTATGGAAATCGCGTGTGATCCACGCAAAAATAAACTTGAATTATAGTACGGCAAAAGCATGAAGTATATATATAGAGAGATTGAATGTTCTCCCCAAACTATGGGTGGAAATTTTCATATATATAAATGCACACAAGCAATATACCAACACTAACAAACAGAATCAAACCAGGTAAATATTATTTCAAATGCTGATTAGTGCATGTTTACTAGATAAAATATTTAATGCAATTGCACTGTGCGGTTGAAATATTCATCCAGTTGAGAGTCTTGACCGTGTTTTTCATGCGATCGAGACACATTTCACCTTCTTTTTGTGCAATTAAAGATTTGCATTGTTTTTTCATGGTTGCAAGATTTAACTCAACCCAATTTGGGCCTCTTGAGTTTTGAGTCGTCCAGTTGAAACATCAACCCCATTATTTGCCAGAAATGAAAGGGAGACACCTCTTAAGGCAGCACGACAACTCAAGAGGCCAGAGTGGTTTGAGTAAAATCTTGAAACCATGAGCATAATAAATTGAATGCACAGTGTCGAGGTATAAAGTTCGGCATATGCCAAAGGGATGGCTAAGGTGGGTGGAGCCTAACAGGTTGCATTGCGACGGTGCTCGCTCGGGATTGGGCACGAGCAAGGCGTACACGGTGACACCAAGACGTACCCAGGTTCACGGCCCTCGTGAGGAGGTAAAACCGCTACGTCCTGCCTGATTTGTATATCGGAGATCACAGGGACTACAATGGTGCTCCTCGAGCTGTGTTGTGGGTATGAGGATGAATGGTCCGAACCCCTTCCATGGGGTGCCCGGCTCTCCTTATATAGGACTGGGAGCCGGTTACAGAGAGTGATCCGGCACGCCGTCATGCCGGGATGCGAGCGGGGCCCGAGCCAACGGTCACCCACAGTGTCGGGTACTGTGGGCGAGGTCAGCCACGCCGGTCTTGGGGATGGACGACGCCTTTCTGTCTTGTCGCGCCGTCCCGTCGGTATGGACGGCTGCCCACTGTTGGCGACGCGCCATGTACTGCTCCCTGTAGCTGGCGTCACGTAGTTGACGACGGGGAGCCGGTAGACGTGCGTGCCCATGCCCCCTTGTTCCCTTGTCCTTTTCCTGCTGGAGGAATCCAAGGCGCTGACCTGCGCGGTGACGGCCAGCCGGCGTCGGCACGCGGCTGGGCGGTCGCTTTTGTCTTGTTTTTGAGACCCGGGTTTTATATCCCAGACAGTAGCCCCCGAGCTCAGGGAGGCTTCGAGGGAGGCACGACCGGAAGCCTGCGGGAGCTCCTAAGCACTTGTCAATGTTTGTCGGAGTAGGTGAGTTGTTGCAGCACTCCGGAAGCCGGAGTCGGCTTCGCGTGCCGGCTCCGAGTCCCGGCCGGTCTCGAGCACTTCGCCGCTGACGTCAGTGATGACGCGGGCCACGTTGCACGGTGCAGGGCGCCCTTCGGTTCCCGTGCGGGATCTTTTGCGGTAACCGCGCGGTGAGTGGGATCCTTTGTGCCAACCGCCCAGCGAGTGGGGCAATTACTAGCCGTTACCGTCCGCGTGGTGATCGTGGGTGTCAGTTGTTGGCGACGTGGCGCGATCTGCGGAGGCGGACGTTACCCCTCCCTCCCTTTAAATAATCACCGCCAGAGGGGGAGGGGAAAATTGCTGCTCATTTCCCTTCTCCTTGCTCGCTTCATCTTCTTCCTCGAGCGCTCCTCCCTTGACCATGCCAAACATAGGGCACAGGCACTCACTGCCGGCGCCCGCGGGAAAGGATTCGGCGGCGATGTCGGAGAGGGGCGCGTGGAGCCGGTCGACGGCGACGGAGGCAGACATGCGGCGGCTCTGCAAGTACGGCCTGATGCCGTCGAGCGATCCCTGGAGTATCGCCTCCCCGGGCCAGAGGAGAGCGAGCCGCGGCCGCGGTCGGGCGAGCGGATTTGCTTCGTGCATCACATTGAGCGCGGGTTCGGGCTCCCGATGAGCCTGTTCAAGCGCTCCTTCCTCCAGTTCTTCAGCCTTCAGATGCATCACCTGGGTGCTAACTCGGTGATGACCCTTTCGTACTTCGCCTCGCTCTGCGAGGCCTACTTCGGTGTGTGGCCGACAGTGGAGATTTTCCGCGACTTATTCTTCCTCAAGGCGCAGAAGAGGGCGGGCGGCGACCTCGTGGACTGCGGGACGGCAGCGGTCTCTAGGCGCAAGAGCGACATCCCCGAGCTTGCCACGCTCGAGTCTGCCCGGAAGTGGCAGCATTCCTGGTTCTATGTCAAGAACAAGACGAAGCGAGACGTCATCAAGCTGCCTGAATACCGGAGCGGCGACCCGCCGCGGACCAGATGGAACATGCCGCGAGCTGCCGTTCACCCGGAGCATGCTCGGTTCCAAAGGCGGCTGCAGCGGTTGGTCAAGACGGGCTGACCGGCCGCGACCTGGCGCTGGCGTGGATGTCGCAGCGGATCATCCCGCTGCAGGAGCGGGCGCACAAAGTGTGCTTCATCTCGGGACCCCGCGATCCGACGCGGATTTGCAGGGGCAACCTCGCGCCCAGGGTGCTGACGGGCTGGCTGCATGCCATCTCCCAACTCTCGGCGGTGGAGGGTTGGTTGTACAACCTGGCGCCGTACTGCCGCAAAGACCCTGCGCCCCAGGTGAACAATTTTCTCCTATCTCTTCTTTTGTCTCCTTTTGCTCTCATCACGCTTCAATTTCCAGCTAACCGCCCTCCGGTTCGCAGGAGTTTGACTGCCAGGCCGAGGAGGATGGCGACGAGCCGGCGTATGCCGCGGACCTGCCCGCTCCCAAGGAAGGTGTCGGGGAAAGCGGGGAAGCAAGCGCCAGGATCGTGGGCGTGGACGACGTTCCCGACATGGGGGACGTCGAGATGACGTACAGCGACGCCGACCAGGGTGACCTCGCCGTGGAACAATCGAGCCATGCCGGCGATGCCGGGGCGGACTCGGGTAAGTACTTCACCAAGCCCGACATGCGTGAATGGTCGGACGACGGAAGTGCTAAGATCGGTGTCGTCTCTGATGGTGAAGATGTTGTAGAAGTGCCTGCACCGCCGCCGGGGTCCGGTCGTGTCGGCAAGCGGATGCGGGATTCGGAGGCAACATCGAACCGGCAGGAGGCGCACCCGATCCCAAAGAAACGCGCCCTCAGCCGGCCGCGGAGGCAGGTTATTCGCCCGACGGCTCCCGGGTAAGCCCTTCGCCATGCCGCATTGCGGCTTTCACAACCAAGCTCTCAAGCTCGTGCACTTACCGCCTCTTGTCTCCCCATATGCAGGCCCGAGGAGGCATTGCCCTCTGCCAGCGTGGCGAGCCAATACCCACTGCCAAGCCATGGCGTGGAGGTGAACTCCGAGCTGGCTCGCGCCCCGACACCGTCGGCGGAGGAATTCGTTCGTGCTGAGTTGGGACCGGCGGCGGAGATGGCGCGGGCAACGCGCGGCCCATGTCCCCTGTGCTGGGGACGGCTGCGTCAGAGACGGTGGTGGTGGACGGCGCCGCCGCGGCTCAGGGGACCACGACAGTGGCGGAGACGTTGGTGGTGGACGGTGCCGCCGCGGCTCAGGGGACCGCGGTAGCGTTGGAGGCACCACAGCTGCCGGCGCCGCAACCAGCGGCGCCGACTGAACGTGCGTTGGTGGTGACGACACCGACGTGGACGGAGGATGCACTAGTACAGAATGACACATCGGAAACGGGCCAAAAACCCCATCGGCAAAGGAGAAAGGGTTCGTGTCCCCGACTCCGTGACTGATGTGAAGGCCTTCATCGGTAACGGAGGCAAAAAAAACTGTTTCCGATGAGGTATCCATTTGGCAACGGTTGTGCGCAGACCTCCGTTGCTTTAGTTTTCCTACATCAGATACGGAGTTTTCCATCTACCCGTTTGCACTGAGCTTTTCTCATATTTCGGTTATATGCCATAATAAATGAAAGGCTGATTGCACAATGCACTAAAACGTTATTCAATTCATAACATAGAACAAATGCCATCATTACATTGGTATACAATAATATCACCGTTTTTTATAATTTGACTACAATCATATCTATCACACATTGGCATAATGTAATACCACCTATTACACTTTGACTAAATCATGAACTCTAAACCTATAAGCAACTAATCTAACAAGATGGAAGGCTGGCTTAATTAAGCCAGCGTTCCATCTTTGACTTGGAGCTCACCTTCTATGAGCTCTCGGTCGTCGCTGTACCCACTCCAAGACCAGTATCCACGAAATTTCCTTGGCTTAAGGTTTCTGGTTCTCGGAATGATACATTGGAACTTTTATGCAGTGTTGCCGAAATAAACTCCTGCGTGAAAGAAAAAAAAAGATTAGCGAAATGTACAAAATACATCTGGATATAAAAAAAATCGGTGGCTATTTTCCAGCAACTGCTTTGTTCGGTTGCCATTTTCGAGAAACTGCTAAGATCGACGACAAATATCCAGGAACTGCTCTGTTCGGTGGCAGACAGTTCGTATTCCTTCCTTCTCTTCTTCCTCGTTCCACCCCAATCCCCCACCCACCATGGACGACCGCAACAGAATAACAGAGACAACTACCGTCCGTACCCACGGCACCGTTCTGGAGGTGGTGTACACGAACGAGGAGCATATCGTGGAGCGGATCCTCGACAAGTACGAGGAATGGCTAGCAGAGGAGAAGCATCGGTTCATCGGCCTTGACATCGAGTACACCCGTAATCGTCGGCACATGTCTGTCCTGCAACTCGCCATGCGCCAGCATGTCCTCGTGTTCCACTGGTGCAAGTCCAAGAAGAATTGTCCAGAGTTGGGCAAATTCTTTGAACGCAAGAATATCACCTTCGCAAGCGTGGACATCACCAACGACAGCAAGGTGCTTTCTTCTGCCGGCTTCCACATTCCACCGGAGTACTACGTGGACATCCAACTCGTATACAAAATTAAGGGTGGAGACGAGAGGGACGGAATGGGTGATCTAGCGGCAGACCTCATCGACAAATCATACGCCAACATGAAGAAGGAGTTCCCATCTAACCAGCACAATTTTTGGGAGTGGATGCCGCTGCACAAAGTTAACCTCGACTACGCAGCAATAGATGGGTACGTGACCTACGAGTTGTATCGCACAATCCTAACCTTGAAGGACAGGCTACGTCCAACATGGCAGGAAATGCCCTGCCCTAGGTGCAAGAATGACCTAGGTGAATTTCAATAGGCATTGGATGTTGGTGTTTAACTAGTTTGTACAGTTGGTGCTTTAACAATAAGTGTTTGTAATTATCAGAACATGTATGTGTGAATTTGCACTAGGAATTTGTTTATGTGATGAAATGCTCATACGTAGAACCTAGTTCATCGGCATCACAACCGGTCACAGAAAGATTTATACCTTTCACCCGGCGGGAGAGGAGGTGCAGGCCTCTGCCAGATGCGCTGCGATGCTACCAGCGCGCTACGACGCAATCACCTCCTCCCCCTTCTCCTTCGTCGACATCCACCTCCTCCTCCTTCTCCAGATCAGACACCACTTACAGATCCTCCACCTCATCCAGATCGGCCACTTCCTCCTCCAGATGGGTTTCTGCTGGTAGATCCGCCGGAGGTGCTGCACCACCACCTCATGAATGACCTCCTCCACATCGGCCTGGCTCAGAAGAAGCCGGGCATCACCGGAGGAGGAGGGCGTCAGATGGTGGCGCTGCCGCATCATTAGCGGATGCATGGCCGCCTCCAGATCGACCTTCCCCTCACGAAGGGCTGCCGCTAGAACGGTGCTGCCGTGGCGGCTAGAGCCGCGGCCGCGATGGCCGGATCTAGAAGCGCCGACAGAGGAAGCCATTAGAGAGAGTGAGGAGAGCTGAAAGCCACAGTGTGCGGCGGCTAGGGTTGGAAGAGAGACAGTGAGAGAGTGATAATGAGACCGATAATTTGCTAGAGCCGGCAGTATATATAAGCACCACATTGGCAACGGACATTTTATATAACCGTTTCCATTGCTTTTACACCAGTGAGAGAGTAAACTTACTAACGAGTACTCTAAATTACATATGAACGCAGAGACCACTTAGGATTACATATATGCTACTACTAGCTAATGCTACTACTAGCAGCTGCTGATGAAGACTCGGGCTCGTCGTCGCTGTACACGAGTGCGTCCCTCCGGCATAAGGTACCGTCGAAGATCTTGATGAAGAACCCGTTGTCGCCGTCGAACTCGAAGCACAAAAAGTGCCCCTGCTCAAGCTTGTACGCTTGGTGATGACTCCCAAGTGCAAGAGATCAATTGTAGTACCTTTCGAATAGAAAAGGTTGTCGAACCCACGAGGAGCTGAAGGTATTGGTTAGTAGTAATGATAAATAAAACAGTGAAAGATGCAAGTGTTTTTGGGATTTTCGGTTGTATAATTGCAGATGGTATATCTAGTAGCAGGTGGTAGTAACAATGGCAGCAAGCAAACAGACAGCAAAACTGAGAGTAAACGGTGATTCAATGCTTGGAAACAAGGCCTAGGGATCATACTTTCACTAGTGATATCTCTCAACACGTTAGCACAACTGAACGCAAATAAATGCTACTCGGGATTATTCTTCTTCTTGATGAAACAAGAGTACTATGCGTAGGGCTACAAAAGCATGCCTCAAAGTCTGAGTAAACAAACACCACAATTCCGCAAAGAATAAGACATGATAAATATCTAAATTATTCATAGAGTCACACACAAGTACCCACACTGTCATCTTGATACCGTGTTGTCACAATGACTCCGGAAACTAGATAAATTCACTTGAGTAGCATAAACATTACATATGAATTCAGCGGTACGTACTAACAATGTTCATGATCACATAAAGATCACACCATGGGAGAGAGATGTATACCACATAGCTACCGTACGAGCCCTCAGCCCCGAGGGAAACTACTCACACATGGTCATGGTGATGAGGAGCTTGATGGAGAGGTTGATGAAGGGGTGCAGCCCGGAGTGGAGACGGAAGCCCGCAGCAGCCACGGCGCGGCGGCGGCGGTGGCAACCCGTGGAGGCGGCTGCCCTTGGCGGCGCGGCGGCGGCTGCCCGTGGAGGCGGCTGCCCTTGGCGCGGCGGCGGCGTCCCTCGGCGTCGGCGGCTGCGAGGAGCGGCGGCGGCTCTTGGGGCGGCGGCTCTTGGGGGCAGCGGCCCTTGGTCCCTCTTCTTCCTTGGAGATGGTGGTAGTATGGAGGAGGTTCTCCACCCCAGACGGCTGCCTGGGAGGAGGAAAATTCGTGGTATGGGGCTCCTCCACGACCTAGGGTTTCCTCCCTTATAAAGACTCTCGGATTTCCGTCATCCCATCTAGGGCTGCAGTAAATCGGTGATATCTCGGCCATCCGGACTCGGAATTGGGCGAATTTTAATTCTAGATCGATTCTTGAGAAATTTCCTGCAACTTTCCTTTCGGGGAGACTTCCGTTTGACGCCGTATTGGGCCCGTAACGTGACCATCTTTGAAAAACGTTTCCAGACAGATTCAGGAAAAGTCCCAATTCGACTCCAACAAGGTTTCCTTTGCCCAATTTTGATAATTCCTACACAATAAAGTGTAAAACAAGAAAATTGTGCACTTTGGCAACTATTAGTAGGTTAGCCCAATAAATGCCATAATATGATATAAAGTGTATATAAAGCATGTGGCAATTAATTTAAAATATGCATGAAACATCAAAAATTATAGATACGTTTTAGACGTATCACTTGGGCGAATGACTTCCATCCCTGGCCGAGGTACAAATTCCCCCGGCACTCACGACCGTCTTCACCGCCCAGCTGCCGTTCTCGCAGTCCTCCATCTTCAGATGCATGGTACCTACCACCATGCCTTGGAGCTTCTATGCGAACGCCCTCGGAAGCCTCAGGCGGCTCTCGATGCCCTTGTACAGGATAACCAAGAACTCGAAGCCGCGCAGCTCCGGGGACATGTCTTCAGAGGATGGTGAGGGCGACACCGACGGCGTGGCATTGCGGCTGCGCCCCCTACCACGGCCGCGCCCTCGTCCACGGCCGCGCCCACGTCCACGGCCGCGACCGCTGATGGTACCTCTCACCGGGGACATGTCTTCAGAGGACGGTGAGGGCGACCCCGACGGCATGGCATTGCCGCTGCACCCCCTACCATGGCCTCGCCCTCGTCCACGGCCGCGACCGCTGCTGGTACCTCTCGCCTTGGATTTGGACGGAGGGGATCTGGCAAAGTTTGAAAAACTGGAGGCGATGGACTGGGGCTTCAAAGAGACCGCTGCTGGTACCTCTCGCCATTTATACTCGCGGGTCTGCTCCGCCCACCTCCCCATCTGCCCATTCGCTAGCCTCCACGTATCAACATTTTCAATGGTTGGAAATTTCTATCCGTTACCATAGAGGCAAATATTGGAAACGGACAATTTTATTAACCGTTGCCAATATAATAAGTGACGGGGATTGGAAAGGGTCCGTTGCCAATGTAGGTGGTCTAGGTCAAGTTTGTACGCACCGGCCACACGGAAACCGCGATTCTCCATCGCCTAACTCCTGCCGTTGCCATAGAGCGGGATGCCACCTTCTCTAGGAGTCGGTGGAGGTAAGCCGCGTATCGGCGTGTCGGGAAGGTTGTGTCTTCCCTTGTCTGACCGTCATATCTTCTCGGCCAGGCATCGCGGACGCTGACGACGCGGAACCGGGAGCTCGAGGCCGAGATGCAAGCCCTCAAGAAGGAGCTTGAGGACGCGAAGTGTGAGTGTTTAGTTGGCTTTGTCTGTTTCTTCGGTTTTTTCCCTTCTTTTCTCCTTTTGTTTCTTTGCCGCTGACTGGCGCTCCCTGCGCCGGCAGGGTGGTTGGGAGAAATCCCGTTTCTGGAGGAGAAATTGAAGAATTCCTTCCTGCAGCTACGATGGCGAAACTCGTCGATGCCAAGACCAAGGAGTTCGAGGACGAGACGCGCGACCTCCGCCTGCGCGCCGAGTAGGCTGACAGGTTCAAGGCCGAGGCGGAGAAACTCTGGCAGAACAACGCCGATCGCCAGAAGGAGTTCGACAAGCTCGTCGGCTGGAAAGCGACCTTGACGACAAAGCTTGAGGACGCGAAGAAGGGCAAGGGCGACGCCGTCGAACAGCTGGCCGCCAAGACGGAGGCCTTCGACATTCTCGAAAAGGCTCTGGAGAAAGAACGGGCTGACCACTTCGAGATCCAGAAGAGCCATGAGCGCCGCCAGAAGGACAAGGACGAGCTGTTGACGTGGCTTGGCGCGGCCATCGACAGTGAGTTTTTTCCAAGCTTTCCTCTGGGCTGGTTCCTTGCTCCTTCCTTGACTTGATATTCTTCCTCTTGTTTTAGAGTTCTATGCGGACCTCGAGGAGGTGGCGCCTGTCGGGACGATGGAGGAGAAGCTTGGCGTCCTCATCACGCTGGCCAGAGACTTGAATGAGGCCGGCGAGGCGATTTGCGGCTGGGTGTGGCCGGGGCAGCAGATCAGTACTGTTGCTGAGGTTGCAACCCTGCTAGCCGGCGTGACGGCAGCTCTGGAGTCTCTCCAGGACACTGTGGCTCGTGGGGGGATCGAGGTGAGCCTGACGCTGCTTCTCTCCTGGTTCCGGGATGCCAAGATCGAGAAACTGGCTCGCGGGTGGCGCACTGGCACCGACTTCAAGGAGCTACGCAAGACGTCGGGTGTTGCAGAGGTGGCCAGCCGCGTGATGGGCATGGTTGACCATGACGACGTTTGCGCCTTTGTGCCGGAAAAGAAGAAAGATGGCGCGGGCACCTCTGCTTCCGAGTCCACGATGGCAAGCGGTCAGACCCAAGGACCCACAAAGACCGCCGAGGTGAGCCCGGAGCCGTCCAAAGTCGCCGATCCCGCCGTGTGAAGTTGATCCCCGGGATGCCGGGCGTATTTGTATATATTTCTGATTGTCAGAGAAGTACTTGTGGCTTTTGTTCATTGAACCTCTAAGCGGGCTTAGCCCCCACTGAACTGCTGTTTGCTTTTCCTGTGATGAGAAATTTGTGTTGTCTTCTTCTTATTCTGTGCCGGTGGCGGCTTGCTCACCGGGTTCCCCCAGCCCCGAGTTTCGGGTTGGGTTTCTGTAGGGAAGCCAGGACGGAACTCTGTTGCCATTGTTTTATTTTTAGTGGGATCCGTAACCCGAGACTTGGTGCCCCGAGCGCCGGGTTACGGTCTTGGTGTTTTTTGCCGAATGTCTTCGCAAGCCAGGACTCAGTGCCCCGAGCGTCGGGTTACGGTTGTGGCGTTTTTGCCAGTTGTCTTCGCAAGCCGGGACTCGGTGCCCCGAGCGCCGGGTTACGGTTATGGCATTTTGCCAGATGTCTTCGCAAGCCGGGACTCGGTGCTCCGAGCGCCGGGTTACGGTTGTGGCATTTTTGCCAAGTATGAGCCTAGGCGGCGTGCGATCTCCAGCCCCCGACTGTCGGGTTTGTTCGCTGGAGGGGGAGCGGGACGATACTCCTTTCCCCATGCTTTTCTTGGGGAGCTGCCTGGTTGGCGGGATGCCGCGCTCCAGGTAACCAGCCCCGGGTTGCGGGAAGGTGGGTAGCCGGCAAAGCTGTATAAACACATAGGCGTCCGAGCCCCCGGGTTACGACGCCGGGTGCCAGTCACCGAGCCCCGGGTTATGACATCGGGAGGTCGGCGAACAATGGAAAGGGATAGAACAAAACGTGAACTGATGCAGCGCAGTCAGCCCCCGGGCGAGATCCGGGGCTGCCTTTCATTCATTGATAATTTGGGTACTTGGATACATACAACTTACACCTAGGTGTAGAAGGGGCGGAGGAGATTGGCATTCCACGGCCTCTCCGTCTCCTCGCCACATGTGTCTTTCTTGTTCTTCCTTGGCTTGCGTGCATCTACGAGGTAGTGCGCGTCGTTAAGGACCGCCTTGCTTATGATGAAGGGTCCCTCCCATGGCGGGGATAGCTTGTGCATGCCTTTCCTATCTTGGATAAGGCGCAGAACTAGATCACCCTCGTGAAACGCGACTGGGCGGATGCGCTTGCTGTGGTAGCGACGTAGATGCTGCTGGTAGATTGCCGACCTTGAGAGGGCTAGTTCACGCTCCTCGAGGCGGGGCCGGATCCCAGCTAGGATGAGCCCGTTTGTTCTCTTCACCTGGCCGTTGGCCTGCGGTGGGCGACGGACGCGACGTCGAGCCGGATCCCCAGGTTGCCACAATAACGTGCGAAGACACCTTGGTGAAGTTTGTGCCGTTGTCCGTGATGATGCTGTGCGGGTACCCGTACCGGTTGATGATGTCCTCGAAGAAGGAGATGGTCGAGTAGCCGTCTAGCCGCTTGATGGCCTTGACCTCGATCCACTTGGTGAACTTGTCCACCGCGACATGGAGATGCGTGAGGCTGCTGCGGGCAGTCCTGAAGGGACCGACCATGTCGAGTCCCACACGGCGAACGGCCACATGATGGGGTTCTGATACGTCTCAAACGTATCTATAATTTTTGATGTTCCATGCTTGTTTTATACCAATTGCCACATGTTTTGTATACACTTCATGTCATTTTTATACATTTTCTGGGACTAACCTATTAACAAGATGCCACAGTGCCAGTTCCTGTTTTCTGCTGTTTTTGTATTCCAGAAAAGCTAGTCTGGAAATATTCTCGGAATTGGACGAAAATTTACGGAGGCCCCTATTTTATCAGAAGACCTGGGCCGAAGGAGAGACAAGTGGAGCCCGAGGGCCCCACACGTGGGCTCGGCGCGGCCAGGATCTCCCGGCGCCCTGGGGTGGTGTCGCCTCCTCGTGCACCGCCTCGCGACGCCCTTTGGACTATATATTGCCCCTGACCTAAAACTCACAAACAATCGACGATTTCCCCAGAAAAGTTCCAGAGCTCCGCCGCCATCCGAAACCAAGTTTCGGGGGTCAGAAGTTCCTGTTCTGGCACCCTGCCGGGACGGGGATTGACCCCCGGAGCCTTCTCCATCGACGCCACCGCCTCCATCATGCTCCGTGAGTAGTTCCCCCATGGACTACGGGTTCTAGCTGTAGCTAGTTGGTACTCTCTCTCCCATGTACTTCAATACAATGATCTCATGAGCTGCCTTACATGATTGAGATCCATATGATGTAATCGGTGTTGTGTTTGTTGGGATCCGATGAATATTGAATACTATGTCAAGTTGATTATCAATCTATCTTATATGTTATTTAAGATCTTGCATGCTCTCCGGTACTTGTGGTTACCTTGATCAAGTAGTTGCCTGTATCTCCAAGAGGAGTATTTATGCTAGATAGTGGGTTCATGCCTCCATTTAATCTGGGACAGTGACAGAAAGTTCTAAGGTTGTGGATGTGCTGTTGCCACTAGGGTAACCTAACGATGCTATGTCCACGGCATATGTGTTTGTTTACATTACGCACTTTACTTAATGCAATTATCCGTTGCTTGCAACTTAATACCAACGGGGACTCGGATGACAACCCGGCGGTGGATTATTAGTCATAGATGCTGTTGGATAACGGTCTATGTATTTGTCGTAATGCCCAATTAAATATCATAGTAGTCATCATGTCATATATATGCATTGTCATGCGCTCAATATTCTGTCAATTGCCCAACTGTAATTTGTTCACCCAACACTTGTTATTGGAGAGTTACCACTAGTGTAGATAGCTGGGAACCCCGGTCCATCTGTAATCATCATTGCTTTTCCGTCAACTCCACGCAAGCAACTATTTTCTGGTGCCATTGCTTCTGTGTTACTGCTACTGTTGCTCTCATATTACTGCTGCTTTCACATCACGTTTGTTACTAGTGCTTTCTCAGGTGTGGTGGAATTGACAACTCCGCTGCTAAGGCTTATAAGTATTCTTTGTCTCCCCTTGTGTCGAATCAATAAATTTGGGTTTTACTTCCCTCGAAGACTGTTGCGATCCCCTATACTTGTGGGTTATCAAGACTATTTTCTGGCGCCGTTGCCGGGGAGCATAGCTCTACTCATAAGTTCACCTGGGGAGTACACTCCACCTCTCTCTGTTTTTATTTTATTTTGTTTTGTCTAGTTTACTTTTGTCTAGTTTTATTTTGCTTAGTTTATTTCTGTTTAGTTGTGTTTTGTTTAGTTTACTTTTGTTTAGTTTATTTTTGTCTAGTTTTATTTTTCTTATATACCCGAAAATCCATAAAAATTTAAAAACCGAAAATCTAAAAAAAACTGTTGCTATGGAAGAACATGCTAGAACCTCTATGTTTATGGAAGCTAAAGAATTATATATAAAGTATAGAGAATCAAGAGAGGGTAAAATCATGAGAGGCATGTTAAAAAAGTTAAATCAAATTGCTGAAATTTTGCTGGAACGCCATGATATAAATTGTTGCTCTGAACAAGATACTAAACATCTTAAATTCCAATGTGGCTTTAGTGAAGAAGTTTTAATTATGAACTATCATTGGAATAACTATATTCATTTGGGAGCTGAACAAGTAGAACAATTTGTTACATTTGTGGCAGCTCTGAAATAGATTCCTTCATGGCTAAAAATTATGAAACCTGTGTTGCTTGTAATAAACTTAAAAAACGGTCTCTTTTATTCTTGATTATTGCCTAGAAAATTTCAGCAATAATTGTTATATCATTGATTATAAAGAGAGACTCATTAATGCACAAGAATGCACTCACAATTTGCAGGAACCTGTAGAAGAAGAAACTACTGCTGAAGCTGAAAGCTCATTGGATGAAAAAGAGGAGGAGAGTGATGAACAAAAGGAGGAAGAATGGAGTAGCTACCCATGCCTACCTTCTAATGAGAGTAACTCTTTATCTCTTACACTATTTGATTGCCCTCCATGCTTACCAAAGGAGGATGAATGTTATGTTCCTGTGGATTCTCTTGAAATATTCCCTATGAGTAAAACTTGTGGAAATGATTATGCTACTGATATTTATGATAATCCATGCTATTTTGATAAATCTTATGATAATCCTTTATTTGTGCCTAATTTCGAAATGCATGGTAATGAGAAAGTTTGCTTAGAAAATGTTTATGATAAAGCTCTAGATGATGGTCCTATATTGGTTGATAATATTAATTGTACTACTAATGAAAATGGGATTGGAGAGGTCTTGACTTTATCTAGATGGAGTCCCATACCTCTTGAGAATGATCAATCATCTTGTTATAAAATTGTTAAAAGTGGGTTTGAAAGTTTTAATCCCACTATTTTTGAGCTTGATAAGAATTATGTGTTTGTAGATCATGAAAAGCATGCTTTATGTGATAGTTATATTGTTGAGTTTGTTCATGATGCTACTGAAAATTATTATGAGAGAGGAAAATATGGTTGTAGAAATTTTCATGGTACTAAAGCACCTCTCTATATGCTGAAAGTTCTGAAGTTACTCTTGTTTTATCTTCCTATGCTTGTCACTTTGTTCTTCATGAATTTATTTGTGTACAAGATTCCTATGCATAGGAAGTGGGTTAGACTTAAATGTGTTTCGAATTTGCTTCTTGATGCTCCTTTTGCTTCATTTTCTATTTTTATGTGAGCATCTTTAAAACTATCAAGCCTAGCTAAAAGGCATTAAAGAAAAGCGCTTATGGGAGGCAACCCATTTTATTTTTCTGCAATTTTTCTTTTATTGAGTCAAGGTGTTGTTTACTTCTGTAGCAACTCCTTTGTATCTTTACTTTCTTGCATTGTTGTGCCAAGAGTAGTCTCTAATGATAAGATGTTGCTAATTTTGATTGCTGCGCAGGAACAGATTTCTGCTGTTCACTGTACGAAATTCCTAAAATCACCAGATTGTGAATTAAATCTGAAATTTTTTGTGCGTAATCCTGATATATGTATGCATCTTTCGTTAGTTCAACGTTTTTCGATTTGAGTCCCGTAAGTGCCTCGAAAAAATTCATCTTTACTGGCTGTTCTGTTTTGACAGATTCTGTCTCTGTTTTTTGCATTGTCTCTTGTGGGCTTTAAGCAAGGTTCTCTAGACGTGGAGGGCTGTAGCTAATGTTTTATTGAGTTCTTGCAATGTGTCACAACAGAACCAGTGGATTAAAGTTTTTGAGTACTAACCCCTCTAATGAGAATTACGTTGAGTTTGGTGTGGCGGAAGTTTTCAAGGGTCAAGAGGGAAGAGTGATATAATAGGATGAAGAAGAGTGAAGAGCTCAAGCTTGGGGAGGCTCCCATGGATCTCCCCAGCATATTTCAAGAAGACTCAAGCGTCTAAGCTTGGGGATGCCCAAGGCATCCCCTTCTTCATCGGCAAAATTATCAGGTCATCTCTAGTGAAACTATATTTTAATTCTTTCACATCATATGTGCTTTTCTTGGAGCGTCTGTGTGCTTTTATTTTCAGTATTGCACTTTTATTTTCAATAAAGCTTGACTGGACCCTAGCATTCTTGATTGGGAGAGAGACACGCTCCGCTTTTTCATGAGAATACTCCTATTCTTCACTTATATTTGTTGAGTATTCATATCTAGCGCTGTTCAGCTTTTAGCTCTTGTTTTCATGTATCTCTTGTCAGAGCTATTAGCTTTCTTTTGTAGAAAGTACTCTCTTGCTTCACTTATATTTGTTTGGAGAGTTGATTAAATAAATTGATTGGTGTTTGGTTGGTTCAGAAAATGTTGCATGTGGTAATTGGTATAAGGAAAAACTTGCTTAATCTTGTAGATCACTAATTTGGATAACTTGATGCTTGTCAATTGTTTTGAGTTAACAAGTAGATCATGATTAAATTTGTGCATCACATGAGTTAAGCCTATTAGTGAAGAACTACCGTAAAGCTTGTTGAAAATTTGGTTTGCATCGGTGGTATCTCTAAGGTCTAGATATTTTCTAATAACAGGGTTTGGTTAACAAGGAAGACGGTATGAAGTCTTATAACGTTTGCAATATGTTTGTCATATAAAACTTGGTGTACGGGTTGATATTCTTGTTTGCTTACATAAACCTTGCTAGCCTAAACTCTGTACTGAGAGGGAATGCTTCTCGTGCATCCAAATCCTTGAGCCAAAATCCATGCCATTTGTGTCCACCATAACTACCTATATGTGGTATTTCCTTGCCACTCCAAGTAAATTTTTCATGTGCTACCTTTAAATTATTCAAAATGTTATTATTCCCTTTTTGTGTCAATGTTTACTAGCTCATGAGGAATTAGTGTGGTTATTCTTTATTCTATTTGTCAAATGGACTTTTACACCTGGACTAGTGGCATATACATCCGCTTATCCAATAACTTGCAAAAAGAGCTGGCAACGGGGTGCCCAGTCCCAATTAATTACAACTTTAACCAATTAATTCTCTTCACACTTTTGCCCTGATTCATCAGTAAGCAATGACAAACAGTGAAATACCTGCATGTGTGTAAACCAAAGAGAAAGAGGGATGATCTGCCTTGCTGGTAGAAATAACGTCCTTCATGGGAGCCGCTCTTAAAAGTCCGTTTGACAGGTAGAATACTGTTCTCACCCGCTACCATTCGTTGACAATTAACAAACACCTCTCAAAAATAGATACTCCTCCATGGTATGTGATTGATGGAAGGCACCCGAGGATTCGGTTAGCCATGGCTTGTGTTAGCAAGGTTGGGAGGAGTATCAAATATTTTATGCAATCTCTATATGCTTTCAAAAACCTAAAAGCTCTAGCACATGACTTAATCCCTGCTTCCCTCTGCGAAGGGCCTTTCTTTTACTTTTATGTTGAGTCAGTTTTCCTATTCTTTCTGTCTTCCACAAGCAAACACTAGTGTCAACTTTGTTACAACATGCGTTATATGCTACGTATTGGACTTGTTATACTACTTTGTGTTGACGATATCCATGAGATAAATATGTTGAAAGTTGAAGCAAATGCTGAAACTTAATTCTTCCTTTGTGTTGATTAAATACCTTTTATTAGAACTATTGCTTTATGAGTTAACACTTATGCAAAACGTTTGATGCTTGTCTCGAAAGTACTATTCATGAAAACGTTTAGCTTGTGTGATTCATTGTTTACTCATTATCTATTTGGTAGCAAATTATAGACCATTGACTTGGATCACTTCATTCATTTACATGTGCCTTGCAATATTATATGATCAAGATTATGATGGTAGCATGTCACCTCAAAAATTATTTTGTTTTTATCGTTTACCTACTCGAGGACGAGTAGGAACTAAGCTTGGGGATGCTGATACGTCTCAAACGTATCTATAATTTTTGATGTTCCATGCTTGTTTTATACCAATTGCTACATGTTTTGTATACACTTATGTCATTTTTATACATTTTCTGGGACTAACCTATTAACAAGATGCCACAGTGCCAGTTCCTGTTTTCTGCTGTTTTTGTATTCCAGAAAAGCTAGTCTGGAAATATTCTCGGAATTGGACGAAAATTTACGGAGGCCCCTATTTTACCAGAAGACTCCATGGGCCAGAAGGACAAGTGGAGGCCCGAGGGCCCCACACGTGGGCTCGGCGCGGCCAGGAATCTCCCGGCGCCCTGGGGTGGTGTCGCCTCCTCGTGCACCGCCTCGCGACGCCCTTTGGACTATATATTGCCCCTGACCTAAAACTCACAAACAATCGACGATTTCCCAGAAAAGTTCCAGAGCTCCGCCGCCATCCGAAACCAAGTTTCGGGGGTCAGAAGTTCCTGTTCTGGCACCCTGCCGGGACGGGGATTGACCCCCGGAGCCTTCTCCATCGACGCCACCGCCTCCATCATGCTCCGTGAGTAGTTCCCCCATGGACTACGGGTTCTAGCTGTAGCTAGTTGGTACTCTCTCTCCCATGTACTTCAATACAATGATCTCATGAGCTGCCTTACATGATTGAGATCCATATGATGTAATCGGTGTTGTGTTTGTTGGGATCCGATGAATATTGAATACTATGTCAAGTTGATTATCAATCTATCTTATATGTTATTTAAGATCTTGCATGCTCTCCGGTACTTGTGGTTACCTTGATCAAGTAGTTGCCTGTATCTCCAAGAGGGAGTATTTATGCTAGATAGTGGGTTCATGCCTCCATTTAATCTGGGACAGTGACAGAAAGTTCTAAGGTTGTGGATGTGCTGTTGCCACTAGGGTAACCTAACGATGCTATGTCCACGGGCATATGTGTTTGTTTACATTACGCACTTTACTTAATGCAATTATCCGTTGCTTGCAACTTAATACCAACGGGGGACTCGGATGACAACCCGGCGGTGGATTATTAGTCATAGATGCTGTTGGATAACGGTCTATGTATCTTGTCGTAATGCCCAATTAAATATCATAGTAGTCATCATGTCATATATATGCATTGTCATGCGCTCAATATTCTGTCAATTGCCCAACTGTAATTTGTTCACCCAACACTTGTTATTGGAGAGTTACCACTAGTGTAGATAGCTGGGAACCCCGGTCCATCTGTAATCATCATTGCTTTTCCGTCAACTCCACGCAAGCAACTATTTTCTGGTGCCATTGCTTCTGTGTTACTGCTACTGTTGCTCTCATATTACTGCTGCTTTCACATCACGTTTGTTACTAGTGCTTTCTCAGGTGTGGTGGAATTGACAACTCCGCTGCTAAGGCTTATAAGTATTCTTTGTCTCCCCTTGTGTCGAATCAATAAATTTGGGTTTTACTTCCCTCGAAGACTGTTGCGATCCCCTATACTTGTGGGTTATCAGGTTCGTCTTCAGGGCCGATGCCGGTTGGTGCTGCTGAGCACGAAAAAGTTGGCAGCCTTTGCACCGGCGGACAATCTGCTCCGCGTCGGAAAGTGCAGTAGGCCAGTAGAAACCATGGCGCAGTGCCTTGGCCGCTATGGCCCTTGATGATGCATGATGGCCGCACTCGCCCTGGTGGATGTCGGTGAGGAGGTCGCGCCCTTTTTCCGACTCGATGCAGCGTAGGAACACGCCAGAGACGTTGCGCTTGTAGAGCTCGCGGTTGATGATCGTGTAAGCTTTGGAGCGGCGCACGATCTGCCTGGCCGAGACCTCGTCTTGCGGCAGCTTGTCCTTGATGAGGTAATCGAGCAGTGGGCGGGCCCAGGATGGCACCTCCCGGATGGCGAAGACGCCTTCTGTTGTCGGCTGGTCGACTCCTGGGACCTCGGTGTCGGATGGCGGGTCACCAGCCCCAGAGTTCTCGATGTCGGATGACAGAGTTGGGCTCCTAGCCCCCGGTCCCTTGGGACCGGTAGGCGGGGTCGGCTTGCGGACCTTGCTCTTTTTGGCACCAGCCCCCGGGTTCTTGGAACCGGATGCCGACGCCAGGGCCCCCATTTCGGGCACGAAGATGGACTCGGAGTCGGGCGACGGTGTGATGGAGGAGCGACGAAGGTGCTCGAGCGAGATGCCGGGCGGGATGTCCTGTCTGCTGGAGCCGATCCGTGCTAGGGCGTCTGCAGCTTCATTGTGAGTGCGGGGGGTGTGGTGGAACTCGTAGCCCTCGAAGTTGCCGCTGATCTGCTGCACGAGAAAACGGTAAGAGGCCATGTTGGCGTCCTTGGCGTCCCATGTGCCCGACACCTGCTGCACAACGAGGTCCGAGTCCCCGAGGCACAGGATCCGGCGGATGTTCATCGCCTTGGCCAGCCGAAGGCCGTGGACGACGGCCTCGTACTCGGCGACGTTGTTGGAGGCGGTGAAGTGGATCTGCAGTACGTACTCGAGCTTGTCGCCCTTGGGGGAGGTGAAGATGATGCCAGCCCCCAAGCCCCCGAGCATCTTGGAGCCGTCGAAGTGCATGAGCCAGTGGGTGGGGTCGGGAGCGGGTGGCAAGTACTGTGTCTCGGCCCAGTCGGCGAAGAAATCGACGAGGAACTGGGTCTTGATGGCGTTGCGCGGCTCGTAGTGGATGGTGTGGTCAGCCAGGGTGATGGCCCACTTTGCTATCCGGCCAGTGGCGTCCCAGTTGCCCATGATCTCGGAAAGCGGCGCGGAGCTCACCACCGTGATGACATGCTCCTGGAAGTAGTGCTTGAGCTTCTTGGCGGCTAGGTGCACGCCGTAAGCCATCTTCTGGTAGTGCGGGTAGTTTTGCTTGGAGGTAGAAAGTACCTCACTCAAGTAGTAGACGGGCCGCTGGACGAGGCCGGTCTTTCCTTCCTCGGGGCGTTGCACCACGAGGACGACGCTGACGATGCGGTTGGTCGCAGCGATGTACATCAGCATCGGCTCCCGGGATGCCGGGGGAGCCAGCACTGGCGCTGCACAGATTCATACATATTTGGATCACAAGAAAATATTAGAAGGTCACTGCTACACACACAACAGAATGCACAAGGTCACTGCTACTTTGCTACATACACAACTCAATGCACAAGGTCACTGCTACACACACAACTCAATGCTACTATCTGGATCTGGATTCATACATATATGCAATAGAGATTCCAGGCAATGGCAACAAAAAATGAGAAAGCTACCGGCCAGATTCAGATCCACAAAGTTTCAAACAATAAAATCACAAGAAAAAGATTTCATGAATGTTCAAAGATCCACACAAGAAAAGGACGTCAAAAAGAAGCTTCAATCTTGCAGGAACTGGACGAGATTTTAAAGACCCAAAAGATTGACAAATATTTCATCCCAAATTCACCACATTAATATCTCAGATCAAAAAAAAAAAGGAGAGCCACGACCGGCCCAAGGAGCCACGATCAAGGCCCAGATTCAAGGCTTCGTGCTGATCATGACGCTTGTTGGCTGCTAGCTGCTGGGCATATCATCGTTGACCTCTTTGACAACGAGATCAGATAGTGCAGATGACACACAAAATTGAATCTTGCAAAATAAAAAATGTCAGAGACGGGCCGAGGAAGCGCGCATATCCGAGCAGTCCTGCACGCGCTCGGTCGGAGATGGTCGGACTGGTTGCCGCCATGCCCGGATCCGTTGACCAGGGAGAGGTGGGCGGCTCGACGCGGAGGTGGTCGGTGCTGGACGAGTTGGCATGTCGGGCTACGGCTAGAGACGCTGCCGGATCCGTCGTCGCCGGCGCGCACGGTAGCAGATCGGCGGGAAGAGCGGGTGCGCGACGCCGATCCCCATCCTCGTCCTCGCCGGAGAGGGGCTGGAGAGAGAGCGCGCGACGCCAGGCGCCGTCCGCGTCGCAGGCGAGCTCGACCACCAGCCCATACGGCAGGATCCGTCGCCGCCACGACCGGCTCCAACGCGGCCTCCCTCCAAGCCAGCTTGGTGGACCTCGATGGCCGGCGGTGACGCTGCTCGGTGGAGGCAGGCCCAGGCGCACGGAGCCGCCGACGGCCTAGGCGGGGCGCCAGGAGGAGGTGTCTTCGGCCGGGGCGCACGGAGCCGGCGGCTGCCGGGGCGCCAGGAGAAGGTGGCGGCCGGGGGAGGGCACGGAGAGGTGAGGCTCCGGCGAGGAAGGCGGGAGGAGAGTGGGGATGGCGGCGGGGGTGCGGGGACAGGAGAGGTTAGGGTATGGAAACGGGGTCATGGTGGCTTAAATAGCTGCTGGAGTGCGGGTTAATTCTCCCCTTTCTTGGGGGTGAAAATGTAAATATGCCGCACAGTTTGACCGGTGGACTTTTTTCCGAATCTCAGAGCAATCAATGGTAGAGATAGTCCGGGGAGGCCAACCTACTTGTGTAAAATCCGCTCTCCCACCCGGTGCAGTCTATCCAACGTGAGCATGATGAGGGTGAGCGCCCAGGAGCGAGGCTTGAGCGCCGCCATGAGAGAGATCGCGGCGGCCGAAGAGTTCGGCGGCGTGCGTCAGCCACGGAGCGGCGGCGAGTATGGGGCGCAGATCTGGGATCCGTTGCGGCGAAACAATGCCTGGCTCGGCACCGGCGCCAGGGCGGCCGTCGAGGTGCACGGCGTCAAGAGTCCGGCGGCGGTCCGGTCCAGGGCAGGTGTAACGGTGGTGAAGGAGGAGAGCGCGGAGGAGCACGGGCACGGCGTCGAAGCTGCGCAACTCAAGTTCAACAACGCGCACAAGTACTTCTTCCCACAGCCAGAGGCGCTGCACGGCCCGGCTGGTGGTGCGGCCTACCCGGTGGCGAAGTCCGTTGCTGTGCCCTCGGCCGTCTGGGCCTTACCCGAGCCGCCGTCTGTTGGTGCCACGGCGGGCATGGCCACGCCGGTAGTTGGGGCCAACCTGAGCTTCCCGACGTCCAACATGGGCGAGCCAGGGAAGAGGAAGAGGACGTGGGAAGGTGGCGCAGCCGCCGGTGACGGGAGCGGGGAGATGATGGGGTTCTTCGAGGGTCTGACGAAGCAGGCGATGGAACGGCAGGAGGCGATGCAGCTGGGGTTCTTCGTGAAGATGGAGCAGGAGCGCATGATCCGCGAGGACGAGGAGGCGTGGCGGCGGTTGGAGATGGCGCGCCTCGCGCGCGATCAGGAGATACTCGCGCAGGAGCGCGCCATGGCCGCTATCCGCGACGCCTCCGTGCTCTCCTTCATGCAGAAGATCACCGGGCAGTCCATCCCCATGCCGTACATGCAAACGCCGCCGCCGACCCGCCGTCGTCGTCGCAGACCATCGCCTACGCCGCCGCAGCGCCGCCGTCGTCGCAAGTCGCAACCACCCCCGGTGGTGGCACACCAAAGCAGCACAGACATCGTCATGATACCCGCCGGGACGCCGCACGACGCGTCGGGGTACCATGGGTCCGGCGGCGGCGGGGCGTCGTCATCTTCGCGGTGGCTCGAGGCGGAGCGGAGGAGCACGCGCTGATCCAGCAGCGGTGCGAGATGTACATGCGTCACAAGGGACGGTAATGGAAGGGGCTCTGGGACGAGATCAGCAAGGGCATGCGTCGGATGGGCTACAGCCGGAGCTCCCAGCGGTGCAGAGAGAAGTGGTGGAACATGAACAACTACTTCAAGAGGGTGAAGGAGAGCAACAAGATGCGCCCGGAGGACTCCAAGACGTTCTATCGCTTTCACCAGCTCGAGGCGTTCCACCGCTGCAAGGCGGCGCTCGGCTCCCCTGCCGGTGCCGGCGCCGCGGCCACGCAGCACGCGCCCAATGCAGCTCCGCAGGATCGCATCGAGGCGTTCACTGTCGCGGCGCAGATGGCTCCGCAGCCGCAATCCCTGCCACACGTGGAAAGGTACGGCGGCAACGGGCACGGCGTTGGCGGCGTCTCCGGGGGAACGCAGATGCAGGCTAGCAACAGGTTCGTCTTCAGCGAAACCGGCGGCTGCGCGGCGGCGAAGAAGGTAATTAAGCTAGAAGGAAATGTGCATTCTCTTGGCGGCACGTACATGTGGTACCCTGCTCATACTATTGATGACATCGACGGATCGACCACGAGCAGGTACAAGAGATCGGCCTGAAGCAGGCGCCGGTGGGCGTGAAGAAGGTGGACAGTTGGACAGGTTTCCGGGGCGTTTGCCGGCAATGGACCGGCAAGTACGGGGCGCAAAGCAGCGGAGAAGGTCGCAGATGGCTCGGCACCTTCGACACCGCCGAGGAGGCCGCCAGAGCATACGACGCGGCGGCCAACAAACTGCACGGCGCTGCTGCCAAAACCAACTTCAAGACTCCGGCGGGTCCTGTTGCTGATGACATGAACGCCGGGCACGCGCAAATGATCGACCTGAAGCTGGCGCCGAAGGTGAACTCGAACGTTGAGGTCCGGAGGAGGGCGGTAGCTAGGCCGGATTCTCGGTCGGGGTACCGCGGAGTCCACCTCTATGGTGGGAAGCACTACATGGCGCAGATCAGGGAGCCGGGGCGGCCAACAACTCGGAAGCGGCTCGGCATCTTCAACAACGTGGAGGAGGCCGCCAGAGCGTACGACGCGGCGGCCATCGAACTTCACGGCGCTGCTGCCAAAACCAACTTCAAGTGTCCGGCGGCTCCTGTTGTTGCTGATGACATCAACCTCGGGCACACGCAAATGATCCACCTGAACCAAGTGCCGGTGGCGGCGAAGGTGAACTCGAACGTTGTGGTCCGGAGGAGGTCGGATTCTCTGCCGGGTTCAGCGGAGTGCGGCTCTTTGGCGGGAAGTACTACTTGGCGCAGATCATGGAGCCGGGGCGGCCAACAACTCGGCAGCACCTCGGCATCTTCGACACCATGGAGGAGGCCACCAGCGCTTACGATGCCGCCGCACTGAGGCTGTATGGGACGGCCGCCAAAACCAACTCCGAACAACCACCCACGGGCGCCACTGCTGATGACTTACAGGAGCCTGCCGGGGTTCACTTTGACGAGTTTGTCAAGAAGATGGGCTTCACTGGTGTGGTGGCATAAAAGGTTCAGGAAAAACTGTTGAATTGAGCAAGTAATTAAGTCAGATACATACATGGGATCGGTAGCGACAGAATCATGGTTAAGTAAGTACCCCGATTTTTATAAAATACCCCAATTTTTGTTTAGTATGAGTCATATTGAGATTGTTTAGGTGAACAGAAAATCGTGAAAGAAACACTGTCAGTACCGAATGGAATTATTGGCTGGGTGTTAGATAAAGCATTCAGATTATGGTTGGTTTAGACTTCTCGTATAGAGGTTTCTTTATACTTATTATGGAAGAACTCCTTAATCTCCTGGATGTACTTGTTTCTAGGTACAAGCTCATATTTATCTGAACTTTATGTTTGTGTAGTTTTAATGATTGACGAACGATCATTCTGAGCCTTGCCTGTAACTGGAAAGATGGAGGAGCATTTGTAGATGTTAGTGATTTTCTATTAATCGAATTAGCTGCGTAACGGCGGTGAGATTGAGCTTTTGATCCCTTCCGCTAACTATACACAGTCGCTGTGAGAAGCAGCGGAGCGGCACTATGTTTACATTTAAACTAATGCACAAATACGTATAGGTGTTTCTGCTTTCCTTTGGGCAATTCAGAATTTTTTTTTTTTTTAGAAATGGGGAGAACCCCAGCCTCTGCATCGAGTGATGCACACAGCCATTTATTAAGAATTCGAGTATCAATACTTATTACAAATCACCGATCACATAGGGTTGAGACATGAATCAACCAACGAAATAGCAACATAATCTCAACTACAAAAGCCTCCTAATATGCTGCCACGCATGTCGGGAGAAAAACTCATGTGCCACCAACAGGAGTCGCGCGCATCCAGAAACCATAAGCTCCTGCTGGTCCGAAGTAAGCAGGGTAGCCCATAGCTGGATCCAGTAAGTCGCCATATTGATAACCTGTAATACATGAATTTTTTTTTTCCTGTTAAAAACCAGATTGTTCCTGCAATTCCAAATAGACCAACATATAACTGAGACGCCAATACGAATTCTAGCTTTGGTCTTATGATCAATCCCATTCAACCAATTTCCAAACATATTGGAAACACTAGTGGGAGGAGGGATATTATAAGTACAGAACACGACACGCCAAATTAATCTAGCAAAAGGACATGCGATGAATAAATGATCTATAGACTCCTCACAGCCACAAAAAGAACATTTAGTACACCCATGCCAATTTCTTTTGATCAAGTTATCTTTAGTGAGCAAGACTTTCCTATTGAGGAACCACATGAATACTTTTATCTTAAGGGGGATTTTCAGCTTCCACAAGTATTTACGCAAAAACCTAGTATGTCCATTCATCAAATCTTCATACATTGATTTGACCGTAAAAACACCATTAGTGGTAAGTTTCCAAACAAAAGTATCTGCATTATCAGTCAAGTTAACATCCATTAATCGAAGGCATAAGTGTGACCAAACGTCCCACCGATCTCCAATTAGATTCCTCCTAAAACTCATATTTAAAGGGGGCGCTCCATTAAGAACATCATGCACCGAAACATTTTTTTGCTGCACAATGCTGTATAATGATGGATATTGTTGTTGCAGAGGCGTATCACCTAGCCACGTATCTTCCCAAAACCTGGTGCCTTCCCCATTACCTATTTTGAAAAAGCCTCTATTAAAGAACTCCTCTTTAACTCTCATAAGGCCTTTCCAAAATGGGGAATCCGTTGGTCCAACGTCAACTTGCCCCAGAGTCTTGTTACCAAGATATTTATTTCGTAAAAGCTCTTGCCAAACTCCATCTTCATTCAAGAGCTTAAAAAGCCATTTGCTTAATAAACACTTGTTTTTTAACTCTAAAACCTCAATGCCGAGACCACCTTGGTCTTTCGGACGGCATATAATGTTCCACTTAGTTAAATGGTATTTCCTCTTATGTTCATCGCTTTGCCAAAAAAAGCGAGATCGATAGAAGTCTAATCTTTTCCGTACCCCTTTAGGTATTTCTAGGAACGATAACATAAACATTGGCAAGCTTGTTAACACAGAATTTATAAGAACAAGCCGATCTCCATATGAGAGTAACTTGCCCCTCCAGCAGCCCAATTTGCCTTCAGATCGACACTCTACTGGATTCCATTCTGTATTTCGCAATTTTCTATAGTGGATTGGAACACCTAAGTATTTAAAAGGAAGAGAGCCAGACTCACATCCAAAAATAGGCTTGTACTGCTCTTCTACTTCCTTAGCCTTACCAAAACAAAATATCTCACTCTTGTGGAAATTTATCTTTAAGCCAGACAACTGCTCAAAGATACAAAAAATTAACTTCATATTAACCGCTTTTTCTAAATCATGTTCCATGAACAGAATAGTATCGTCTGCATATTGCAGGATAGAAACCCCACCCTCAACCAGATTAGGGATAAGGCCTCCTACTTGGCCATCCTCCTTTGCCCTTGCAATAAGTATGGCCAACATATCTGCAACAATATTGAAAAGAATTGGAGACAGCGGATCTCCTTGTCGAAGCCCTTTTTTTGTTTGGAAATAATGACCAATATCATCATTTACCTGGATACCTACACTTCCCCCTTTAACAAATTGCATAATCCAATCACACCATTTTTGTGAAAAACCTTTCATCCGTAATGCTTGTAGCAAGAAAGGCCATTTAACCTTATCATATGCCTTCTCGAAATCAATTTTAAATAGAACCCCATCCATCTTCTTCCTCTGAAGTTCATGTATGGTTTCGTGTAGGATCACTACCCCCTCAAGAATGTGTCGACCAGGCATGAAGGCCGATTGAGTAGGTCTAATCACCTTATGGGCAATCCCAGTAATCCGATTAGTACCCACTTTTGTGAAAATCTTGAAACTGACATTAAGAAGGCATATGGGTCTATATTGTTGAATCTGAACCGCGTTTTCTTTCTTTGGTAATAAGGTAATCACGCCAAAGTTCAGTTTATAAAGGGGCAAACTCCCTTCTTGAAGCTGAACAAACATAGCCATGAGATCATCCTTTATTACATTCCAGAAAGTTTTATAGAATTCAGCTGGAAAACCGTCAGGGCCCGGCGCCTTGTTCGTCTCCATCTGTGAAATTGCCTCAAATACTTCCTTCTCGGTGAAGTTAGTAGTAAGGATTTCGTTTTCCTCGATGGAAAGTTGCGGTATATCATGTGAAACATTTTCATCCATCAAGACATTACTTGGAGCCGATGCCCCAAAAAGCTTCTTATAATATTCTGTAATATAAACTTTCAAATTTTCATCCCCCAAAATGGTTCCCTCATCTTGCTCTAATTGGAAAATTTTCTTTTTCCTATGTTTCCCGTTGGCAATGAGGTGGAAATATTTCGTATTGTTTCCACCTTCTTGCACATGTTTTACCTTGGCGCGTTGCGCCCACTTTGTTTCTTCATCTCTACGGAGATTGCTAATGCGATCATTAGCATCCCGCAACGTACTTCTTTCCATCTCCGAGAGTGGATTCGTTTCAGCTTTGATATCTAGCTCATCTATTATTCTTAGGAGTCTTTCTTTCTCCTTCTTATATTTCCCGCTTAAATTTTTTGCCCAACCTTTTAAGAACCGTCGAAGGTGTCTTATTTTGTTTTGCCAAATTTCTATAGGAGTATTTCCTTTGGTGAAAGCAGCCCATTCGGCTGCAACCAAGTCAAAAAAACCTTCAGCCCGAAACCAGGAAAGCTCAAATGAGAATCGTGCTTTATTCCCAATATGATCCTGGACTCCGGAATCCAATAATAACGGAGTGTGATCCGATCCTGTACGAGAAAGCGCCTGTATTGTGGTCAGTGGGAATTTATGTTCCCATTCCGTCGTGGCTAAAATTCGGTCGAGCTTTTCATAAGTAGGGTTTTCTCTCCTACTAGCCCAAGTGTATTGCCGTCCTGACATCTCGATCTCTTTCAGACCGATCCCTTCAATTACCGCATTAAACATAAATGGCCACCTCGGATTGTAATTGTCATTATTCTTTTCTGTTGGCTTTCTAATGATATTGAAATCCCCACCCGCCATCAACGGCAATGGTTCATTCTCACACATCCTAACAAATTCTGACAAAAACTGACTTTTTTTATCATCTTGAGCAGCTCCGTAGACCGACACTAGGACCCACTCAAAACCGTCAAATTTTGATTTTACGTAGAGTTTGACACAAAAGTCACCCACATCTACGTTTTTAACCTGTATTGTGGCCATGTTAATACCAATCAACATCCCCCCCGATCTCCCTGAGGTGGTAGGCAAAACCAAGAAAAATCCAACCCGACGGCCAGATGAGTCAAAAAAGGTGTCGAAAAATTTGATCTCCCTGTCTCCGACAAGGCCAGGAAATCTAGGCGTTTTTCTCGTATCGTTTCTTGAATAAAAAGATGTTTTCCGGGGTCACGAAAACCCTCGCTGTTCCAAAATAACCCTTTTAGGCCACTCATTGCTTTTTATTTTGTTTTTGGATTCTAACACTCCGACGTCTAGTCGAGTTAGAAAAATCTTTTCTAGTCCTCTTTTTCTTAATCGGTTCAACAGGAATAATAGGATCCAACTGATCCTCCAAATTCCTATTTAGTTCATCCTCCTCTAAATCCTCCGAAAGACTAGCCGCTCTATTTAAAATCAGATTTTGTGGGTCCTCTAAATCAGTTACACCAACATTCTTATTCAACATATGAATAGTCCTAGTTAGTTCCGAGTCTTTTATTGTCTTAGCCGACGCAATTTTTTCAATGTGAGAAGAACCCAAAGACACCCGTAACTTAGCAGCCCTAGCTATTATTTGATCATCCGAAAAAGACATAATAGAAAACATGGGGTTTATGTCTTTACCTTGCATGGAATCTCGACGTTGCGCCAATGCGGTAGCCCGCTCCATCTGAGTGGCATCCGCATTAGGTTGAGCTCGAATACGTCCACTTGATCGTATCCCATGCACCGCACCATCCTGTATCCCTCCGAACTCCACCACCTTGCGCCTTATGGCGCCGTCGTCCAATCCACCCGAGCGGTGAATCCAGCTCGGCGCCGGCACCACCTTGCCGGTTGTCGAGTCGAGAGAAGGCCGCATCAGCCCGCTCGATCCAATACCCCCACCTGGGATACCCGGAGAGCGGACTGTCGAAACCACGGAAGATCGCTGCTCCTCCCCCTGCCCGACAGTACGGGGGGGAGTGCAGCACTCGGTCGTCGCCTCGATGACCCCCCACCTCATCGGCGTCAGCACGTATCGGCGTATCGGCGTCAGCACCGCCGCAACAGAAGCGCCATCGAGACCCCCCACCTCATCCGCCAGATCAGAAACCGGCGACTCCGGTCCATCGATCGTCGGTAGATGGCTCAGTTCGTGACACTCAGCAGAAACACCAGGTGAGCCGACGCCACCAGGCAGTGCATGCTGCTGATCAGTACCTCCATGAGCTAAGTGTGAGAATTTTTCAAAGCTCTCTTTCATACGTAAAATCGCCACTTCTTCCTTAGCTTGCTTGATGGCCCGACGAACCGTTGGTGAGAACACCACTCCTGTCATGTTTCTATTCTGTAAAGGCTGCTCACTGTTCGACCCCCCTTCTTGTGTTGGTAAAACAGTTTCAGCTGCAGCCCCATTTTCACCCACTTCCTTGGAAATATTTTGTTGGTCTTCTTTAGCTAGAGCATCTTTAAAATCATCTCCCAAGTCACCATCATTCCCATCATCTCCATTATCATCATCACTTGGATCATCCAAGTCCATATCCTCTGCACCCTCAATGTCTTCCCCGTCAACAATAAAAGTGAGATTATAGAAACCATCTTTGATAAACAAGGGAAGATGCTTTGGAATTTTGGACCAATTTAAACACCCGATCAAGACTCTTAGCACCCCATGCTTCCTTGTATATGCCATGTCAATTTTGAGGGTCATACCAAACATATCTCCAATAGGCCAAAGAGCCAAAAAATCACCTCGGTGAATCCATGGAATACCTTTTACCCTCACCCAAATCTTTGGCAGCGTCTCCATCGGTTCTGGAGTGTGTGCCCAGTTATCAACCGTGAGCTCACACGGTGTATTAGGCACCTTGCATGCGCCAAACACCCGAAGACGATCTAATTCATTTCTAGTCGGAAACTGTACCTTGTACATATTATTACCGACTTGTTGCACGTCCCAGACAAACTGATCCGAAGGTACAAGTCTCTGTAGCTGAGAAACAATGCTAGGGATAGTCATCACCCCTCCAGTTACCCTAACCGATGCCAAACGGACATTCTCTAGCTTCGGTTTGTAAGTTGCTGTCAGCTGCGTCGCGAAGAAGAGCAGCTCCTCATGGGCATACCCATAAATCCGAAGCTGTGGTTTAGGTGCCGACAGTAACGGACACTCCGATCCCACATGCTTAGGTCCTTCACAGATGTCACACACCTCTGCGGGACAGTCCGCAAGAAGATGCCCAGTCGGGCAATTCAGAATTGCCGGAACGATATTATTTTTACTAAGATCCAGATTCCTCACTACTTGCAAGTTGTCAAGAGGGTCACATACTTGATAGAAATGTGGTCTCTCCTTCTCTCTGCCGACTCGGGGTCATGTGGATTCCAGATGTTTTCGAATTGTGGCGATCGTTCATGCTATCTTCAGACAGGTGGTTGGCGTAATCATAGAAGATTAGATGTTTAGATCTTTGGTTTTTAGCTGGTTAATTATCATTTTTCACCTTGGGTGATCCATGAGCTGTAATAAGATGATACTTCATACTTTTTGGCTTCATGCTACTTTTAATATAAAAATAAGACTTTATGCATCATTTTGATGCAGAGGCCGAGGTTGTGCTCCCATTTCGGAAAAAAAATGCCACATTCTTTTGTGTTGCTTATAGGTTTCCCCATCCTAACAACTTGTGTGCACAACCGTCCTAGAGAGTAGGCCTCTGAGGCAGTGTCCTCTGAGATCCAACACTGAGAGAGGGCCGATAAAATTTTGGAGGGTAGTGGCGCGATTGCTCGCTTTCGTTCGATTATTACATCTGTGTTGATCTTTGTACTATTTCCTCTATGACGGGGCACATCTACGTCTCCTTCACCACTATGCCAACAACGGCAACGCTGCGAAGGTAACCTTCCTGATCAACACGTACGTGCCACTCTTCTCTCTGTGTTTGCATTAGTATATGGTCCATATGAACATGAGCTAGATATATCTAATTTATCTAACGTGGTTAGATTTACTAGTGCATATGGAATATATTTCTGTTAATTAAGCTCATCCAGAAATTACTTAATATTCCAACAGAATACTCACTAAACACCAAACGATGGAATTAATTTATATTATGTAAAGAGAAATAGAAAAGAATTAAATTTTGTTGTATATACCTAACACATATTACAAACAAATGAGATTGGTGCAGGGGCAGGCCCACTTCAATTCAAGGGTATTCAAGTGAATAACCAAAAAATTTGAACAAAAACTAGATGTACAGAAAATATGAACCATTTTTTGAAATCTAAACCATTTACAAAAACATGAACATTTTCCCGAACTATGAACATTGTTCGAAATCTGAACCATTTTCAAAAATCTGAACTATTTTCAAAAATACGAACAATTTTGGAAAATATAAACATTTTTCGAAATCTGAACCATTTTAATAAATATGAATGTTTTATAAATTGACCAATTTTTTCGAAATTTGAACCTTTAAAAATGAACATTTGCAATAAAACGATTTTTTTCAGAAATATGAAAATGTTTATGAACTTATAGAAACGAAAAGAACAAACAACAATTTACATAACCAAAAAAACAAAAAATAATAAACGACCAAAACAAAAGACCAGTAAATAAAAAATGAACCAGCAATTTACTTAACCAGAAAAAATCGAGCTGAAGGAATCGCGCTTCTCCTAGTCCCGTGGGCCGGCCCAATAGCGCGTCAGGTGGAGCCCATTGTACTTTTAGGAGGTACGCGTTAGCTCATCCAACCGACGCAACGGGCGTCGGTTAGGAATCGCCCGCGGAGCACAATGTGCTCCGCCCGCTTCCTTCCTTCGTGAGCCGCTCCAACCGCGGCCCAATAACATGAATTGTTTTCTTTTTTTTCTTTTTCCAAAAAAAACTTCAAATTTGAATGTTTTTTACGAAAAACTGAATAATTTTTAGTTATGAACATTTTTAAATTTTGAACAAATTTTAATCCTGAACATTTTTAGAAACTTGAACATTTTTCCAAATGTGAACATTTTTTCCAAAACTGAACATGTTTGAAAAATTGATTTTCTAATTTGAACAATTTCCAACTCTGATGTTATTCAAAATTTGAACATTTTTAAATTTTGAACAATTTTTAGTTCTGGACATTTTATAAATATGAAAAAATAGTGCTAAACATTTTTCAAAAACTGAACATTTTCCAAGTTTGATGTTTTTTCAAAAAATGATGATTTTTAAATTTGAACATTTTTAAAATGAAACATTTTTGGAAAAAAAAAACATTTTCAAAAACTGAACAATATAAATTTGAACAATTTTTAATATAGAACATTTTTCAAAGTTGAACAATTTGTGCAAACTGAACAATTTTAGTTTTGAGCATTTTTCAAAAACTGAACAATTTTCAGTTCTGGAAAAATAATATCAACAAAGTAAACAGAAAAAAGAAACAGCCAAAAAAGAAAAACGAAAAGAAAAAAGAGCAAATCAAACAGGAAAGAAAAAGAAAAAGCAAAACAAACTGGGCCTAAAGGGCTCGGGGCAACTAAGATTTGCCCGTTCCTAGCCTAACACCGCAGTCAAGGTCCGTTCTCTTTTCATTCGCGGCAACGAGCCCTAGACGAGCGACGACAATGCCCGCCAGCGAAATCTCAAGGCCGACGCAGCAGGCCGCACTCGTCCTCGACTCCTTGCCCGTCCGCTGTGGCTACGGCGCGGTCAGGCTATTTTTCTCTGAACCTCGTTGGTTCTCCTCGTTCCTGACTACCTTCTTCCCTGCTCCTCGACCTGTCACACCAGGGGCTGTCGACCAGGACGTCCACCAACTGCTTTTGAAATTCCGTTGGCCGTGTGTGCGTTCCAACCGTTGAGGATTTGAGGTGTTGTAGAAATTAAAAAAAAATCAGATAGACTTTTTCTGAAATTCAGAAGACATAATTCTTGTTTTTTGTTTTTTCAGATTGCATAGGTTGCATTTGGTGTAAGATATGAAGAGAAAGAATGGTTCAGTTGTTAATTTAAATGCCTTTTTTCGAAAGAGTTGTCGCAAAGAAGAGGTAAACAAAGGACAAACTGAAAATCTGGACAATCAGATTCAATTTGTAAGCTTTTCTATCATTCTGCTAGCTTTTGTCTTTATAAATTTCAGATGTTGTTTCTTTCATATGTTGAATAACTGGTCTTTAGTTAAGTTGAACAATTTAATCCGTTTCCGTGACTCTAACATATTATGTTCAAATTGTGTCATATCTTATATACATTATACAATTAGAAATATATGATGCTAAAATCAATTACAAATGAAAAAAAAACAGCTACAATTAGACAGTCAACTTTTTTGCAAGCTAATTTTTTAATATCCACTGGCTCGTTGGAGGCACTCCATGCCGTAGGATGTTTGGAGGCTCTCCAGTAACAATTCAAGTCTTGCTTTGGACAATTTCTATTTTCTTACTTGCTTATTGGAAAAAAAATGTTTTCTTCCCTGAAAATAGCTACAAGGTTGAATTTTTTCTCCCGTTGTTCCCAGCATGTTTAAAGAAAGTAAGCTGGAGTGCCTCTTTCTGTACTGCAAGATCTCGTAGTCAGGTGCTAAATACTTTCAGGTCAACAAAGGTTCGAAAGAGTTTGCTAAACCTTTCAGACCCCAAACGCTAAGCTACGGACCGCTATCATAGTTTTGCTGTTTTACTTGGCTAGTAGCTAGTGTACTGCCATAGTTAGCTATTTCGTACAGGGGCATGTTTTTGTGTGTATCTATCTTTTTTTAGAAAACAACAGGACTCTGCTAGGATATTTTATTAACTCTTCGCTAAAGATAAGAAAAACAGAGCAAAAGAGTTTAAGGTCGTATTTGGTTAGGCTTAATTTTTACTTTTAACTTCTGGGTTATAAGTCATAAAAACACCTAAATAAGTGTTTTAGATTATGTCTTTTGCTCTCTTTGCCTTATACCATCATGCAACATGGCTCGCGAGCCATCCAATTCCTGACCTGAAAAGCTGGAACCGTTCCGGATTGCAGGAAAATCATGCATATGCCTATCTATTGATTTCCTATCTCGGCAAAATCTCCGTCTGAGATATACTGCCAAACACGTACCGTGATCTTCCTTCTACGTAGTACGAGCACATCCTAATACAGTGTGTCTTCGTGAGAGAGGTATGGGATCGTTGCCTGAGACAGCTAGGTGTGCAGTCCCAGCCGCCTACGCAGCTCTGTACCCTGCAGGGGTGGTGGCTGTCGGAGCGGCAAAAGTTCAGAGACAAGAAGGAGAAGAGACTTTTTGATGCGCTGGTCTGCACAGCTTGCCATGCGCTCTGGAAGAACATGAATGGCTGGTGTTTTCAGAACAGACAGCAGCAACACACATCGGAGCAGCTGGTTAGGCCGATCTTGGAAGAGTTTAGCGCTTGCCTAGCGGTGAGGAGAGCGGGAGTAGGTGTTACAAACATAGCGCGAGAGTAGGCTTACGAGCAGAGGTGTGTGTGTGTGGAGTTCCTGGACCCGACGTTTCTGTCTGGGAGCCTGTCTTGTAAATTTTTTCTGCCTTCTATAAAATTACGGTACGCATTCGCGTACTCTCTAAAAAATAACTCAAAAGCCAAAATTAAAACCAACAACATCTATTTAGATGCTTTGCCACTTATAAGCCAAAATCCGAAGGCCAGATATAAACCCGACCATATGCCCATAGGCTACAGCTCAAGCTTGTATCTAACTATCTATCATCGTTTCTAACTTTTTTTAATATAAAGAGTATATATTATCATCGTTTCTAATAGTCATGTGATAGCAGCCATCACTATAGCTAGGACCTCACCATGAGGCAGCGATAACCACGATCACAACTTTGATAAAGAGACCATAGCTTGTATGTTCCAGCCATAGTACTAATTTCCTCGCACAATATTGGTACTCCTACTAAAAAATGTTACTAACTTTGAACTACAACACTTATTATGGATTGGAGGGAGTAACATATTTATTTGAGGCATAATATATGGCTTTAAGGATTTGTACAAGGACTATTACAGTTTTAGTTTAAATTTGATACCATAATGAATACTTACATCTTTGTACGTACCTTAAAATTGGGACAAAGGAACTCTAATAATTATTAAATAAGTTTCAGAATACCTTAAATTTGCAATATTGTATAAAATGAACAAAAATCAGATGCACTTTAATCCTTTCCCCCTGCATTTTTCTGAAACCATATTATGTTGCATACACTCTACGTTGTAAATTGTCATTATACAAACTAACATTTTTTTGCCTGGATGTTAAACTACTGCAGTAACATTTACATAGTAGACTGCAGCCATGTATGATTTTTAGCCCATTTTTGCAAGAAAACTTCCACTGGTGCATTTCTGTCCGCTGGTGCATTTTCATGCTCAAGAAAATATAGACAAGAAATGATCACCATGGTTAAGGGAGGCTCGGTCCACAGGTCAAAAGGGAACCTATACTGGCCTCTCCAGTCCAGTGTCTCTCCACCCAAAAGCTGGTGCATTTCTGGGTCTTCTTGTCTTGTTGCAGCCGCCCAGTACGTCCAGCGTGAGCGTGAGCGTGATGGTGGTGACGGCGGAGAGCACCCAAGAGCGAGGCTTGAGCGCCGGCACGAGTGAGACCGCGGCAGCGCACGGCGAGGCAGTAGAAGCTGTGAGGATGAGGAAGAGGGATAGCCCGGACGCCGGAACCGAGTTCCGCGGCGTGCGTCGCAACGAAGAAGGCCACGAAGCCGCAAGTATGGGGCGCAGATCTGGGATCCGTTGCGGCGAAACAATGTTTGGTTCGGCGCCTTCGGCACCACCAAGGACGCCGCCAAGGCATACGACGCCGCGGCCCAAACCAACTTCAAGATTCCCGCGGCCGTCCGGTCGAGCGCGAGTGTGACGGTGGAGAGCGCCCAAGAGCAAGGCCTGAGCGCCGGCCAATGTGAGATCGCGGAGGAGCACAGGAACGGCGTCGAAGCTGTGGAGAGGAGGAAGGAGAAGGCTTTGCCGGACGCACGAACTGAGTTGCGCGGCGCCAGCAGCAAGTATCTCGGCACCTTCGTCACTGCCGAGGACGCCGCGGCCGTCAAGATGCCCTGCGTGAAGAAGGCGACGCGTAGACTGGAAAACCGGACAGGGTTCCGGGGCGTGCGCTGGCAACGGAGCGGCAGCTACGCGGCGGAGATCATGAGCGACAAAGTTCGCAGATGGCTCGGCACCTTCAACACCGCTGAGGAGGCCGGCAGAGCATACGACGCGGCGGCCATCAAACTGCACGGCCCTGCTGCCAAAACAAACTTCATGAGTTCGGTGGCCGTCCGGTCCAGCACGAGTGTGACGGTGGTGAAGAAGGGGAGCGCCCAAGAGCAATGTCAGAGCGCCGGCAATATTGAGATCGCGGAGGAGCACATGGACGGCGTCGAAGCTGTGGAGAGGAGGAAAGAGAAGGCTTTGCCGGACGCACGAACTGAGTTACCCGGCGTGTGGTGGCGACCCAGCGGCAAGTATCTCGGCACCTGCGTCACAGCCGAGGACGCCGCGGCCGTCAAGATGCCCTGCGTGAAGAAGGCGACGTGTAGGCCGGACCGACGGACAGGGTTCCGCGGCGTCCGCTGGCAACGGAACGGCAAGTACGCGGCGAAGATTACGAGCAAGAAAGTTCGCAGATGGCTCGGCAGCTTCAACACCGCCGAGGAGGCCGCCAGAGCATACGACGCGGCGGCCATCAAACTGCACGGTGCTGCTGCCATAACCAACTTCAAGACTCCGGCGGATCCTGTTGCTGATGACATCAACCCCGGGCACGTGCAAATGATCGACCTGAAGCAGGCGCCGGTGCCGGCGAAGGTGAACTCGAACGTTGAGGTCCGAAGGAGGGCGGTGGTTAGGTCGGATTCTCGGTCGGGATTCCGCGGCGTAGGCCTGTATTGCGGGAGGTACATAGCGCACATCAGGGAGCCGGGGCGGCCGACAACACGGCAGCGGCTCGGCATCTTCGACAACGTGGAGGAGGCCGCCAGAGCGTACGATGCCGCCGCACTGAGGCTGTATGGCGCCAGGGCCAAAACCAACTTCGAGCAACCACCCACGGGCGCCACTGCTGATGACTTACCGGAGCTGCCGGTGCCCAGCAGCTCGACCATCTCTGCATCGCCTCAGAGTGGCAGCAGTTTGTCGAGTTTCTCAAGGAGATCAATTTCACATGTGGTGGCTTAACAGGTTGCGGAAAAACTCTGTTTTCTTCGTGTTTGTTTGTCTGGCGTATAATCTGAAGAAGAAAAGATGCAAATTATGGCCAATTTCGATTGGTTCAATTGTTGCAAGGGTTATCAAGATCCTCTTGTGTTTCTGTGCTTATACTAGAAAACAAGCTATGCTTCTGTATGTGCAACACAAAGCTATGCTTCCTCTTACGTTCTTACTAGTGGTCAGAGTTTGATAATCGACGAGTAAACCTGACTGAATTGTACTTTGTTAATAGAGTTGCCTGTGTCATTCTTATCATTGAGTAAATTTTCCAACTTGGTAGATTATGCTGATTAGAGTTGCAATGTGATTTCAGCTGGTGCTCCGTGGTTTTAGGTTTTACTGCTGAACTGAGCCCGAAAATTAGCAGGTTCAGGAAGTTGCCGTGTACATGCTTCATGAAAGAAACATTTTCACTCTAGAAAGGATAATGAACCGTCACTGTTTAATTAGAAGATGGTAACAGATTGGCCGCATGTAAATGCAATTTGGATACCAAAATTTCCAACTTGGTAGACTTATTAGAGTGGCACTGCAACATAGTTTCATTGGTATATTGGGGTTTTACAGAATAATTTGGCTGCAAAATTAAGTGAGATGTGTATCCAACACATGATCGATAAGGGTAGAGTCATGAAGAGAAAATTAAGTTGATGTTGCATAAATAGGCCCAATTAAGTACACTATTACTGAGATAGTTTGGGTGAAGAGAAAATCTTCCGTCTTGAAAGGGAATGATAGCTGTGCTCAAAGATAAGAGTTGGGTTTGTAGATAAACATTCAGATTTTAGTTATTTCAGAATACTGGTTTTGACATTCTTTTATTATAGAACTTATTAATCTCTAGGATGTTAGTTAAAAACCAGCGATTCCAGAGAGATACTATTTGGGGTGCCTTCTATCGAGTCACAACTTTGACATCCCGTATGGTGGAACAGAACCTTCCGAGTCAATACCTTTAATGTTCAATTTATAAAATGAAGATGTTGAAGGTGCTCGGAATTCCACAAGTGAGATTTTTGCTGGACAAGTCTAGCCTTTCCATATTTGTGAGCTTAGATCATGGAATGACGAAAAACATAAAACCTCTTCATTCTAAAATCACTACAACAAGGCAAAGACAATTCCCTCAAAACAATGGAATGTTATTTTTTTCCAGACGAATATTGTAAACCATGAGCAAGTACAATTTTATTTATAAGAATTGAATATAGAAATGAAAATCATTTAGTTCCACAAAGTTATTCTAGATATGGAAAACATTGATTGTTGTGAAGGAAATTTTCCATGAGATTGGACCTCATTCTCCCAATATTTACGAGATTGGACCTCCTTCAGGTCGGGACGCGCCGTATTAACGGACGCGTTAATTAACCCTAGCCGTCTACGTACAACATATGGTTCCACTTCTCGTTCCTGAACATTGCGCCACCGTCCAAGTCTTCTCCATCCCTTCTTCCGGCGTGCACCGCGAGGAGGGACAATATGTCTCCGGAACCCCGCCTCTTGTCCTGTACGGGGGAGGAGCGATCAGGTTTTTAGGAACTGTATTAGTAGAGTTTGCATGATTAGTTTGATACTCGTTGTTTCTTTCATGATTTATCTACTATTTATTCGGATTAAATATTGTAGTAATTTGCTCATATATTACCTTTGAGAATGCACTGGTGGTTAGTCTAGACATAGAAAGGTGGAAAAAAGTAGTGTGTTTCTTGCACTATTGAAATATCTAGTGACAAGCATTGTAGCTACAAATAGCCCCTCTTTATTTAACTGACAACGAGCAATACCTCTGTAGTGTATCTTCCACAACAAAAGAAATATTATAATTTTATACAACTTTATTAGAAGTCAACAATACATAATTTACAGTAAAATAATAATAATACATAATTTACCTGCAACTTCGATTGGTTCACTATTTGAGCTATATATGGTCAATGGGAATGCTTATTATTTCCAAAGTATTATGACTTTATATTGTTTTTAATGATACTTTTGTTGTGTGTGTATTTCATCTTTTCTAGATATATACTCTTGTTATAGCTGACATCTCTACAACTCGGACCTCACCGCTGATGAGCGATAACCATACAACATTGACAAAACAGATCTTGGCAGTGGTTAGAGCACGGTGGCGTTTCTCGGACGACCCGAGTTGGAATCCTAGATTCAACTTGGTGTCGTGTACATTCTTCTTAATTAAATATTGTGGAGCTCCTCACTCGTTGGTCAAAAGAACACAAATCGATTAAGAGCATATTGGTGATTATGTTCCAAAAATTGTACTAATTTATTAGTACAACATTCACACTAAAGTCGATATATTTATTTGAGCATTAGCTTTGGGTATGAATTTTTGGTTGGTAATTAACTAGACATCAAAAGGTGCAAATACTTTTTTGGTACTGCTAGGTTTAGTATGAATTTTAATATCTATTTTTTATCCATAAATTTATTTAAAGGAACTCTACTGATTAGTAATTAAATCTCAAAATACGTTAAATTTGTAACATCTCCAAGTTAGAAGTGGGTATCCTTGGGTCGGGCCGGATTTGGGGCAGGGATTGAAAGGTCAGAATAGAAAATGCCAAATGAGCTCAACCCGGACCGACCGGAAAGATCGGACAAATAACCATTTAAGTCTATTATTAATCATTTTCAGAGATATCATACCTATATTTTTCAATAGTATAACTTCTGAGTTTTCTAGGTTTTTGGGCCAAACTTTGGGCGCAAACCTAGAGCTCAAGCCTTGCCCAAATGTCATGCTTTCGGGTTAGGCGGCCCATGTCTAGGCTAGGCCTGCCGTGAACTAAAAATCGTGGTTCCGCATTTATGTCATTCTATAAAATAAAATTTATTTTCCACTTGCACTGTAATCCTTTTTATCTTACATTTTTCTGAAACCATATGTTCTTGCGTATATTGTAAATTTACCTTTGTGTAAACTAACATTTTTTTGCAGGGATGTAACCTGACATCTACATTGTACACTGCAATCATGTATCTTTTATTATTATTTTTCTCTTTTCTGGAACAAAACTTTGTACATACTGATTTTATTGTATTTGTTATCTCCAGTTTCATATGACTCATCCAGTTTCATATTCCAAGCGTTTAAAAAAAAGGCAACTATAGCTAACCAAGAGCCCAAGAATCAACCATGGTGATCGAGGCTCGGTCCAGACTCCAGAGGTCAAAAGGAGGCCTGTCCAGCGTCTCCCCACACAAAAGCTGCTACATTTCTGTTTCTTCTTGTCTTGTGGCGGCCGCCCGGTCCAGTCTAGTCCAGCGAGAGCGTGATGATGGTGAAGGCGGAGAGCGCCCAGGAGCGAGGCTTGATCGCCGGCATCAGCATGAGCGAGATCGCGGCGGTGCACGTGGAGGCAGCGGAAGCTGTGAGGAGGGAGGAGAAGGCAGGGCCGGACGCCGAAATCATGTTCCACGGCGTGCGTCGGCGACGGAGAAGTCCACAAAGCGGCAAGTACGGGGCGCAGATCTGGAGTCCGCTGCGGCGAAACAATGTCTGGCTCGGCACCTTCGACACCGCCGAGGACGCCGCCAGAGCGTACGACGCGGCAGTCGTCGAGCTGCGCGGCGCTGCTGCCAAAACCAACTTCAAGAGTCCGGCGGCCGTCCGGTCCAGCGCGGGTGTGACGGTGGTGAAGGAGCAGTTCGCGGAGGAACATGGGGACGACGTCGGAGCTGCAGAGAGGAGGAAGAAGAGGGCTTTGCCGGACGCACAAACCAAGTTTGACAACGTGCCCAAGTACTACTACAAGCGCAGAAAGGACAGCCGGGCCGGCGGCAACGACGGGACGACGTACCAGCTGCACGGCCCGGCTGGTGCGGTCGTTGTACTTTCCGGGATGGTGCGACCCTCCGCAGTTCGGGCCTTTCCCGAGCCGCCGTCTGTTGCTGCCACGGGTGGCATGGCCACGCCGGTGCTTGGGGGCAACCTGTGCTTCTCGACGTCCAACACGGAGGAGGACATGGGCGAGCGAAGGAAGATGACGAGGTTCGGAGAGGCCATCGAGAAGCCGGAGCAGGACCGAATTGTTATTTTGTGGTGATCCAAATTCGTTTATACTGATAAAGGCCAACTTGTGACGAAGGAGAGCGGAGCCCCCCGCGGTACAGATATTCCCGGCGTTTGGGATATGTCGCATTGTGTAAATCCCCGTCGTTTGTAACCTCACCCCGATATAGTGAAGTGTTGCTGGCTGGCGCCCGTGGTTTTTTCCTCTCCTTTGTTTGGAGAGGTTTTCCACGTTAAAATCTCGTGTCCCCTTTGGTTTGATCGTTCCGCTCTTCATTGTTTCTTTGCTATCGTTTATAACACGAATGATCCGCGAGGAGGTCTGGCGGCGGCGGGAGCGCGCCATGGCCGCTACCCGCGACGCCTCCGTGCTCTCCTTCATACAGAAGTTCACCGGGCAGACCATGCCGTCCATGCCACCGCCGCCTCCGCCGTCGCACATTCATGCTACGCCCATCGCCTACGCTGCCGCAGCGCCTCCGTCGTCGCAACAACCCCCGCAGGTGGTACCCCAAAGCAGCACAGAGCCACAGACATCGACATGATGCCCGTCGAGACGCCGCACGACGCGTTGGGGTACGATGGGTCCGGAGGCGCCGGCGCCGGCGGAGTGGCGTCGTCATCGCGGTGGCTCAAGGCGGAGGAGCTCGCGCTGATCCAGCTGCGGTGCGGCCTGGACATGAGTCGGAAGGGGCCATTCTGGGAGGAGATCTCCGCGGGCATGCGCGGGATGGGCTACAGCCGGAGCTCCAAGCAGTGCAGGCAGAAGTGGTGGACCATGAACAACTACTTCCAGAAGGTGAACAAGATGGACCCCGAGGACTCTAACTACTTCCACCAGCTTGAGGCGTTCTACCGCAACCAGGCGGCGGCGCTTGGCTCCCCTGCCGGAGACGGACTTGGCTGTGTAAGGAAGACGATGGGTAGGCCGGAGAGTAGGACAGGGTTCCGCGGCGTGCACTGGCGACCGAGCGGCAAGTACGGGGCGGAGATCAGAGCGTCCAAGGGGAACAATGCTCGCATATGGCTCGGCAGCTTCGACACCGCGGAGGAGGCCGCTAGAGCATACGACACGGCGGCCATCAAACTGCACGGCACTGCTGCCAATACCAACTTCAAGACTCCGGCGGCTCCTGTTGCCCCCGGGAACTCGAACGTTGAGGTCCGGAGGAGGACGGTGGCTAGGTCGGATTCTCGGTCGGGGTACCGCGGAGTGCACCTCTATGGCGGGAAGCACTACATGGCGCAGATCAGGGAGCCGGGGCGGCCAACAACTCGGCGGTGGCTCGGCATCTTCGACGACGTGGAGGAGGCCGCCAGAGCGTACGATGCCGCCGCACTGAGTCTGTATGGCGCCGCGGCCAAAACCAACTTCGAGCAACCACTCACGGGCGCCACCGCTGCTGATGACTTGCCGGAGCTGCCGGTGCCCAGCAGCTCCACCATCTCTGAACCGTCTGAGGAGTGGCACCAGGTGGAAGAGTTCCTCAGGGAGATGGACTTCTTCGCCGATGTGGTGCCTTAACAGGTTATGAAAAAATTATGTTTTCCTTGTGTTTACTCAACAGATTGCGTATAATCTGAGAAAGGAAAGAAACGAAGTATACCCAATTTTACTGGGGATAATGGTTTCAAGGGTTATCAACATGTGTTTTTAGTGTCAAACTATGCTTCTCTAGCACACATCCGTATGTGCAACGAGAAGTTCAGACAAAGCTATGCTGGCTCTTACGAATCTGACTTAATTATGTTCTGTAGATAGGGTTGGCATGGACTTCTGGGCTGATGTGGTGGCTTAACAGGTTGCGTATAATCTAATCTGATGAAGAAAAGAAACCAAGTGCTATGCCCAATTTTGCAAGGGTTACCGGTGGTCAGAGTTTGACACTCAACATAGTACTAAATTGTGTTTTCTTGATACCGTTGCATGTCTTTCTTATCATTGAGTAGGAGAACAGATTATTTAGAACATACTAACAAATTGGGCACCATGTTAATGCATGCACTTTGGATGACAAGTGTTCTAACTTGGTAGATTATGCTTAGTACTAGAGTTGCAATGTGATTTCACTTAGTGCTCCCATGTTTTACTGCTGATGAATTGAGACAGATAATTAGCTGGTTCAGAATGTTGACGTCTACATGCTTCATAAATAGGCCAAATTTATGTGCAGTATAAATTCTACTGAGATGGTCTAGGTGAAGATAAGTTCATGAAAGAAACATTTTCAGAAAGTACCCAATGAATTATTGGCTGGGCTCGGAGATAGTGCTGGGTGTTAGGCAAACATTAAGGTCTCAGTTCAGGCTGTTGGCTTCTACTATGTTTAGACCATGGAAGAACTTCTTAATCTTCTCCCGGGTATGCTTCTTCCAACGTACATGCTCAAAATTCATTGGGTACTTTCTGAAAGGACAGCTCACCTGCCGCTCGTGGTTGGCGCCGCTCTCCGGGCGGGCGAGGACCTCCTCCTGGATGCCGTGCCACTTGTTGCAGGCCGTCTGGATGTTCGCCCAGTGATTCGCCATGGCCTTCTCGCCGCGCTCGGTGTTGATCATGGAGAAGTCCGGATCGATGAGCCGGCACTCATCGTAGGAGGTCTTGACCCTCTTCCAATAGTTGTCGGAGTTCTGGTTCGCGCCGATGATCGGGTCCATGCTCACGGTCTTCCAGGCTTCGGCGAGACACTCATCTTCCTTGGGCGTCCATTTGATGCGCGGCTCGGCATGCTTTGTGCCCTTTGGCACCCTCTTCTTCCTCTTTCGCCTGGACGCCGGGTCTTGTTCGGCCTCGCCTTCCGCTGCCTCGGGCCTCGTCTTCAGCTGCCTCCTCCCACTGCTGCTGGTCGCCGGACATGGCCATCTGCGACGCCATGCCGCCGTGCTGAGACTCCTGGCGGTTGGACTGTGTGAAGAACCCGGGGGCGGAAGCCGATGCCATGGAGCCGGTGGCGATCAGCTCCTCCATGTAGGTTCCCGACGAATGGGAGAGGCCCGCGGCGCAGTGCCGGCGAGCTTGAGTAGCTCGGCGAGCCTCCATACGCCAGGATGTCGGCGCTCATGGGAGAAGGCCCGCGTGGAGGGCAGTACGGGAAGGCGACGTTGGGGTTGAAGCCGCCGAGAGGGTCGCCGTCGGCGTAGTGCTCGGGCGAAGGCGAGTAGCGGTGGGCGCTCCAGCGCGGCGACGGCGATGGCGAGAAGTTCGTCGGGGACGCGACGCTTACTTGGCTGCCCCACACAGCGTACTAGGCAAGATGCGGCGGAAGCGCGGGCCTCACCTTCGGCGGAATCACGATCCGCTCCATGGCCGGCGCCTCCGGTAGCTCCTCCGCTTCGTCGGACTCGTCCGCCTCTTCCTCCGCGTCGCGCTTCGCCTTGAGCGTCGCTTCCCTCTCTCGGCGGCTGGCGTTCTCGACTGCCCGGCGCTGCACATCCAGGTCCCAGGCGGTGTTGGACATGCCTGGCGGCCTCTTCATCGGCGGTCTCGGCTTCCGCACCTTCTTGTTCGGCGGGATCGAGGCGGCGGTGACTCGGGGACCGGTGAATTTCTTCGGCGGCATGGTGGCAGATCTGGCTCGGAATGGGGGAGAATGGCGGGAGCTGCGGGCGGCTTGTGCGCCGTGCGCGACTGTTTGGCTTTTGTGCATGGTACTGGACACTCGGCGGTCGGCGTGATCACCCATCTGATGCAAACATTGGTGCCCTTCGTATCGACTATACTTCAGTACAAAAGTAACAGTTAGATTTCCTATCGTGAGAGAACTTGCCCGTGGCAAGATGGTTAGGAGGGTGGTTGTACCCCCAGCCCACCAGAGTTGAAACCCCGGGTTTGACGCTGGTGTTTCTCATTTAGGCGGAATATTCTTCAGTGGGAGGCGACGTTCCCGTCGACAGCGAGGCGACCGTGGTGACTTCGTCAATCTCAAGACCTGATCCGCCGGCTCAGTCTCTCGGAGGTGCTCATAGGGGTAGGGTGTGCGTTCATAGGGGTGAGTGTATGCGCGTGTATATGAGCGCTTGCGTTGTACCGTGTTTCTCAAAAAAAAAAGATTTCCTATCGTGATTTGTGCGTCCTATAAAGTGTACTGCAAACGGGTTATTCAGAAAAAACATGGTCACACAGTAAAAAAAATTGATTATTCAATAAAAAAATGCCCGAGTAGTTTTTTTTTGCGAATAAATGCCCGACTAGTAGAAAAATGTCCACATAGGGCAAATCATGTGATGGAAATATGGCATGCATCATGCGAGAATTAAGCTAGACCCAGGACGGAGGGGAGGGGGGACGAGAGGGGGCGAGACCCCCGCCAACAATTCACTCGCCCCTTGCAAACCATCGACAGATCGCTAATTTTTTATCGCGTCCAAGCTACTTCGCCCCCCCTGTCCGTGTGTACATGCCAGGCAAGGCTTTCAAAGTGATCAGCAGCAGTTACGTACTCCCACTAGTACATAACGACACATCTGCAACGGGCCAAAACCTTCTATGGCCACGGAGAAAGCATCCGTTGCCCCGCTTCCAATGCTGATGTGAGCGCATCTCTTGGCAACGGTTATTTCGCCCGTTTCCTTTGTGGGCCATATATATTAAAAAAAAGCAGGCCACCGGTTACCACCGGTAGCGCAAGCAATCAATAATGACTACAATACCGCACTTTACTAGTCTTTTACACAGGACAACCATAAAGATTTATACAAGACTATATGTAAAAAATACACAAGGCATAAGGTTCAGAATACAATAGAAAATTGTCTCCACTCATAAAAAATCCAATCCACTACTGCTCGCAATGAAAATCCACCCAGATCATCAAGTCTTGCCGCACCAGTCCTTGCTCGCAATAGAAACAATCTAGGCCATTGCGACTTGTCGCAGCAGTACATGCACACCATTCTTCAAGAGATACTGCATAAGTAGTGAAAAGTTTAGAGCAGACACAAAGCATAGCTGGACCAAGTATTTAACTAGATTAAGAAAAGATCAATGCAAATACTAGTTACTAGTGGCCTCCACTTTGTTGTATTTCTTCCTGCCTTTTTCAAGAACTTAACAAGATAAGTATTGGCGTCCGGCCGAAAAATCATTGATAGCAGCTGCAGATACGAACTGCAGGAGCATACTATCACAGCAAGAATACATATACACCAACAGCTGACCCAAATCCTTGCGGTAGAAAGCTGGTTACAGGAGCTTGTGCCAGATCGTAGCACCAGATCTGACAGCTGAGATGGAATCAAGGGTGTATTACAGATCGACAAATCAAGGGTGTATTACAGATCGACAGCTGGTTACAGGAGCTTGTGCCAGATCGTAGCACCAGATCTGACAACTATTCTAGTCCAAATCGTACTCAAGAATCAAGGGTGTATTACAGATCGACAAATCAAAAACCAGGGAAAACCAGATCTGACAGCTGAGATGGAATCACACAAGTACCTGGGAGAACATGATGACTGCTTCAGCCACCATCGGCCGCTAGGGAAAGCCCAGCTGCTGACGCAGATGGTCCTCTCCTTCCCAAAGGATTAGGGGCGCCAGGATCTGAGAGGCCAAGGAGTGGCCGCATTGACTGCTTCGGGCACCGTCCGCCGCTAGGGAAAGGCCACGCAGGGCGGCTGCATCGGGGCCACGGAGGTGGGCGGCGGCATCGAGGCCACGCAGGAGAGCGGCGCAGGGGAAGACGAGCTTAGCGGGAGGAAGGAGAAGATCGGTGCGGAGTGGTTGTGGTTGTTGTGTGCGGGAGGATAAGAGAGCGAGAGGATAAGGCAGATCGAGAAAAAGGGTTCGTGCGGCGCGAGGCTAGGGTTTGGTGAGTATTTATGGAACACGGAAAAAGGCCTCTTGGGCCGAGCTACATCGCATACGGAGCTGAATTTCCACCATTAGCGATATATCCAAAATTGCACATGGAGCTAAAATTTCCACCGTTGCCGATATATCGGAAACAGTTAAATTTTTTTGTCCGTTGCCGATGTGTCGCGAATCCAGCGTGGGATAGACATGGAATTTTTTTAACCGTTGCCTTCGTGAGCGCTGACTGTTGTTTTTTTGCTGCCGTTTCCATAGAGGGGTATCCGATGTGTCGTTCTGTACTAGTGTCCCTCTGTTCCTAAATATAAGATGTTTTAACTTTTGTCCACATTCACATGCACACAAGTGTATCTAGACATATTCCATGTGTAAATTCACTCACTTTAGTATGCATGTAGACAACATGTGTAACACCTAAAACATCTTATATTTAGGAACGGAGGGAGTACAAGTTAATAGCCAATTAGCCAGGCCCAGTAACTAGATACACTACAGGAATGGGCTCCTATGCCGACGGCCTTTCCCCGTCGGCACAGGCACGATGCCCGTCGGGAGAGGGCTATGCCGACAGTGGCCGTCGGCACAGGGTGGTCGGGATAGGTAACCGTAGGCATAGCTCGCAAGGCCGTCGGCACAGGGTGTCCCGACAGCCAAAAAGGGCCGTCGGCACAGAGTTAGTCGGCACAGGTAAGGTGGGTCCCACGACGGCCGAGCCGTGTTGTCAGAACCTGTGCCGACGGCAATGCCGTCGGCACAGCTCCCCTTCCAGCAACTCGTTTTCCCAGCAAAAATAGCAGAAAATAAAATCAAAAAACATGACAATATTATCACAAACAAGATCACATATAGGCTGCATACATGATCACAAACAAGATCATCAAGTAGGTACACACATGGGACCATCATCATACATAGCTAAATTTTTATCGCCGAAAGCCCTACATCTATTGCGGCGGCGACGGGGTGTACCCCATATCTCCCCGGGTGAAAACAGGCGATCGACGACTCGGCGCAGCAGCAGAAGCACCAGAAGAAGGCGAAGCACCAGGAGAAGTCGAAGCAGCAGCAGAAGCACCAGGAGAAGGATCACCGGTATGTAACGGTGTGATCTCGCGCGAACCCGGCGAAGGCGAATGATCAGCATGGGGATCAAACCTCACGATCTCACGCGAACCCGGCGAGGCACTCGGAGAAGCATGACCAAAGTGTGGGTTCTCCGACGAGCATCCCGTTCCCTACATGTTTGAGCAAGAGTTAGTAACTTGCGAGGCAAAGGAAAGCGGTAACCAGTGGTTTGGCATCAAACTTACCGGGGTCGATGAGTAGTAGGTGAGAGCGAACTCGTCCTTCGATGGAAACTGTGGTTATGGCCCCGGCTCCGGAGGCTCCTCCATAGGAGGGGGCCCGCACTCCAGTGGTCATATAGTTCACAAACGACTGCAAGATAGTTTAGAGGTCAGGCGTTGCAAAGAATAAAGGTTCAAACTTGGGAAGTGGGACTTGTCATATTAGACAAAAATAAAGGTTGAAACTTACAACACGGAACAGCTTTCGATACGAGTTCCAGGCCGCATCCCTCTCCTGCCACTCGGCATAGGCCACCTTATGCTCCACATAAGCGGAAGCGTAGGCTACATCAAGATCGGGCTACAATTTCGAAAATAATGAATGTCGTCAACTTAGCCATGCAGGAACGAATGTCGGAAAGAGGATGGGAATGAGAAAAACTTACATCCGTGGAAGTGGATCGACGAGGCTGTGGACCAGGCGGGATAATGGGGCTGCCGTCAGGGAGGGTAGCTTTTGCTTGCGTGAAGCTCATGCTAGGCTCCACCACCTTCTCAAGAACGCGATTATGACCATGCGGCCTTCCATGCCCCGAGAGGACCATCGCCCTCTCGTCGACCTCCTGGCTCAAGGGGTCATCCACCTCCGGTGTAAAGACTGGGACGTCGTGGAGGACCTCTCCAAGTCCTCCTGGGTATTGCCGTAGTACTCAGGAAGCTGGGGCTGAAGCTTCGATAGATCGGGCTTCTTCTCCTTCATCTTCCGCCACGATTGCAAGTGAGTGCTTACCTGCCCCTTATCGGCGTCCTGCATCGCGAAAAGAAATGTTATGCATACCAAGTAGAAACATGAAGGGAAAATAAATGCAGGTCGTTCCATGTATATATTTACCAGCTTTTCCTTAAAGCGGAAGTGGTTGCGGCTTCCCGCACCGTGTGTTCCCTCGGTGCCTCGGTTTGCCTTGTTGCGCTGGCTCACGGCCTGGAACTTGGGGTTTTCCCCGACCCACCTCGCAGCCAACGCAGCCCATGCATCTTCTCTACGATCGGCCTAGTCGGGCATAACCTGAAAATGCAATTCAAGAAGAGATAATGCAATGGCAACTTAGTAGCAATATAGAATTTGATTGACAATTTAGTTACCGAAATGTATTGCTCCTTCGTCATCTTCTTGGCCAACTTAGGATTCTCCTCCTTCTTGGCCCTCTTGCCCGTCTTCTCATATGTGAACGTATTGGCGGACGTAAACTTTTGGTTGTAGAATTGCTACCGTGTCAACCTCACACAATGAGCACGTAAATTGCGATCCGCCTTTTCACGATGCTCGTCCGCCACCCGAAAATGTTTCTTCAACCATGCATAAAAAATTGTGAGAGTCATGAGTTAGCATGGTGGAGTCATAAACTATGAGCAGAACTCGAAAAATATATCTTACCCAAAACCCGGTGATCACGGCCTCAGCTGCTGTCTGGAAGCCCAGGATGGGGGCAGCCTCATAGTCCACCCATTTATAGGCTAACTTCTTCTCCTCGTTGGGACCGACGGTGTACAAGCCCGGCCAATGCTTCCTAATCAAAGCTCCAAGCAAGCTCCCCGGAGTGCGGGGAATCTTAGGTGCTGGCCATGTCCATTTGCTGCACAATAATCAAACATTAGTACACATTCCAAATTGTTATGACCAAAATGAAATTACATGTTCAAAATTACAAAATTAGTACACTTACTCAACGCCTGCAGGAATAAAGAGGGCTTTCGCCTCCTCGCTCTTAGGCTCATCGGCCTCGTTGGGGACTCCCGCTTCACCCGACTCCGCGGCCGCTTCGGCGCCGCCTCCACCTCGTCCTCCACCTCGTCCACTGCCTCGTCCTCCACCTAGTCCTCCAACAGGTACTGGGAAGCCACGTCGCCAGAAGCGGAGGGCAACTCGGAATCCATGTCGCCAGAAGCGGAGGGTGGGTGGTCCACGTCTACTCCACGTCGTCCTCCACCTCGTCCTACTCCTGGTCCTCCACCTCGTCCTCCACCTCGTCCTACTCGCGCACCCTCGTCCACGGCGTAACGCGAGGTGGAAGGTCGTCCACTTCGTGTAACTCCAGGCTTCTGTACCTTCATGTTACTAATCTTACTAAGCAAGGTCGCCGAGTTTTCCTTGCCTTGGCTCATATTGTTCAATCAACTGCATTGAGAAAGAGAAAACAAGTTAGCATAAAGATCAACTGCATTGAGAAAGAGAAAACAAGATTGTTCAACCCCTTTGCTAAAAAACACTCTGCATAATTGATCTGCTTTCATAAGTTCCCTGCAGTTATCGATTCTTCTTATTTCATCACTGTCACGTCACATTCCTTGTGTTCATCATTTAGTATCAATGCAACACCAACAATCTAATTATTTTATGTGTCCTAGTTGCACTATTTTTCTATTGCATGTGTGATGGCCCATGTATGAGGTCTTTCCATGCCAAAATAGGAACAGGCGAAGATTCATATTGTGATACCCTTGGGTTTACCGAGGCAGAAGTTGAGGTAGCTTTCTGACTGGCAAAGATGGCGTGAAATAAGCTTGTTATTTTCTGTATTGAATATGAATATTCTCTTTGTTATGTGTTGTAGGCGATGAAAACATTTTTGTGCAAGAACTGTGAGTATAAGCAACATCAATGCTTTATTTGTGGAGTATTGGAGCCTTCGGATGGACCAACTGCTAAGGTACATTGCAATTGTTTGATCTTTTTTCACTTGTTTCATTGTTCATTTAACGAAAGTGATTTTCATTGTTGGTCGGTAATACTTATTATATGTTACAGACTTACAGTTAAGAGGACTATTAAGCTGCAATGGTTATTTGTAGATTTGGGCTTTCAATCACTATACAGCCAACACATTCACATAGGACTATAGAACTAGAAGTAGTACTGCGAAAGACTGTCTAGTTGAGATTTCAAAAAGTAGATATTGTGAATGTTCTGAAATAGTTGAATTGTTCTGCCAATTAGATACTAGTCCTTGTAGCATCTGTCTATTGCAATAGCTAATGACAAGGTAATTAAACTTTCAAGTATGGATGTATGGAAGCATTACATATCGAGTAATTGCATCATTCCATGTGTTAGAAAGGTCATCTAATTAATGTAATGTAAACCATATTTTCTTCAGTGCTTTGTTTTGAATCTGTAGTTTGCTAATTCTGGCATCATACTTTAGGTGTTTCTTTGTAAAAACATTTGCAATTTGCTGTTTGTAGACGCTGTCCAAAGTCATATCACAGAAAATGTCTGCCAAGGTGCTGCCAGGAGTGCTTTATCTTTTGAATTTCCGGGTATTGCGAAAATTGTAAGAGCAGCAGATTATTGAAAACAAGTTAGCATAAAGATCAACTGCATTGAGAAAGAGAAAACAAGCACTAACCCGTGGAGGAGCTGCAGTGGTGGAGGAGCTGCGGTGGTGGACGAAGTCCGCAGCACGGGGCAGGGCACGGGTGGCGATAGCTGGACGGCACAGGGCAGGGCACGGGGCAGGGCCCGGGCCGGAGATGCGGCGACACGGCCGGAGATGCGGCGACACCGTGGAGGAGGGTCGGTGGCGGCGCTCGGGGGTGGGTCGGCGGTGGCGGCCGCTCGGGGGTGGGTCGGCGGCAGCGCGCGGGCTGCGGCGGCCGCTTGGGGGTGGGTCGGCGGGGCCTAGCGGCGCTCGGGGGTGGGTCTGCGGGGCCTGGCGGCGCGCGGGCTGCGACGGCGCTCGGGGGTGGGTGGGCGGGGCCTGGCGGCGCTCGGGGGTGGGTGGGCGTGGTCGATTTGGGGAAGAAACAAACCGCGCGCGCCCAGCCACCCAAAACAGATAAGATGAGGCTGTGCCGACGGCTTTGCCGTCGGCATAGGTATTTTTTATTTTTTTTATTATTAGCTATTTTATTAACAGTTTAAACATTATAATTTATTCCAATATAAATTTATACAGTTTTATTATAATTTATTGTATTATATGGTAGGGCCACACGCAAATTATTCCGGCGCTCCGACTATCCTTTTCCAGCCAAACCCTAGTCTGGTGGGCCCGCATATCCCGGAGTAAAATCTTGGACATTTACAACACCCAACACACTTGTATACATATGGTATGGCACAACCTAGGTTTGGGTGGGTTTCCGACGCTCCAGGGCCCCGCTTCGGTGAAACCCTAGATCCGCTGGAGAAAACCTAACGTTTCCGTCTACCACCATGAACGGCGTCGAAAGGGGGTAGCCCAGTGGACTTTTTTCCTTGGTTGTGTTAGGTTAGGACATAGGAACATGGAAAACCAACATTTATCACAAGTCAGCACAAGATTGCCCCCGGTTCGCCCGAAACGGGAGTTTTCACCTCTAAGTGCAGAAACTTAGTAGAGAGAGTGCGGTCGGTGAAGACGGTCATACCCCGGAGTAAAATCTTGGACATTTACAACACCCAAAACACTTGTATACATATGGTATGGCACAACCTAGGTTTGGGTGGGTTTCCGACGCTCCAGGGCCCCGCTTCGGTGAAACCCTAGATCCGCTGGAGAAAACCTAACGTTTCCGTCTACCACCTTGAACGGCGTCGAAAGGGGGTAGCCCAGTGGATTTTTTTCCTTGGTTGTGTTAGGTTAGGACATAGGAACATGGAAAACCAACTTTTATCACAAGTCAGCACAAGATTGCCCCCGGTTCGCCCGAAACGGGAGGTTTCACCTCTAAGTGCAGAAACTTAGTAGAGAGAGAGAGAGAGTGCGGTCTGTGAAGACGGTCATACCCCGGAGTAAAATCTTAGACATTTACAAGACCCAACACACTTGTATACAAATGGTATGGCACAACCTAGGTTTGGGTGGGTTTCCGACGCTCCGGGGCCCCGCTTCGGCGAAACCCTAGATCCGCTGGAAAAAACCTAACGTTTTCGTCTACCCCCTTGAACGACGTCGAAAGGGGGTAGCCCAGTGGACTTTTTCCTTGGTTGTGTTAGGTTAGGACATAGGAACATGGAAAACCAACTTTTATCACAAGTCAGCCCAAGATTGCCCCGGTTCGCCCGAAACGGGTGTTTTCACCACTAAGTGCAGAAACTTAGTAGAGAGAGAGTGTGGTCGGTGAAGACGGTCATACCCCGGAGTAAAATCTTGGACATTTACAACACCCAACACACTTGTATACATATGGTATGGCACAACTTAGGTTTGGGTGGGTTTCCGACGCTCCGGGGCCCCGCTTCGACGAAACCCTAGATCCGCTGGAAAAAACCTAACGTTTCCGTCTACCACCTTGAACGGCGTCGAAAGGGGGTAGCTCGGTGGACTTTTTTCCCTGGTTGTGTTAGGTTAGGACATAGGAACATGGAAAACCAACTTTTATCATAAGTCAGCACAAGATTGCCCCCGGTTCGCCCGAAACGGGAGTTTTCACCTCTAAGTGCAGAAACTTAGTAGAGAGAGAGTGCGGTCGGTGAAGACGGTCATACCCCGGAGTAAAATTTTGGACATTTACAACACCCAACACACTTTTATACGTATGGTATGGCACAACCTAGGTTTGGGTGGGTTTCCGACGCTCCAGGGCCCCGTTTCGGTGAAACCCTAGATCCGTTGGAGAAAACCTAACGTTTCAGTCTACCACCTTGAACGGCGTCGAAAGGGGGTAGCCCAGTGGACTTTTTCCCTTGGTTGTGTTAGGTTAGGACATAGGAACATGGAAAACTAACTTTTATCACAAGTCAGCACAAGATTGACCCCGGTTCGCCCGAAACGGGAGTTTTCACCTCTAAGTGCAGAAACTTAGTAGAGAGAGAGTGCAGTCGGTGAAGACGGTCATACCCCGGAGTAAAATCTTGGACATTTACAATACCCAACACACTTGTATACATATGGTATGGCACAACCTAGATTTGGGTGGGTTTCCCATGCTCCGGGGCCCCGCTTCGGCGAAACCCTAGATCCGTTGGAAAAAACCTAACGTTTTCGTCTACCCCCTTGAACGGCGTCGAAAGGGGGTAGCCTAGTGGACTTTTTTCCTTGGTTGTGTTAGGTTAGGACATAGGAACATGGAAAACCAACTTTTGTCACAATTCAGCACAAGATTGCCCCCGGTTCGCCCGAAACGGGAGTTTTCACCTCTAAGTGCAGAAACTTAGTAGAGAGAGAGTGCGGTCGGTGAAGACGGTCATACCCCGGAGTAAAATCTTGGACATTTACAACATCCAACACACTTGTATACATATGGTATGGCACAACCTAGGTTTGGGTGGGTTTCCGGCGCTCCGGGGCCCCGGTTCGGCGAAACCCTAGATCCGCTGGAAAAAACCTAATGTGGGTGGAGACCGCTATTCGGCGTAGCTATATACATAGAAAATGAATAAAAACATATTAAACTTAATTGAGAGTAATAAATAGATACATAAAATGAATATTAGGGTAAAAAAATAATTATTATAAGTAAAAATTGGGACTCTGTGCCTACGGCAAAGCCGTCGGCACAGCTGCACGCATAAAAGGAAAATAGGACATGAAGAAAAAAAAATAGGGAACCTGTGCCGACGGCAAAGAGCCGTCGGCACAGGTGGGCGTCGACGTCACCTTATCGATGGCGGGACTCTATGCCGACGGCTGGATTTGTCCCGACGGCCACCGTCGGGATAGAATGTCTGTGCCGACGGCCTGGGCGCTGGGCCGGCCTCGTCGAACCCTGTGCCGACGGCCCCGACAAAATGCCGTCGGTATAGGTTCTGGCCGTCGGCACAGAAGCCCATTCCTGTAGTGATAAATAGAAGCCCATCTAAGAGACACGTGCAAGTGCAAGTACGACCAGGGTCTTTCACGCTGCACGCACACACGTTCAGAAAGAATCCAGTCCACAGATTGTTTCATTTTTCCTGTGTTCGGCGCTTCGAGAACTTCTTGCCGGCCGCCAGAGCTCCAATCTAGATCGCGTACTGGGAACTGAGAGTCTGAGAAGAGCAGGACAAGCCGGCAATCCACATAAGGAATACACGACCTGACAACCCGCTGGCCGACGGAAGGAAAAAAGGTTGGTCACTCCTCGCTGATTTGATAATGTGATTTTTTTAGCATATCTCTAAAACACTAGATTAGTTTGTCTGTTTATCCTTAAAAGTATATCCTACTGATTTTCTGATCAAGAAAGATATAGGTTGGAGTGTAAGTTGCCACATTTCCAACTTGATACATCCAACTATCAACTATCAAGAGATCAAAAACTATAACTGACTTGCTAATTTGACAAAAAAAAGTCAAGGCTAGAAAATCATCCAATTACCCGATAGTTTTGAGAGGTTGTTAGTTTGTTGCGGTTAGATAACTCTTCCGGCATCAACTATGGAGCAATTTTTTTCTGCTATGAAACTAGTCAAGACACGTCGTCAGACTAAATTGAGAGATGTGATAGTCTATATTGAGAGAACTAGCAGACAAGTTAAGTATTACTGGAAAAGGTTATTGAGACTTTTGATCTTCGTGCTCCTAAAGCAGACTTTAAATCGATAGATACGTAACTTCATTCATATTGCATAAAAATTGACATTTTGTTTTTTACTTTGTAGACCTTATAATATTTATAGTGTTGTGTGGAATTTTTTCCCTATGGTTTTGATGTTTCTGCTTCCTGCCCCCCTATCCCCAATTCCTGGCTCCGTCCCTGGCTAGACCTAGAGCTAGTCGCACCCAATAAGTTAATGTTCACAAGTGCATCATGTAACAAAATATACTCGTACGTTAATTAAACGATTGGATAACTTTAAACAGTTACTCGTACGTTTCGTGAGTAGAGTTCACTAGTAGAAAAGGAGGCTTTGGTGCGCCACCTTTAGTACCGGTTGTACAAAAACCGGTACTAAAGGGGGGCATTAGCACCGGTTGCGTTCGTGGCACCGCGGCGAGGACCTTTAGTACCGGTTGTTCTTAGCAACCGGTACTAAAGGGTAGCCTTTAGTACCGGTTGTTATTAGCAACCGGTACTAAAGATTGGAGGCCACGCGGCACATGCGGCCGCGGTTGGTGGCCCCACGGCGAGACCTTTAGTACCGGTTGTTATTACCAACCGGTACTAAAGGTTTCGGGCACTATAACCCTTCTTCCACCCCGAGCCAGCTCCATTTGAAGCAACTCGACCCAACTCCATTTTTCCTCTCTCCCAAGCTCTCCCAAGCTCTAGTTCACGCTTTTTTCTCCAACATTTGTCAAGATTGGTGGCACCCTATACAAGGGTTAGCAACTTCTTCATCTTCTCTTCCGGCATTTCAAGTTTAGCTCATTTTCGTGCAAGTTTAGCAAGTTTGATTTTGGTGGTGCTTGCAAGGTGTTTGATGAAATGCTAAGTTAGGGATTTCATTTGTTTTATATGCATTTTGAGCTCAAATTAAAGTATAATTTGTGGTTTTATATAGTGTCCCCTTCCTCACCGCCGTCGATCGCCCGCGCCGCTCCGTCACCGACACCACCTCGGTGAGCCTCTTTTTTATCTTTTATTTTAAAAATTGTTAGTTATATGATTTAAATGCATAATTATTTCTTGTATAATTTTCTTATTTTTTTTATATATGTATAGTGTCATGGTTTTGATATCCGTCCCCTTCGGCCCTCGTCCGGTCTATGATTCGGATGTGGTATATCTTTTTAACTATTTATTTTGTTTCGTGTTTATAACAATCATGCCGACCAACTTGACGTAGATATATTTTTATTTAGGAGGTAGTTGAACCGGAAATTCCGGCCGACCCTATTGTCGAGTATTTTAAAAAAGAAAACGACGATTTGAGAGCAAAATTGAAGATAAGTGAAGATCTTCGTCTCCAATGCCTAGAAGAGAAGATGGAATTGGACTTGAAGATTGCCGACATCGTTGATGCTCACGGGGTCGAGCTTGCCGACGTCGTCGCTGCTCACGAGAGGAAGATGGATGCAATGCGCGCCAAGCTTAAAAAGATTAGAAAATATGCCATTAGTCAAGAGGCTTGGTATCATTATGCTGTTGGTTCAATAGTTACCTTGGTTGCGATTCTGATCGCATTTGTTGTTGGATTTAAATTCTTTAGATAGTTGTATGTTAGTTTCGATTGATGTATGTTTCGTGAGAACTATGTATTACATTTGGGCACTACTCTACTTTGATTTTAATGTGATGAACTTGTATAATTAATTTGGTCACGTATCTCTATTCATTATTTAGCTGGTGTAATGGTTTTTGATGTATTTATGTAATGCAGATGAGCCGAGAATGGATGTACGGTGATCGACGCTGTCCCGAGTTCATTGATGGCATGCATCGTTTTCTCGATGTGGTTAAGTTAAACAAGCTGAAGAATGGTTTTATGATTTGTCCATGTGATGAATGTCGGAATACGAGGAATTACCCGAGCGTAAGAACCATACACTCCCACTTGTTGCGACAAGGCTTCATGCCCAATTATTTTTGTTGGACCAAGCATGGAGAAAGAGGGGTTATAATGGAAGACCCTGAAGAAGAGGATGATGACAACTATCCTGTGTTCTCTGAACACGGTGATACTACAATGGGGGAAGACGAAGTTGAGCTCGAGGTCATTGTTGATCAGTCCGATGATGATGATCTTCGTCGGGTCATTCTTGATGAACAGATGAAGTGCGGAAGTGAAAACGAGTGGTCGAAGTTGGAGCGCATGTTAGAGGATCACAAAAAATTGTTGTACCCAAATTGTGAAGATGGCCAGAAAAAGCTGGGTACCACCCTGGAATTGCTGCAGTGGAAGGCAAAGAATGGAATATCTGACAAGGCATTTCAGGAGTTGCTACAAATATTTAAGAAGAGTCTTCCAAGGAATAATGAATTGCCGCACAATACATACGAAGCAAAGAAGATTGTCTGCCCTCTAGGATTAGAGGTGGAGAAGATACATGCATGCATCAATGACTGCATCCTCTACCGCGGTGAGAAGTACGAGAATTTGAATGCATGCCCGATATGCGGTGCATTGCGGTATAAGATCGGGCGAGATGACCCAGGTGATGTTGAGGGCGAGCCGAGCCCCAGGAAGAGGGTTCCCGCGAAGGTGATGTGGTATGCTCCTATAATACCACGGTTGAAACGTTTGTTCCGAAACAAAGAGCATGCCAAGTTGTTGCGATGGCACAAAGAAGACCGTAAGGAAGACGAGATGATGAGACACCCCGCTGATGGGTCTCAGTGGAGAAACATCGACAGTGCGTTTGGGGAATTTGCAGCTGACGCAAGGAACTTAAGGTTTGGTCTAAGTACAGATGGCTTGAATCCGTTTGGGGAGCAGAGCAGCAGTCATAGCACCTGGCCCGTGACTCTATGTATCTATAACCTTCCTCCTTGGTTGTGCATGAAGCAAAAGTATATTATGATGCCAGTGCTTATCCAAGGCCCGAAGCAACCCGGCAACGACATTGATGTGTATCTGAGGCCATTAGTTGACGAACTTTTACAGTTGTGGTCTGACGAAGGCGTACGTGTGTGGGATGAGTACAAACAGGAGGAATTTGGCCTACGAGCGTTGCTGTTTGTAACCATCAATGATTGGCCTGCTCTTAGTAACATTTCAGGACAGTCAAACAAGGGATACAATGCATGCACGCACTGTTTAGATAAGACTGACAGTATATATTTAGGTAACAAGAATGTGTACCTTGGTCATCGTCGATTTCTTCCAAACAGGCATCCCGTAAAAAAGCAGGCAAGCATTTCAAAGGTGAGGCAGATAACCGAACGAAGCCTACACGCCCTGATGGTGATGTTATATATGGCATGGTCAAGGATTTGGAAGTAATATTTGGAAAGGGTCCTGGCAGTCTAAATGTTCCAAAAGACGCTAACAAGCGCGTACCCTTGTGGAAAAAGAAATCTATATTTTGGGATTTACCCTATTGGAAAATCCTAGAGGTTCGCTCTGCAATCGACGTGATGCACGTGACGAAAAATCTTTGCGTGAACCTGCTAAACTTCTTAGGCGTGTATGGGAAGACGAAAGATACATCGGATGCACGGCAGGACCAGCAAAGTACGCACGAACGAGACAACCTGAATCCAGAGAAGTACCAAGGTACTGCCAGCTACGCTCTTACCAAAGAAGAGAAGGAGATCTTTTTTCAAGTCCTGAGCAGTATCAAGGTCCCGTCTGGCTACTCGTCGAATATAAAGGGAATAATAAACATGGCAGAGAAAAAGTTCCAAAACCTGAAGTCTCATGACTGCCACGTGATTATGACACAATTACTTCCGGTTGCATTGAGGGGGCTTCTACCGGAAAACGTTCGAGTACCCATTGTGAAGCTATGTGCATTCCTGAATGCAATTTCTCAGAAGGTAATCGATCCAGCAACTCTACCAAGTTTACAGACGGGTGTGGTCCAATGTCTTGTCAGCTTCGAGTTGGTGTTTCCACCGTCCTTCTTCAATATTATGACGCACCTCATAGTTCACCTCGTCGAAGAGATTTCCATTCTCGGTCCTGTATTTCTACACAACATGTTCCCCTTTGAGAGGTTCATGGGAGTCTTAAAGAAATACGTTCATAACCGTGCTAGGCCAGAAGGAAGCATGTCCAAGGGCTATGGAACAGAGGAGGTCATTGAGTTTTGTGTTGACTTTATTCCTGATCTTAAGCCGATCGGTGTTCCTCAATCGCGCCATGAGGGGAGACTGCGTGGAAAAGGCACGCTAGGAAAGAAAGCAACAACATGTATGGACGGGCATTCTTTCACTCAAGCACACTACACAGTTCTACAAAATTCCAGATTGGTGGCTCCGTATATCGTGAAACACATGGATATTTTACGCTCCCAATACCCGGAGGAGACTAACTTCTGGATTAAAGGGAAACACGTGGATACTTTCGGCAGTTGGTTGCGTACACATCTCATTAATAACAACACTGTTGGACAAGAGCTATACTTGTTGGCCAAGTCACCATCTTCGACTATATTGACTTTCCAAGGGTACGAGATAAATGGGAATACATTTTACACGGAAACCCAAGACAAAAAGAGCACTAACCAAAACAGTGGTGTCCGCTTTGATGCAACAAACGACGATGGGACAAAGGACACATATTATGGTTGCATACAGCAGATATGGGAACTTGACTATGGACCTTCTTTTAAGATCCCTTTGTTTCAGTGCAAATGGGTCAACCTGTCAAGCGGGGTAGAGATAGACCGGCGGTACGGAATGACTACAGTGGATCTCAAGAATCTTGCGTACCGCACCGAGCCATTCGTCCTAGCCAATGATGTGGCTCAGGTTTTCTATGTGAAGGACATGTCTTCCAGACCGAAAAAAAGAAAAGATAAGCAAGCCGGTACATCATACGATGAGCCAAAGCGCCACATAGTTCTTTCAGGAAAAAGAAACATCGTGGGAGTGGAGGACAAGACAGACATGTCAGAAGATTACAATAAGTTTGATGAAATTCCGCCCTTCAAAGTGAAAACTGACCCAAGCATCGTGTTAAATGATGAAGAATGTCCATGGCTACGGCGCAATCAGAAGAAAGGGACACACAAGAAGAAAAAGTGAACACTAGATAGGGATGTTGTTGCTGATGTGTAATAATGTATTAAACCTTTTATGTAACTATGTCCTGAAAACTCAGAAGAGAGATCTAAACACTATGTCAATCAGCTGCAGTTTTACCAACACAATCGCGTGGTCGTGAGACGGCAAATCGGCCTTCGATCCAGAGAGCGGCAAGACGTCTCTGATGATTTGCAACAAGTGTTGGGGATGTTGCTAATCATCAGAGCGTCTTGCCGCTGCTTGGATCGACCAAACGGTTGCAGGACGTAGCTAGGGAACCCGAATGTTTTGTGTTTGAGCGCCACTTCGATCCAAGCAGCGGTAAGACGTCTCTGATGATCTACAACCGTCCGGCAAGACATCTCTGATGATCTGCAACCGTTTGGAACGGTCGCAGGTCATCAGAGACGTCTTGCCGCTGGTTGCCCAAAGATGCCTCTCCGAGTGACGCTGGAATGTTTTGTGTGAGTGAGTGAGTGACGCTGGAATTCCGGGAGGGGGCTATATATAGGGTACGTGTGCTTCTTTAGTCCCGGTTGGTAACACCAACCGGGTCATGTGGCTCACGAAGTGGTCGTGATACTGCTGATCCAACAGCTCACAATCCCTCAAAAGAAACACACCCCTGATCCAACGTCTCACAAGCGCTTGAAAGAAACACACGATCCGTGTGCTTCTTTAGTCCCGGTTGGTAACACCAACCGGACTAAAGTCGGGCTCACCCCTGATCCAACGTCTCACAAGCGCTTGAAAGAAACACACGATCCGTGTGCTTCTTTAGTCCCGGTTGGTAACACCAACCGGGACTAAAGTCGGGCTTTGCGGAGCCACGTGGCCTCCTGCTCCGGTGCCGGAGGAGGTGCGGAGGACGTACGAGCGCGCGTGGTCCGACGTCCCTGACCCCGACGAGGATGCGTACGCCGCAGGGGTGGCGTGGGGATCCGCGGCCATACCTCCACCAGTCGCCGCCGCCCCTCCCGACGAGGAGGATGACGACGACGACGACTTCGACTGGAGCGACCATGGGGAAGAGCGCGGCGGGCCGCATATGCAGGAGGCCCTTGAAGCTCCTTCAGTCCGTCCACGACGACCGTGTGCAGCGAGCCAGAACTGTCTGCCAGCTCAAGGCGAAAGAGGCTTCCGAGCTGGATTGGGCGCTGAAAGATTCATCCTCCATGGATCTTGCCCTCCGCCGCAAACGTGGCGCGCGAGAACCGGGCGGCCGCGAACGGGGCTGACTCCTCCCACCGTTCCTCCTAATCCTACGGCCTCCGAGCCAGCAAGTCCGTTTATGTAGAATAATGTTGGTGATGTTGGTGATGTTGGTGATGTGTAATAATATATTAAACCTTTTATGTAATGCATTCTATGGAATGTATTAAACCTTTATGTAAGGAGCTTCGCGGGTCACGACTCGTGTCAGACACGTGTCCCCCCCCCCCCAGCGCTGGGGAGGACACGTGTCCCCCCCTACGTATTGACGTCGTTGACAAATAGATAATAATATAAAAGCAGAAAACAAATAGATAGATAATTATTACAATTTTGTAGACAATTAAAATTAAATATATATTAAAGAAAAGAAACAAGAGAAAAAAAACAAAATAGAAACCAAATAGATATAAAAAACAGAAAACAGAAGAAAGAAAAAAGAAACTAGAGAAAAAATAATCAAAAGCCCATTACTACCGGTTGTAAACTACAACCGGTACTAAAGGGGTGGGCTTCGCGCGCGAAATTTCGCCGCAGCCCAAACAGACCTTTAGTACCGGTTGTTATCTAAAACCGGTACTAAAGACCCTTTAGTACCGGTTGTAGATAACAACCGGTACTAAAGGCTGTTTGAATGCAGTTTTAAATGGGATCGACGATTCGATCCCCAAATTCGACGAAGAGCCCGCGTCGTCTCTCTCTCTCCGGCAATCTCCACGGCGACGACGAAGCCCTGCTCCTCCGGCCTCCACCGCGCGCCACCCATCCCGTCCTCTCCGTCCACCGCCGCGCTTCCCCCCGCCGTCTCTGTCCACCACCGCGCCTCTCCGGTGGCCTCCACCACCGCGCCTCTCCGGCCGGCCGGCCTCCACCACCGCGCGCGCGCCTCTTCCGGCCTCCCACCACCACGCCACCACGCGCCTCTCGGCCTCCCCACCACCGCGCCACCACCGCGCCATCACCGCGCCATCGCCAGCTCCACCACCGCCCATCGCCGGCCTCCACGTTTTAGGTAAGTTTTTTTTTAGTAGCAAAAATTTAAGTTAGCATTTTAAGTTAGCACAAATTTACGTTAGCACATTTAAGTTACAAATTTATATTAGCAATATTTTAAGTTAGCAAATATTTTAAATGTAGCAAATATTTTAAGTTAGAAAAGTTAGCAAATCTTTTAAGTTAGAAAAGTTAGCAAATATTTTAAAGTTAGAAAAGTTAGCAAATAGTTTAAGTTAGAAAAGTTAGCAAATATTTTAAGTTAGAAAAGTTAGCAAATATTTTATGTTAGAAAAGTTAGCAAATATTTTAAGTTAAAAATTTAGCAAATATTTTAAGTTAGAAAAAGTTAGCAAATATTTACTTATTTACTAGAATTTGTTTAGCTTAATTTTGCAAAGTTAGAAATATTTACTTATTTATTTTGCTAAGTTAGAAACATTACTAAAAATAACTTTGAAAATTTGCTAAGTTAGAAATATTTTGCTAAGTTAGAAATATTTTGCTAAGTTACTAAAAATAATTTTGCTAAGTTAGAAATATTTTGCTAAGTTAGAAATATTTGCTAAGTTAAAATATTGCTAAGTTAGAAATTTTAGTAGCAAAGTTTGAAAATTTAGCTAAGTTTGAAATATTGCTAAGTTAGAAATTATTCTAGTAAATAAGTAAAATGTGCGTTGTCATTTTTTTTATTCTAGTAAATATGTGAATTTTGCTAAGTTTGAAAATTCTAGTAGCAAAGTTTCAAAATTTAGCAAAGTTTGAAATATTTCTAAGTTTCAATTACAAATTTGCCAGTGACATTGAGCTATGAGGACGATGCCCCCATCTCGAAGCCCCGGACTTCATCCGAGACTTGGAGAGAAAGAAGAACGCTTTCAAGCACTTATATTTGATAAGACCCTTGGACCCAATTCCGATGAGAAGATTCCGACGAAGAAGACGGCGAAGATTTCAGCGCGAAATGCTTGAACGACTCGGTGAGGGACTTGAGTTACAAAACTTCAGAGACGACGACGAAGAAGAAGTGCGTTAGAAAACTCCGTAAGAACTCCGGCAAGGTATAAATTAAGTCTTGTTGATCACTAGCTAGATGCATTAATTGATTTATATGCGCACTTATTACGAAACGTTTTTTTCTTTCAGCCCTCTGGATCTACGTCAAACCGTAAACGAGGCCGCCCAAGGGTTAAAGCTGTCGGATGGTGCAAAGTTGTCGATCGACGAAGTTAGCATAAAAGGCAAACCAGAGAAACCCGATGGAATCTCCACTAAATACATAGCTCAATGCGGATTTCTTGTAAGGGACATGGTCCGATCACCGTTTGCAGAATGGAATGAGCGAAGAAAAAAAAACATTGGCGCCAAATATGTTGAGGACAGAATTAAAGAAACCCTTTGGGAGTCGATATTGGGTTCTTTCAGCCTACTGGAGATCTCCACAGAGGAGGAAGGATAAAGTCAAGGAGTGGACTCTTAGCAAGATGGCCGAGCAATTCAACAACTGGAAGAAATCATTGTGGAGAAAATATGAGAAAAAACTCCAGATTTCACTGGACATCTAGAGAAGCTAAAAGATGACTGGCCTGAATTTGTGGTATAAGAAATCGGCCGTCGCTGTGGCCCGATCGAAACGAAATAAGTTGAATGCTAAGAAGAAGAAATATTTCCATCGTTTGGGCTCAGGTGGCTACAAGACTGCCGTGCCTAAGTGGGAAGCATATGAAACGAGCTGCGTCAAAAGGGATCATTCCACAAACAGATGACTGGCCCGACAGGTCCAAGTTATGGTTGTTCGCGCATGGGGCAGTGTTGGACCCAAACACAGGGCTGATTGTTGCACAGGGAAAATGGAAGAAAGAATTACAAGAGTCACCAAAAAACTAGTTGACGCAATAGAACTAGTCCGACAGGGAAATATGTTCCGATAGAGAGGACGACGAGCTTTCACTCGCCTCGGGAATAAAGAACACTGGGGACGATGTCGAGGCAGAGGAGGCGGGGTTGGTTTTCTTGAAGGGTTTCCGGAGGACGCTGCAACTTATAGAAAACATTGCAGAGGTAAGAGAGGGAGGCGGAGAGGTTTACTGCATTAGAACGCCAGATGCAGGATGTGAAGGAGCAACTGGCCTTAATACCCAGCAAAGGGAATCTCAGCCGCGAGTAGAAGATCATGCAGTCGATGTCTGCCCATCTCAGCGGAAAAAAGCAGCGTGGGTTCCACGCAGCTACAAGATCCTGCAGTTGATGAACCAGTTGATGAACCGTCGGCGGTGCGCTACCCCGTGGATGATATCACGGAGAGAAGACAAATTGTGAGTTACATGCGCCAATGAAGAACATTAGTTTTCCGGTGGCGAATGGCTATGCTTTACCGCATCAACCTTCCTCCTTGGTTGTGCATGAAGCAAAAATATATTATGATGCCAGTGCTTATCCAAGGCCCGAAGGCAACCCGGCACACGATTGATGTGTATCTGAGGCCTTAGTTGACGAACTTTTACAGTTGTGGTCTGACGAAGGCGTATGTGTGTGGGATGAGTACAAACAGGAGGAATTTGGCCTACGAGCGTTGCTGTTTGTAACCATCAATGATTGGCCTGCTCTTAGTAACATTTCAGGACAGTCAAACGAAGGATAAATGCATGCACGCACTGTTTAGATAAGACTGACAGTATATATTTAGTTACAAGAATGTGTACCTTGGTCATCGTCGATTTCTTCCAAACAGGCATCCCAAAAAAAAAGCCAGACAAACATTCAAAGTGAGGCAGATAACCGAACGAAGCCTACACGCCCTGATGGTGATGTTATATATGGCATGGTCAAGGATTTGGAAGTAATATTTGGAAAGGGTCCTGGCAGTCTAAATGTTCCAAAAGACGCTAACAAGCGCGTACCCTTGTGGAAAAAGAATCTATATTTTGGGATTTACCCTATTGGAAAA